>CAJNOP010000176.1:32844-82255 GCA_905250075.1 Rotaria sp. Silwood1
CAAACTATCATGAACAATTTTTCGTTCAATTTTAGCGGATACCCTTCTTGTTCCCTTACTTCTGGGACACCCTCTATATCCATAGTTTTATTGTTGTGTCGAAAGATATTTACACTCCCTTTATATACCCTTAGTATGAAAACTTCTAGAACTTTCTTCACTGTTCTAGGAAGTTACGAAAAAAAACGACAAAAATTTCTTACCAACCCAATATTTCTTTTGCTATGAGTAATTTCATGAGAGCGACAGAAAGAAAGAAAAATAGATTGCATTAATAAAAGATGTAAGAACCCCAAAGCAAAAAAGAAATATTGTCACAACCGATGTGGATAAAGACCCTCAAGTTTACAGTAACTGTCATCATATTTTATTGTGTTCTTTGAAAAAAAACAGGTTGGCGACAATGTGTTGACATACATTGATCCTTTATTTAGCCTCGGAAAAGAAGTATTTCTTTTCATTCTCGAAAATGAGTATTCCACTAAATATTTCACTCGCCTATTTTTTTGATTTTGCAATCAGCATTTATTTATATTGAACTTCAAAATTTTAGTAGAACATATTTTTGACGGTTGCTTCGTAAGTTTTTTTTAATTAAAAACGCACATGCTTTTCATACTATAAAGGCAGACGCTTTTGTCGAAAAGAAAGAAGTAAAAAAAACATAGTGCATATGACATCTATATTTGTGAGTAAATGTGATAAAATAAATAAAGAATGGTCATGTTGTACTCGTTAATCGTTGCGGGATTATTTTCATCTAATGTTACCAATTCTTGGTCACCAATTGAGTAAAACATTTTCATTAATTTTTTTTTCTTTTTTAGCTCATTCACAAAACTTGTACATGTCGAATACAAAAATGCTTGATGAATCATTCCTCAAACCGTTATTGAAACGTATTGATTCACAATATCGCCGCCATAATAGAAATGTATTATTCAAATGCATTCTAAAAGTATTTAAAAGGCAGTTAATTTATTTGACTGTATTGATAATATCCCAATGTCCTAATCAATTATACAATGCATGGAAAGGTCCATTTCCAATGGATCTGAATCAATTTCAAAATCATTTACATGGAAGTTACTATATATTTTCTTCACTTCTTTTTCAGCCTGAATTCATTCAGATTGAAGTAGGCGAAGATAATATTGACTTAAGTGATCAGAATTCTTTGAAAGCCCTCTATGGTTATTTTTCGTATGGATCTTTGTTATCGACATACCATCCGATAGAAATATCGACTTCTTATACACGAGAGGAAATGTTATATGTTAAGTTTGCTGCAGATCATCGATCGTGTTCTCAAGCGCGTTACCCATATCATTTTGAATCCTTCAGTTTTGCAACACTGCAGTGCATAGTTAAACAACTTGCAATTTCGACATCAGAATTCTCAAGTCAGTCTGACAAGTCTGTATACATTAAGAAAATTGAAGGTATCTATAACCGTAATCCAAGAGTATTCAATAAACAAGTAATCGCAAAATGTGGTATTCTAGTCGGATATCTCAAAAAATACGAAAGTGACTTTGCTTTTACGTCTCATTCGAATACACCTTATCGATTTAGTCATCATGTTAGAATATTTGATGTTTCATGTTACTATACTCCATATGTATCTTATCTTATCATATGCTTCTTCGGATATCTTCTACTCGAAGATCTCAAAATTCTTTATCCATCTATCCTTGATTTTATACATCGACCACCACTAAATCTACATATTTATATTCAGGAAGAGTTGAAAAAAGTGAACAGTCTTTGTTTAGCATATCTAAATCGAGATTTATTAAATGCAGATGCTAGAAACAATTATTTTAATCAGATTTTTATAATAAAGAACAAATATTTGGTCATGATGCAAGTGAATTTAAATGAAAAATCTGCCGAGATTCTTCGACAGTTTTATTATAAATCTCCATTCATTATTATTCCAATCGATTATATTACGAACATCACATCATATAGTGTTGTGGCTCTGTACAACAATTATTATCAGCATGTGTATTTTATGACCTCAAATGAAAGTCGTAATTTAACACCAGCTGAATGGCTACATGAAAGATTGGTGAATTTAAATAGTAGATATCGGTTTAAGTATGCTTAGTTTGTCACATGAATAGCAACAGAAAATATGTTTTATATGATTTTAACTTGTTTTAGTTGGCACCGCCAACAGTTAGCTGAAAAGAGAAGCGAACGAGAGCGCCAATTAGAAAGTTTTATTGAAGAAGAAACTCTATATCAACAACGTCAATATGACAATAGCATCGACCAAATAATGAATGGTGTAGTATCAGCATCGCCTAATTTTATTGCACAGTTTCGTTTGGATGATCCGATATTTGTTACTGGTAATTCACGTGCTGAAATCTGTAGTATTTACCTCCATTGCTTTAAAATAGGCGAACGCGTTGGTGAATGGCCATGCGACGCTAAACATACGTTTCATTTCAAGTGTATGCTAGATGTACTGCGAACAGGGAACAAGTGTCCGTTATGTCGACATCCAGTAGCTGCAGCACATTTGCCTAACGGAGAGCAAAATCTTCGACTGATACTACAGAGAATGTTCCATGGAGTATTTAACTGACCAATTACATCGTATTTTTTATGACTCCATTACGAAGAAACTCAATATTGAGTAAGCCCAAGAACTTTGGAACTTTTATGATTTATTAATGGAACTTCAATAAATTTGAAAATGCTAGATTTCCTAAATCTATAAATATCCGTTTGATTGCCTACACCAAACCATGGTCAGAATATCTTTAGTTTATTTTCCAAAGGGTGACAATACGCCGTTGAATTCATTAGAACGTTCCTTAGTTTTCCTTTCAAAATTCATATAAGTATTCACTTTGTTTTATAGTACAGCTGCTTCTGATAAATTTTATTTCTTTCGTGATCCTAAAACAATGTACGGCATACTGGTTCCATTCTCATGATTTCCTCAAGTATTATTTATTTCGGAGTTAAATACTAGTGCTCATTTGGAAAATAGCTCTAAAAAAAGAACGAAACATTAACAGTTGATGGTTTAACACTATTTAGGGTGTGGGTGTGGGGTGTGGGTGTGGGTGGGGATGGGGTGTGTGGGTGTGGGTTGGGGTGTGGATGGGTGTGGGTGGGGTGTGGGTGTGGATGTGGGTGTGGGTATGAATGAACCGGAGATTAACACCCAAACAAACCCACATCCACATCCACATCCACACCCACACCCACTCACACCCACACCCACACCCACCCCACACCCACACCCACACACACATCCACACCCACACCCTTTTCTTTTATAAGCTATACTGTTTACAATTAAGCCAGTCTACACGCATTATTATTCTGTTGCGTTTCGTGCAATCAGACTATCGGTTTTACTGTTGTAGTGTATGAATCGAAAATTGTATGAATATATGTATTTAGAATTACGGCTCTTGTAGTAACGAGATCCGAGGTGAAAGTACTTTGCTAGTACAAAAAGTAAATCCACACATTCGTAAAACCGGTTTGTTCATTATTATCAACAGC
Source organism: Rotaria sp. Silwood1 (assembly GCA_905250075.1). NCBI lineage: Eukaryota > Metazoa > Rotifera > Eurotatoria > Philodinida > Philodinidae > Rotaria > Rotaria sp. Silwood1. Next base: position 36,379 of record CAJNOP010000176.1, read on the forward strand.
GAAAATTCTGTGAATTCTTCGACAAGTGATCAGATGTTAACTGAAATTGTTTTCTTTTTGTATCCACTTTTCTTCTACAACTCAACCTGCGCAAAAAGTATCCTTATCTATGGTTGTTAAAGATATTCTAGAATATCATTATCTTATTGCTGATAAACATACATATTTACGTTTGGTGAAGACCTAAAACTGCAAAGTGAATTTTTCTAACATATAACTATTGAGCATCTTTGATTATATAATCTATTTGTGTAGAAAATCCATTACCAAATAAAAAAATGTCGATTGAAAATAATTCAAGTTTAAAAATAATGACACTTGGTCGTCCGTTCAAACTTGGAATGCTTTATAACTTTATAACTGATAAACTTATTTCTAATCTATCTTCATGGAATTCGGATTTATTACAAGAACATATTCATCATCAGCCTTTGTCATGGAAAAGGTTTGAACTTTATTTAAGCGATAAGTTCACAGAAAAAGCAAATCTTCTGGAAATCGATAACAATATGAAATTGAGTATTTTAGCTGATCTTGTTGATTTATCTGATTCAGTATATTTAATTAATGATCAGAAAAAAACAAATCGAATATTACGATTTATTTTAAAATATTCATTTACAAAAAATCTTCATAAAATAAACCTCACCGATATCGATAATATATACAAAAAACATCCAGAAGTATTTCATCAACAAAACGCTACTCATATTGTAACTGGTATTCTTTATGGTCGTGACATATTCTTCATATTTGATCGAACATTATCCAATGATGTAGATCGTATAAATATTGAAAATGATATAAAGTTACTTTTGCATAAATTCGATAAATTTAAAATACTCTCTAATGGTGAATTAAATTGGAACGATCATGAGAAACAACTAGCTAGAACACTAACATGTCAATATTATGGTGATTTTCAATATGAATCAAGTCCAACAACATTTGAAGAAGCATTTAAGTTCTATATATATTTACTAAACTTTGTTCTTGAAAAAAATGATTGTGGAATACCAAAAGAAGCAGGGGTGGAACCGGTTGAGAAATATTAAAACGGTCCGGTCCGGCCGGTTGAAAAATCCTACCGGTCCGGTCCGGCCGGAAACCGGCCGGTTGGAATCACATGTCCAACCGGTGAAATTCCGGTGAAAATCGGTTAAAAACCGGTGGAAAAATGTCGAATTTTTTTTGAAAACCGATTTTTAGAAAAAATCGCTCCAAATATGAAATAGTTTAAGGCGCATGTAAAAGACGCTCATCATAATGAATCTTTTTAAAGAGAATCTCAGGAAAAACGATTAATATAACATATGTTTTGAGCACTTTTTTACCTATTCTGACAGAAAAAACATGTGATACCTTAGTTTTTATGGTCAAAGACAGGATTAACAAAGAAGATTTTTGAAAAATTTCAACCGGTGAAATTCCGGTGTTTACCGGCCCGGTTGATTTCTTCAACCGGTCCGGTCCGGTCCGGTACCGGTCCGGCCGGACCGGTTCCAACCCTGAAAAGAAGCATGGATATATCCAATTTATTTATTAAATCTGTCGAGGTTAGCAGAGAAAAAAATGCTATCAAATAAATCATGATATTCTTACTAAATCTTTAGAACTTTTTAATAATTTACATCGATGAAAAATAATTTTGAATGATTTTAAAAATAATTTATTATCTATTAAAATGTTCCATCGAACTAAAGAACAAATGTCAATCTACATTACCAAATTATTTGAAGTTGATACTCAAATGAGAAGTCAACTGACAAAACTATTACCGAATATTCGTAGTGGTTCTATGAAAGAAATAGATCTCACTAATCTGTTGAATAATTGTGATTTATCTCTAACCAACAAACGAAGTATAGATGAATGGATTCAATTGAAAACAAAAGAAATAAATGAATTATATAATTTTCAAAAAGATTTAGAAAAACAATCTCATATTTGCCTATTAACATGTTCATTTGTTGAAGTTCAAAAACAATTTACTAGTAAATTTATTCTTCGTTTAATTTTTCATCGAACAGAAAAAAGTGATTCATCTTCCATGAAAATATTTCAGTGTTTTGATGACAAAGTTAAAAATTCCACAAATCAATATACAAAAACTGGTTCTTGGTTCAATGAAAATAATATTAAAACAATTAAAAAGCAAATTTTATCATTTATTCGATTTGTTGAACTAAATAGTTCTAAAACAAATATTAAATTTATTGTTAATGAAGAATATGCCGATGAATTTCAAATGAAGAAAGGAGTAACATGTATTCTCTACCAAAATGGTATTCCAATCGATTTCGAAATTCCAAGTGAACCAGGACAACCATATGCAACAAATGTTTCAGATCACAGTTTAACGATTTGTTGGTCAAAACCTATCGATTGAAGTCAAAGCATTCAGCATTATAAGGTTTATCGTAAAAATTGTTTAGATAAAGCATGGAAATTATTGTTGACAACTGATGATGCTATATTATCAGTGAATATTTCAGATCTTAGCAATGGTAGATATCAATTCAAAATACAAGGGGTGACTTTAGTGGGCGATACACCTGAAAGTGATGCTAGTGATGAAATATGTGAGTATATAGGTTATTTTGATTTTGTACAGGATATCAGAATTTCCATCACTCGAATATCGACATAGAAAGCATAGTTAGTGGGATATTGTTTTATTAAGGGCGTGCTGCTCATATGGTCGCGTAGTTACCGAGTTCGGGCGAATTTCATGGACGAAATGAATAATCAATTTCATATTTATATGTTTCGAGAGTTTACGATACAGTGAATATTTGTGTATGAAGAGCTCATCTTGATACTTTCTTATCATTGAAAATTCTTTCATATTCACACGCACCCTTTGAGATTTCGTAATTTTTCTATTCTTACATGCAGGTTTAGAAGACTCCTTCAATCCTACATAAATTTTAAGTTAAAGAGCTCGGCTTTTTTTGTTAAAATAATTGTTATTCTTATCCTCTAGTTCTATGTGATATTTACGGTTTATACTCCATCCTCTGCTTTAGGTATTTAATTTAAAAAAAGGGTATACACCGAGTGGGTGTGGGTGGTCATATTCTGGTACAATACTCTACCCACATCCACCCACACCCATCCTCAAGTAAATTTTCTGGAACTGTTTCCATCGATATACTATGAATAATAATCATTTTTCACAAAATGAAACGAATCATTTAGGCCTCATCATCAATCATGACTTAGGATAGTTCATCTTCTCGTTTTTATTACCACCAACTGTACCCGAAGTAAATAATACTCAATCTAATCTAAAGTTTTATTTGCAACGTAATCCTGTCACTGAATTATATTTCATTTTCAGCTGTAGCTGGCGCCGATTCATCCCCTCATGTAGTGCCAGAAAACCAAGCAGTATTGAAAAGATATTATGATAGTTTTCCGAACGTCGATGACCTCGCTAATACAACTAATCCAGACGTGAAAAAAGCTGACGAGTTCACCAAATCAATACTTAATACAAAACCATCGGGGAATGTGACTGACAGAAATACTACATGTCATATACTTAATAAATTATTGGGTGGTGAAGATCAACAATGTTTATTTTTTGATTCTGCAAATGGTATTAATCTTCATGATGTATCGGGAAACTTAGCTGATATTGACTCTGAAGATAGACCGTTCGTCTTGAAATTAAAGAGTAGTGAAGGATTAGGAGGCGACAATAGTAAGAAAACGTTCGACGATGACAGGAAACTGATTGAAATCTTAGCACATGGTATCGAGCAAAAAAATACCATCCCATCATTGAAGACATATGCGATCGGTTAGCAAAAGCACACGAAGTTGATAAAAATTCTATTGTTATAAAAGATGTCTTCGTTGGATCATTCAATGTAGTTTATACTGTAAAACATTTAGCGATATCTGTAACTAAACAGCTAATCAAAACTTCGCAACATTTGAAGAAGCAGTTTTCCCAATTCTTGAGTGCGAAAATTCATCCATTATTATTTCGCCCATCATTTGATATAGCCTTTTTCGATGCTCGTGGTGATAAAACATTTAACAGTGGACCACAGACTTATGAAATTGGTCCACCCGAACGTACCAAAACATACACTTCACCCACTGGTTGGACCAGGTATGGTCTAAAGGTCCTAGGTAAAAGCGAATATAAAAATGATGATTGGCTGCATCCATTTCAACATCCTGGTAATTGGTATAGAGCTTTCCATGGTACAGGAAATGCAACAAAAGTCGACTTTGGTAATTCTAACGCAAATTTCGATCAAACTGCTGCACCCGTCGATGCACTCGCAAACATTTTTGTAGGAGGTTTTCGTGAAGCAAGAGTCGCTGTGCACGGCTTGGGTGTTTACTGTTCTCCAAATCATGTCTGGCTCGGAAATTCTAGATATGTTTGGAGCTGTTGAATTAGATACTGAACAAGGAAAGAAAAAGTTTATGTGTATGCTTCAAGTAGCAGTGAATCCTGATAGTGTTCAGTATCCCACCAATGATATATGGGTTGCACCTAAGCCTCAAGATATTCGACCATATGGTATACTTATCAAAGAAGTTTGATTGAATCTTTGTTTATGCTATCTGCTCTTTTTACCTGAAAATTTAAAAGACATTTAAAATGAAATATAGTAACTGGTATTCTAACATGATCAACCACGTATTTCTTCCCGGATGATATAAAATATAAAACTATACCAACTGAAGCGAAAATAATTTATAACTGTCCGAACACTTTTTCTATGAAATCACTTGATTCAAGAGTCATCCACCGTATTAATTTCAAATGTTATCATAAGGATTTTCCATAGGTTTTCCTAGGGTAGGTGTGCGTGTGATTATTAATGCGAATCTTCTCTCAACCTACATCCACCCAAAATGAGCTTTCATTAAACAGATTAGCGAATAAACCATCAATGCTTCATCAAATCCTTTATTGACACCCTAATTCAATGACGAGAACAGCATCGTCATAGTGAGAAAAATCGATGCATCTTTAATAGTGATCCACTATATCATTGCTGTGAAGTCAAGCAAATACATGAAATGTCATCCGAAAGTATTCTAATAGTGATTATAAAAATGCTTCTAAGAGTGAATATTATGTACAAATGATGGAGATTGTATCATTATAAGGTATTACATTGCAGAAAGGCTGTTAGTGCAATTCCTACAAGCTTACAATACGAAATACGATCTAGCTTTTTTTAACCAATGATAACGAGATATTTACAAATCAGAAAAGAGAAAATCAGTGGTAGTCGAATATCTCCATAATAATAATTAGCTAGAGAGCTGTGTTTTTTTTTTGATCGATAGCCCTATAGGGAGAAAGTAAATTGTGTGCCGGAACACAAATTTTCGAACGCTTTCTCATGAAATTTGAGAGTTTTTCGAAAAAAAACGAAAACTAAGGGTTTTATACGGCTGAATTTTGACCTCTAATTATTGTAAACAATAAACTCGACTGATATCATCATTCAAACAAAAAATTGCACCTTTCTAGGATGTCTAGCGAGCGTTTCAGATGATTATTTCTGACTTTCCAAGCACGAGAGTTTCATTAGAGACATTGTGAGTCACTTCAGTACTCAAAATGATGTCCATTCAGATAGCTCCCTTGTTATAATGTTGCCTATTTTCCAGTAAAACATTTTACCATCGTATTTATCACAGCTAGACTATGTGATAGAGAAATTGTTCAGAAGTATTAGAATCAGTTCATGTCATATAGGATGTGGATGAATGTTGGGGACGGACTTCTCTTCACCTTCACCCATATCCTATTAAAAATTTTTCTAAAAACATTACTGTGATCAATGAAGAAAAATCTATCCTCGCACTCATAACTGAGATTAAAAATTTGACCTCATTTGTGGATTAACCTATAGCTAAGTTTCATCAGAATGACAGAAAACCCGATCAATAGAAAATATCAGTTCTGATTGGTTTGGACAGACAAACATACATACATATTTCAAATGTAAGACTCTTTCTTTCAGAAAATGGAATATTTGATTCATTCATGAATTTTAATATGAAATACAACGATGTTTATTTTTTCAAAAATTATATCAAATCAAACTCATTTTCATTTGGTCAAGACTCATTCATTCCAAGTTTCTAATAAATTTCAATGTGAAAAGGAAACAACCAAAATCAATCTTCATCGTAGTTTGAGTAAGTGTTAGTATGCCAACATTCAAATCTTATGTTGTCTTAATATTAAAAAAAACGATTGTGTTTAGTTGAACACAAAAATGAAAAAAAGAGATTGTTCTAGACCATGCTGACTATAACGAAGTTGTTAGTTGGATGTGACTAAATAGATACTAATTGCATTATTTCGGATAGTTTATAATTTGAATAAGATTATCTATAATAATCTAGTAAGCATTCTTTTTCTTCAGAGAGAATTGTTAATTAAATATTCGATATAAGCTATGGATATTCGTTTGATTTTTAATCTTTTTCTGATGTCAAAGAATTCATAGAATTCAATTAAATATTAATAATCATTATGATTTTATATTTCATGATTAAATGAAAAAATAATTTTGTTTAAATAAAATATCAATAAATCGAAGGACTAAAATTTGTTTAAATTAGTAAGTCCTATTAACATATATAATAATATTTTTTCAATTTCTGTTCATTTTACGAATATTTTTTAATTGTTGGTTATTTTCATATCGCATTGATTTTCGATAAGATTACTCTTCACTGATTATGTTTCAAATCTATTATCGATTCAGTCAATTTATCAGAGAAAAGGAGAAATGATTTATCTATTCATCTAATTATAAAAGCTACTCGACAATATATATTCATAAATAATTAACAAATATCTCTCTGATAGTTTGTATTTACCATTGAAATAAAATCAAAGCTAATATCGAAACATATTGACAAAAATATTTCAAAATAAAACATTTTATGAATAAATCAAACTTTTCCTCATTATCAATTCAACCATCATCAATACAGTTTCTCAGCATTTTTTTATCTATAAAGGGATAATAACATTTTATATTTTTATTAAACAAAGCAAGATTATATATAATTGATTTGGGAAAAAACAGAAACAAAAAAAAACACAAGAATCTATTGAGATTGTTCTAAAAAAAAAGATCTATTTGAAACTTGATTAAAATAAAAATGGATATCTATTCGAAAACATGAAAGAGGCTTGACTAGAATAAAAACAAAAAGATGAAGAATTAAAATGAAAAACAAAAATAAGAAGAAATAAAAACCTGTGATATAAAACAAAATGTATTTGTCAATATAAATGATCATTAAGTTTCTTTTGATGATATTCGTTCAGCTTTTTTATCAACTGGACCTTCTTGTTGAGATATTTCTTGTTCAAAATCATCTTCAGCTCGATTTACATTTTGTTGACGTTGATCTTATTAAAAAAAAAAGTCTTTTTAAATTATTTTTTCAAAAAATAAAAAAAAACTGCTACTTTACTTTTTTTTTCATCTTTTGATGGTTTATTTTTTTCGGTAGATTTCGACGATGTACCAGGACTTTTTTCAGAAGATGGTTTGTTAAAAACCATATTTGTCATAGTTAAATTTTGACAAGGAATATATTTCATATAAAACGATCTGCTTCTCAAAAACGGACGAATTAATTTAACAAGCATATTTGTTTTAGTTTTTTTTATCTCTACGAAAAATAAAATAAAATAAATAAGTTCGGCACAAATCACGATAAATATTATAAATATATGTAGGTAATAAGTTTACTGTATATGATAATTGCGTTTTATTTTATCCAGGCGAAAAACAAACAAATCTGAATGGTTTGAGGGTTTAACGAATACATAATTTGTCGCTGATAAATAAAATTTTGATTTGATAGACGAAGATATTCAGGTTTCTGTTTGATTGAAAAAAAGACATATGAAATAAACTTTTAATAAATCGAAAATTTTCTCTGATGAATTGAGTAATTTAAAAGAGATCAATGGCGAACTGATACTTTTAAGTACAAAAAAAAAATCATTGTAGACAGTAGAATACATACAAACATCTGAGATGAAGTCGATGATAAAGAAAAGATCGGCACGCTGTTCATCATAATCAATAATAATAAAAAAAATCTGTATTGATACTGTCTCACTGTCGAGATTCAGCTAAACTTTTATTTCAAAATAATTTTAAAGCATAATTCGAATATTTATTATACTTCTAGTTAAATTAATTTTTAGAATTATTTTTATTTTATTGATTTGACCAAGTGTTTAACAAAGTTTTAGAGAAAATTTGTCAATGATTTAAAAGAAAAATATTCTTGCAAGTCTATGCCAAGATATAAATCAGAATTTTAGCTGCCTGCTATTCATAAGCATCAAAACTGTTGAAGCTTCGTCTTAACTTGATACTTCACGATAGTACATTTTTTTATGCCTTGATCGCTATTGATTGATACAAATTATATTTTTCTTTGATGTGTATTGGTCATTGTGTCTATTTCCACATCGAATTTATATTTTGATTTTGATAAGAGAAAATAATAGTTCAACATAAGAATGTTTAATGAGATTTTTAATATTCAAAAGTGTTATATATTGATCATCTCACTTCCTGACAACAACGACAATTATTTATATTCGAAATTTTATCATTAAAATATTTTTTTATGCAAGACCAAAGACGATGTAATCATATTTCGAGTTTGTATAAATGGGTGGGTGTGGGTGGGATGAGTTCGGTGTGGGTACCAATGTACAATTTGGAACCACCCACCCACACCCATGCACACACACCCAGTTAGAAAAGTATGATTCGATTAGATTTCGGTCTCCACTCTGAACAAGTTGTAGAAGATAAGTAAAAATAATAACAAGGAAGTATCATGTAGAATCAATATGACAACGCAGAATAGAAATCGATAAAGCCGTAAAACTTGCTTGCAGTAGATGCAACAGAATAAACTCATGGGGCGTCTCAATGACAAAGAAAAATTAACCGATTGGATGAAATGAAGCTAGTTATGAACATCAATTTCATATTTATTGGTAATCTTTCTAATGTTAGAAATCCGCTTAATAAACTATTCAATCAAAATCAACCATACCATGTTGATTACAATGGTGCTTTTTTTTCCAACGTTTTCAAGTATTTTGTATGTCAGACAGGTCTGTTATTTGTCAAATGACGAGGTTGGGATTTTTGCATGATGGCAATACTTTATGCTCCATTTCAGTCTGCTTTCGCCTCCGTTGTCTTTTTCAATTCTTTTCAATTTCGAACTAAAGTAGAAAGGACTGCCTATAACAACATTATAACATTCAAGGGAGTCAGCGAAAGACGGCTGATTGTAAACAAGTAAAAAACTTCACTTTATAGGAAGTATATTCATTCGTCTGTGTATTTTTGTAAATATAATTGTAGGATACTAGACGATCATAAACACTCTAAAACTTGCATTATATTTTATTTTATTTTTGAATAAATGAGATTTAATTGAATATGAATAGCAGACACCATTCCTGTAGGATGATGCGAAGTTGATTACTTCCAATGTCATTACTATTTTTCGAATGAAATACATGTTGTAGAAGATCCTATGCATTCACATTATTTCTTTAATACAAAGAAGCACAAAAAACTGTTTCCTTGCTGTTGATTCGAATTACAGATTTTGAAAATCATTTACATTATAACAAAAAAGAAGATTTTCAATTAGAATCGACTTATCTTTGCGTAATAAATGCTAGAACATATCAATCTTTTAAAATTATCTGGTATAAATACGAAAATTAAAATTAAGAATATGCTTTTCTGAATCTACTTGACTATGATAATGCCTTATAATCATTAAAAGTTGATAAGAATAGAATACAAATTTCAAGTAAACCTCAAAAGATTTTGTCATGAGTCTAGCGAACATAATTATGTAGAGAAATACAAAAAAAGAATCAAAATTTATATAATTGATAAAGGTATGAATTTAATTGCAAGCATTCAAATAAGAGCTTCATTGTCCTATCACTGATAATGACTTCGTGACTTCTACTCTCATGATCAGTGTACACAACAGAGTGGATAAGATTTGGATGACAGTGAAAGAAAATTCTTGTCCATGTCCACATTCGCATTTGGCAAATTGATATACCTGAAACAAATACTAAGATTGTATTATTTTGAAATAAATTTATGATTTTACTGACTATTAATATAAAGAAATTTGAAGTGTATGGAACAGGACAAATGAATAAACAGTCAACTTCTCTTTAGAAAACAACGAACTATTGCATGATTTTCGTCTAACTAATGAAAAATAGACATATATTTACCTAATACTATGTATCCTCTAACGATGCTTAACAACTTTTATCAAGCCGGAAGTAATCTGCATCCATGAGAAAAAGTCCTCTCTTCACTCTCATTCTTTTCGAGCTGTTCTATACAACACGCGAAGATGACAGCAATGTTTGATCTAACGTAAATTGTAATCGATTGAGAAATGTAATTATTAGTTATGTTATTAGACTAAAAGATAATGTTTGAAAAAAAAGACTTTACTACATAATTACTAAAATATTAATCAATAAAATAAGCATAAATAAAATTTGTTTAATTGATGTCGATTGCATGGATGCAATATTTGAACTAGTACTAATTGTCTTGTTTTGACGATATGAGATTTCAGTATCTTTAGGATTGGAACATAATGTTCGATTTTGAGTATCTATATTACAAGCACGTACATTCATTGTATGAGTTATACCCGCTACATAATCTTTGTTCATTACATAAGATAATTTAGTATTTTTCAAAGGAGGTTTTACTTCAACTCCATCAACAGTCACTCGATATTCATCAATCGGACCTTGAGGAAAAGCTGGAGGTTTCCATTTTAATTGAAGACGTTGACCATTCAATAAAAATTCAACATTAAGAGGTGATGATGGTCGAAAAACATCAGTATGTGTAGCGTAAGTTTTCGTAGTCATTACTTCCGAACAATTAATATTAAATGAATACCATGTATATGGCTGTAAGTTCTTAATATGAACCGAACCTCGTGTAGTATTTGGAAAAAATTCTACAGGAACTAAACTGCCTGTTTTATTTGTTTGTACATGGCATGAACATGAAGAAAAACAATTTGATAATTCAACATTGAGGCTATATTAATTCAAACTGGTATTAAAATGAAAATATAATATAAGTGAATTCACTTACAAAATACTATCGTTAGTAATCGTTGGTGTATTAAAAAGTGTAGCAGAGAATGTAATAATCTCTGCCGTATTTAAAATGTGAATATTATAAATTACTAGAATGAGAATCAATAGACACATTTATATTGTATGCATACACAATAATTAATTTTATAATGAAAAATGCCGCTTTTTATCAAAGTAAGATTCTTTTGACAATATACAAGAAAACATTCATTATTGATGCAATGTGTAGTACGTCATTCATATCGTCTTTCTTCCTTCGATTATTGTTTCTCTGTGGCAATACTCTCGAGAACGTGAAGTCAGAAAATATACTCGTTCAAACGTGATAATAAAAACTCATGATCAAATCTGAATGATATAATTTCTTATTAGATACATTCTGTCTATAGTGTATTCCAGAACAACTCGAAGCACCTTCATTGTAACATATTACTTTTCTCTTCAGTTCATTTTTTAAATTAAACATTGTTACTATGATATTTTTTAACAAATTTTTCAAACATGTTACTTTTCATTCCTTTTCTTTGTTTAAAAAGTAAGACAGATATAGATCTTGTCGATAATCGACATTCAAAGCTTTTCAAAATGCATTGCAGTCAAGGATGTTTGAATTGCTTTCAAATAGAATGTTTGTATGATGAAATAACATTATATTTCTCGTCTCATAACAGTCAAATCTTAAAGTTGATGTGTCATACCACTTCAAATTTGAGTATGTTTCGTTGGTAATTATTGCAAGGTTGTATTATGTATGAATAACAATCAGCAATTAATTAAAAACTAAATTATTGTTACTAATTTTTCAAGATTATGTAATAAAATTATCTTTTAATGATTCAATTAAATTTGTAACGTAGATATGATGATGTTTAGTGACATCTCTTCATGCTTTGCTTTTCTAACCAACATAGAAACGATCGTCATCGTTACTCATGTACAAAACATAATTGATGGATGAATTCTTTTCTTATTGTTAAATTCATTTCTATATTCATAGATCTTCTAGAAACATATCAATAAACGATGTTATTTGATCAAAAAACTAATATTGATACTGGTGGTGCACCATTATCATTACCAGTTAATTATGAAAGTAAAGTGATTGCTCCAAGAAATCCAACATTAAATCGTGGTTCAAAAATTGAACCAAAAGTATGTTAACAACAAGATTTATTCGATAAAAATGCTTTTATTTTATTTTTTTTATTCTAGTTTACACCATCAACATTTTTAAAAGAAATGTCATTAGATACTCAACAAAAATTACTTAATACAAGAGAAATGTATCTACCAAAAATAATTTCTCTATCAGATATGTCTGAAACATCATTACAAACAGTAAAATTTTTGTTTTTTAATTCAAAATTTTTTTTATTTTTTTAACATAGACATCAAAAGTTGACATTGATGAACCTCTATTTCAACCATATCCATCGGATATTACTTTTCAAAAATATGAACCATTTAATACATATGAAGTACCTTTATTACTTCGAAATAATGATAAAGTAAGATTTTTCAATAGAATATTTTATTTTTTTTTTAATGAAACTTTAATTTTAGGTAGCAAGAGTAGTTAAAGTATCACAAGTTGACACACCATATTTCACAATTGTTGCTCCATCAAATGCATATCAAAAAGTAGCACCTGGAGTTGCCCTTGTTTTTCGTATTCAATTCAAACCGGAAGAACAACGAGTATTTATTGATTTGCTTTTTTTTTTTGAAAATAAACTAGAAAACAATTTTTTTTTAGGATTATGCACATGAAATTTTAGTAGCAACTGAGCGTGAAAAATTTCTTATACCAATACGAGCTATTGGTGCTCGAGCTATTTTAGATTTTCCTGATTCTATTACATTTCCAACAACAGCTGTAAAAAGTACAAATATGAGTAAAGTTTTATTTGTTCGAAATATTGGTAATCGTGAAGCTCGTTTTGTTTTACAAATAAATAAGTAAATAAAGAAGTTTTTTTAATTTCCCAAAAAAAAAAAATAATTTTTTGTTTAATATAGACCATTTCATGTTTCACCTGAAAATGGTCTTTTACCTGTTGGTGAAAGTATGCAAGTAACTATTGATTTTAATCCAATTGTAAATGGTGAAATAAAAGATGAACTTGTTATAATTTATGATACTGGTTTGTTATTATCTTAAAAAAAAATTTTCAATTTTTTTGTTTTTTTGTTTTTTAGGAGAAAAAGTTTATGTTAATGTATATGGTGTTGCACAAGATATAAATGTTCGATTAGAAAAAAGATCTGTTCATTTTGAAAATACATACTTAGAAATGATTAATCAACGTACTGTAACATTATCAAATCGTAGTGATCAATTAGTTCATTTTCAATGGAAACAATATGCTACAGAACGTGAAGAAGAACAACAAAAATTACGACAACTTCATGCATTATCAGAAGAAGAAGTTAATGCATTACAAAAACTAAATGGTAAATAGATTTTTTTTTATTAGTTCTACTATATTAGCTTACAAAAAAAAAAGAGTTCATGTTCCTATCTATTAAATTTTTGATTTAAACTTGTTCTAAATGAACAATATTGAATTTTTTTTTTTGTTTTAGTTAATACTAATGAATCTCCATCAGCTGGTCCATTTGATTTTGGTGTATTAATTCAACGTACATTTATTAATCATCGTCGTCAATTAACAAATGAATCTTATTTATTTAATCATCCAAATTTTCGTATTGATCCACTTGAAGGTGATATATGGCCAGGTGGTAATTTAGATATTCAAGTTTTATTTAAACCAAATGAAGCACATAAATATGAACAAACAGCATGGCTTGATGTTGTTGGTCGTGAACAACGTTTACCATTAACATTAACAGGTGATGGTGATGGTGCAAAATTAGAAGCATCATTTCAAACATTAGATATTGGTTGTGTTTATGTTGGTTCAACACATCTTTATGAAGTTGTTTTAGCTAATAAAGGTTTTATTGAAGCACGTTATCATATACGTAATTCAAATTCTACATTTGGTTCATGTTTTCAATTTGATCCATCATCTAGTACAATATCAATTGAAAATTATCAAGCTATACAAATAACATTTCATAGTGAACAACTTGGACAATTTAATGAAATATTTAATGTTGAAATAGAAGGTAATCCACAAAAATTACCAATAACAATATCTGGACAAGTTATTGGACCAACATTTTATTTTGATCAAGCACAATTAAAATTTGGTCTTGTTTCATATGGTTTTCAAACAACATTAATATGTCATTTATATAATACATCACTTGTACCAATGCCATTTAAATTACATATTGATCAAGATAAAAATAAAAAAATTAATCTTGTTTCATTTGATGATGATGAAGATGAAGAAGATGAAGATATAATAAATAATAATGAATTTCAAATAAGACCATCACGTGGAATAATTCCACCACAAAGTGATACAAAAATTTATGTCGATTTTATACCAAAATCAATTCAAAAATATGATACATTTTTACAAGTTGATGTAGATGGTGTTGGAAATAATATTTTTTCATTACCAATTACAGCTAAGTATGTATTTGACCTTGAAAATCGAATTTCAAGGTGATAATAACGAAAGAATGTTTTTCAATTGATCAATTGTTTTTTTTTTTAAAACGAAACGTTAGATTTTCATATGTTTAGTTTTTGTAAGGAATATGGAAACAAAAAAAAAAACTTCATTGATTATTCAAATATTTTAAATAAAAAAAATAACAAAATTCTATTCATTTTTTTTTAGGAGTACTGTTCCTCGTATAACTCTTCATAATGATATACTTGATTTGGGTCGTACATTTTTAAATCATCCAAATGAACGTTATATACGTTTACAAAATTCTACAAGTCTTCCAATGCGTTATCAATTTTTATATCCTCATTCTGGATATTTACATTTTCAATCAAATGAAAGTGAAGGTGTTATTGATGCAAATACAACACGTGATATTCCATTAATAATAACAATTAAACAACTTGGTGATATAACAGAAAAAATTGAAATACATCGAGTTGGTGCACGTGATCCACCATTAGAATTAGAAATAACAGCAACAGGTACAGGACCTGTTTTATTTATTGATCCAAATGAAATACGTTTTGGTACAATAAGTGTACTTGATGAACATACACAAATATTATCATTATCAAATGAATCACCAATTCCAGCTGTATTTCGTTGTGAATTTGATAAGAAAAATTCATGTTTTTCATGTATACCTAATACAGGTATTGTTGAACCACATACATCAATGGATGTTCGTGTTGTTGCAAAACTTAATGATCGATTAAAGTAAAAAAAAAAAAAAAAAAACATCAAAATTTTCTTTTTAATTAATAATATGTATCTTTTTTTTTTTTGATTTAATTAGATTTAATGAAGAATTAATTATCTATGTTGATCATAGTTCACCACGTACAATACTTGTTACAGCACAAGGTACAGGTGCATTAATTGTACCTGATATTCCAATATTTCCATCACTTAATTTGGGTTCACGTTTTGTTGGTACATCAATTGTACAACGAATACATTTTACAAATAAAGGACGTCGTCAATTGGCTGTTCATTTTATACCTGCTGGTGATACAACAGCAGCATATGGTGTACAAAGAAAAGCAAAAGTTAATAATAATAAAGAAACTGAATCAAATCGTTCATTAGAACAAGCATTTCGTCTTGAACCTGAACGATTAGAATTTGCACCAGGTGAAACACGTTTATTAACTGTAACAGGTTTTGCAGTACAACCAAAAATTGTTGATGAAATATTTACATGTTTAGCTATAATTGGTCGTTCAACAGGTCGTGATAAATTACTTTCATTAAAAATTCATTGTGAATTTGTTGAACCATTAATGTCATTTTCTAAAACTGATCTTTATTTTCGTGTTGAATATAATGAACAAACAATAATAGATGGTTTACGTACACCAATATCATCTGAATTAACATTTTCAAATATATCAGCTATTGATTTAACTGCTAATCTTCGTGTAAAACATCCATTTTTATTAAAAAATGATTCCAATGATGATTCAAGTTCAACAACACCATTGGATAGTACTGATGAAACAACACCAGATATACCACCAGGTTTTACATTAACAAAAAAAATTAAAATATTAACTGGAATGAGTTATTCGGAACTTATTTATTTTGATCCAAGTGCAAATACAAAAGAATTATCATGGAAATGTGATGAACAATTAGTTTTTACCTATGAAGAACATGCTTTTAATGTAAGTTTAATTCTTTTTAATATATGATATTTTAATGAGAAATGAATTTCAATACAAATAACACTTGAAAATCTCATATAACTATTTCATAAAATAGTAATAACAGCTATATTATATTTCTCTTTTTTTAATCCTCTTTAAAATTATACTAACAATTATTAATCTTTAGGATATAATTAATTTACATGGTGAAGTACATTATCCAAATTTATTAATTGAACATACAGATCTTGATTTTGGTTGTATACTTAATGGAACAGAAGTAACTCGATATGTAACAATGGTTAATGTAAGTCCATTACCTGTAAAATATCTTTGGGCATTTATTCTTGATGAAAATGATCGAAATTATTCATTTGAACCACAACCACAAACAAATATAACATCACCACAATTAAATCAAACACAAATTCAAAGTGGACCATGGTCAGAAACTTCTGAACAACAAATTACATATGAAACAGCAAATCTTACTCCTAAACTTGAAGAAATATTTGATATTTCACCTTTTTTTGGTTGTCTTCAACCAGGGTAAATCTAATAAAAAAAAAAACGTTTAAACTATTTATTTTTTTTTAGTGAAATCGAAAAAACTGCTATTCGTTTTTATGGTCATCCAGGTATAAAAACAGCTATTAAAGCTATATGTCAAATAGAAAATGGTCCTGTTTATGAACTTTATCTTCATGGTCAAGCATCATATATGGCATATCGTTTAAATACACATGAACTTAATTTTGGTGATGTACATTTTGATAAATCAGCAACACATACATTAACATTAACAAATGTTGGTAGTGTACCATTAGATTTTCATTTTTTAAATTTAATAAATTTAAATAATATACAACAATATGCACATATTGATGTTGAACCTGAATCTGGTATATGTCAACCATATACATCAACAATAATAACAATAAAATTTCTTCCAAATATACCTGAAAAATTTGAAAAAATTTTATATTTTCAAGTAGCACATTTTCAACCAGATGAAATACATTTAATTGGTACAGGAATGTTTAATCGTTTAGAAATAAATTTACCACGTTTTATTATAAATAATTCTATTGAAGAACAATTATATGAACAAATAAAAGAAAAATCTGATGAAAAATTTCTACAAAATCAACTTGATAAACTTATTGTACAAAATTTTATACAAAAATCAAATGATATTAATCCACAATTTGTTGAATCTATTGAACAATCAAATTTATTTCAACAATCACAACAACAACAATCAATTAATTTAAGTAATCAATCATTATCTGTATCAACAACAAGTTTATCAAAACGTAGTATAATTAGTAAAACAATACCTATTTTACCTGATTATTTAGTTGATTTTAATTATATTATATTGGGTACTGTTCGACAACAAATAATATATATTAAAAATCCAACAAATAATAATATTACATTTCGTTTTGATCGATTAGCATATAAAAATACAGGTTTTTCATTTGATTGTGATCATATTAAAAATTTACCACCTGGTGAAATTATTCCAATAACAATTACATTTGATCCACGTGGAGCTAATCTTGAATTAGGATCTGTAGAATGTCGAGTACCAGTTGAGGTAAAGATAATTTTACACTTAAAATTTCGTTTTTTAAATGAAAAATTGAAAGTATATTTTCTAATGATTTAAATAGAGTTACAAAAAAAAAACAAAAACTTTCGCTTCTATATGTTCGGCATTTGACTCAGATAATAGACTATGATGAGTGGTGTCAAAGCGTACTAAGATAGTTCGGTTGTCTGAGCTTTTTTTTTTCTAGACTTATAGAATTTCAAGTTTCACTGATTTTTTTTTAATTTTCTCTTTGAGACATAAATGCTAAAAACTTTCTGATGAAAAAAATAATTATTTTTCGTAGAATGATATTCATACTATCCTAATGACAACCATAGATATCGGATGAAAAAATCCAATAAACATTAGATATTTCATAAACAAAATTACATCAGACATTCGTGAACGTTCTCTCGTGAATTATAGATTTTCGAAGTAAAATTCATTTTTTGTCTTTTTTGAAATGATAAAAGAAAATATTATCCTTAATTTAATGCGTGACATACAATATATCTTACTAAGATATTGAATATTTTTTTTTATTAGGTTACTTCTGGTCCTACATTTCATTTACGTCTTAAAGCTATTGTAACAATGCCAGATTTAAATGTATCCAATGATACACTTGATTTTGGTACTGTTAAATGTGGTGAATGTAAAATTGCAACAATACAATTACGAAATCCACAAGAAATTCGATGTGAATGGATTGCTGCATATCCAGGAGTAAGTGTTTAATGAAGATTTAAATATTCTATATATATATAGTTTTTATTAATTAATTTAAAGGAAGATTCAAATGGTAAACAAGTAGGTCGTTTTCCACGTCGTGGTAATACTAGTGCTAATCGACGAAAACCATCAACACGTATTTTTGAAGTTTTACCACCATCTGGTGCACTTTTACCTGGTCAAAAAACAAATGTTCAAATTAAATTTACACCTACTGAAGAAGTAAATTAGTTCTTCTTTTTTTTTTTCTATTGAATATAATATATTATAAATTTAGACAAATTATGAATCACGTGTTTTATTACGTATTAATCAAAGTAGTCAACGTTTAATGATTATATGTCGTGGTGTAGGTCTTGAACCTCAAATTATAATTGGACAAATGCAGGGTGATATATTTGAACCAACAACATCAATTGTTTTTAATCCAATTTTAACACATAGTCAAGGTGATGAACAAGATATTGTTATACGTAATCCATGTACATTTCCAGTTGAAATTTATAATCTTGAATTTGATAAACAATATCTTGAAGAAGAAAAAGTAAATTATTTCTCTATAATTTATTTGATTTTATAATAATTGTTGTCTTTCATATTTTTTTTTAGATTCTTCGTCTTTTACCAGGTTATGATGAAAATAATAATATTCTTTTACCAACACGAGCTGCTGGAGATAAATTACCAGCTGAATTACAAAAATTTTATGATGGTAAATATTATTTAATGATGTTCTAAATACATATATTTCGTTTTGGTATAATTTAGATGTAGTCAAACGAGCAGAAGAAGAAAAACAAGGAGATGTAACAAAAAGAACAGATGGTAAGAATTTTAATTCTAACTAAGTTAGAAAGAAGAAGGCATTGAAGGCGATTGTCCCTGTCTTCCGAAATATTTTTCGATTTTTCTTAATAGAAAATGCTAAAACAAAAAAAAAGAAGCGATACAATCTCTAATAAACTTCAAAACAAATTTTTATGATCTTGGTCACTTTCCTTTTTTTTAAAATCTTACATACAGTTTCAGATACTTTATTTTTAACTTTTTGTTTTTTTAGAAACACCATTCCCTATTGATGGAATTGAATCAAATGGTGGTGAATTAATTTCTTCATCACAACAACCAACTACTAGTGGTGAACGTATTGTTGATAGAGCAATTTCAAATTCTATTGGTGAACCTACTGATTCGTCTACTGATAAAAGTGAAACAACATTAAAACGTGTTGCAGAAAAAATTATTAATTATGATATGACACCTGTTGCACAAGCATTAGCTCGTCATTTAGGTATTGATTTAAGTTCAGATGGTATACAAGCACGTAATCGACGTGGTATTTCTATTATTGTTCATGGACCACCTGGTTCAGGTAAACAAAAGAAGAAAAAAAACATAAAAAAAACATTTTTTTTTCATATAATAATACTCTATAGGAAAAACCATGATATCACGTGAACTTAGTCAACGTTATGATTGTGCATTATTAAATCTTGATCAAGTAATTATTGATGCTATTGATAGTCCACAACGAAGTGAATATGCTCAACGTGCTTATTTAATGTGTCGAGATGCATTTGAAAAACATGTTGAAGAACAACGAACAACAGAAATTGATGCTGATCATGCTCCTACAACTCAATTAGGTAGAATAAACAACATTTTATTCTTAAATTAAGAATTAAAAAAAAATATTTTAATTCATATAAGAGAACAAATACGATCATTAGTAGAGGTCGACAAGCTCAGCTCAATTTCGCTCAGAGGAACTGTTCGAACAGCTCTTTTGAGCTGAGCTGAACTGGTGAACCGGTTCGTTTGAGCTGTGTTCCCAAAACAGAACACTTTTGTTCTGTTATGGGAATTATTTCCCGAAAACGGAACAAAAGTGTTCTGTTTTGGGAACACAGCTCACAGCTCAAACGAACCGGTTCACTAGTTCAGCTCAGCTCAAAAGTGCTGTTCGAACAGTTCCTCTGAGTGGAACTGAGCTGAGCTTGTCGACCCCTAATCATTAGCATGTGTTTTTGAAAATTTTCTTTTGTTTTAGGTGCACATACTAAAAAAGTTCCTGATAAAAAGAAAAAAAATTCTGAAGCAGTTGATCCAAATGCTCAACCAACAACTGTTGAAGCACAACCATTGACTTCACCTCTATCAGTTAAATTTAAAATACATAAAAATCCAATAATTCATACAGATGGAGATTTATTGGAAACACGAAATGAAACAGATGATAATCCAGATGATACAGATGATCAAGAAGAACTTATGACATATGTTCTTACAGAAGATATTTTTGTTGAAATTCTTTCTGCAAGACTTCAAGTATGTTTTTATGATGAGTCTCTTTGAATTGATAATCATTATATTCTCTATCTATTTCAATAGAGATCTGATTGTATTCATGGTGTTATATTCGATAGTCTTGAAACATCATTTCTTGCTAATTGTTCACAAGCAGCAATAGCAGTTCTTAAAGCAATTAATAATCGTTCATATATTTATGCATTAATAACAAATTTTTCTTATTCGAAATACAAAGAAGCTCAAGCTAGAGCTGAAGAAATTCGTCGTATGATATTTTTTTTTTTGGAATCTATCTTATAATAATTAATTAATATTTTGTTTTTTTTTTGTTCATTAGGTTTTGAAGAACAACAACGAGAACAAAATGAAAATGAATATGTTGAAGAAATGGGTGAAGATGAATATGATGCATTACCTGAAGAAGAAAAACAACGTATTGATCAAAAACGATTACAACGAAAAAAAGATCGTCTTCTTAGGTATGATTATTTATTTCATATAATATTTGCATTTTTTTTTTGTTTTTAGAGAACAACGAAATAAAGAAGAAAAAGCTCGATTAGAACAAGAACGTTTAATGTTAAAAGAAGCAGAATCACAGTATGAATATTTTATTTTTCATATTCAATTCTTCTGTTATTTTTTTTTTTTTCGTCTATAGAAAAAAACCAAAAAAACCTGGTTCAAATCCTGCAGCAGCAGCAGCTGCAAGTAAAGGTGGAATAGCACCAACAAGTGGAAGTGAAAAAGGTACTTCAGCAGCTACAGCTGCCACGGCTGCAGCAACTGCTGCTGGTGGAAAAACAAGTGCTCGACCTACATTAATTAGTGCACGTGGTCCACCTGTTTCTGATCGACCTAATGCAAAAGTTGAAGGAATAAGTAGTGATGAAAATGAAAAGTATAAAAATTTGAAAATTTTTCTTTATAAACAATTAAAAATTATATAATTTTAGAAAAAAGACAAATAAAAGTGATGCAAAATCTGCTAAAGAAACTACTATTAAAGATGATTCAGATAATGCAAATAATTTAGCTAAAGCATCAGTTACAAGTGATGCTGAAGATGAAAAAGAAAAGAAAAAAGATCGAGAATTATTAGTCAAGTAATTTAAACAAAAAACAAATTATTTTAAAATTGAAATTTTTTATTTTATTATAGATTTAAAACATTTGAATTTTATCGTAATGATTTACTTAATGTTTTTGATTTATGGGATCGAACAAAAGGTGTAACACGAAGTCCACCAACACCAACAAATCAATCTGAAGAAGAACATACAACTGGTGCAATGGGAACTGGTACTGTTATGAAAAAACCAATACAAAAAAAAGGTAAATATATTTTTTTTGTAAAATTTTATTTATAGATTTCAATTATTAAATGTTAGAAATTCAATTTTTATTTTTTTTTATACGTTTATAGTATTTACAAGAGGAAAACGTATTTTTCAAACTTTTATTATTATTTGCATTTTAATTTTTTGTTAAATTTATTCTAGTTAAATATTTATTTTATATATATATATTATTTTTTCTAGGTAAAAAAACTGATGCAAAAGATAGAGAAAAAACTGAAAGAGCAGAAGATGGTGGTCAAGCAGGTACTCCTAATCAACAACAACTTGCAAGTACAACACCAACAAATCTCGTAAGAACAAAAAAAAAAAGAAACCAATTTTTTTCGAATAAAGTTTTATATTTTATTGTTGAAGGATGAAAGTGGACAACCAATCAAAGATGATTCTAAAAAACAATCACCTTCAGGAACAGATGAAATTATTAATATTCCAACAATTCAAATTGATACACCTGTAGATTATAGTTCAAATCAACCATTACCATCAGAATTATTGGATTCAATTAAAAATCGTTTACCAACATTAGATCAAGTAGATTTTTTTTTTTTGAATATTATTATTTCTGTACAGACTTTTGTTCGAATAACTTTTGATATGGAATATCGTCTCGATCGAGAAGCGAGCTAATAGTCTCCGAATCTTTTTTTTCTTTTAGTCATGCAAAACTTAACAATCTATATATTGATTTTAAGTAGCATATTTAAGTTTTTGTTATAATTCGAATTAAATGAATGAGAATGTTCGGATATAATATCTATATTTCTGGAAATTTCGCCTTTTTATTAAGAAAATTTGATAATTAAAAATTGTTATCATATATTTTTTTTTCTAGGTACTTGATGGAATGGGTCAAGGTCCACGTGGTCCACCTGTACCTAGACCATTTGAATTTGCTGTTGTTCCATTTCCTGAACCACGTACAAATCCACCTTGTGCTGAATATGGACAATATTTTTTTGTTGCTACACATGAAAATGATCCGTAAGAATTACTCATTATCAAATAAAATATTTCACAACTTTTATTCATTTTATTAGAAATTTATATCCCGAAGATGGTAAATCAAAAGATGGTAAAACACCAGAACCAACATATATTCCTGATGATGTCGATAGTAAAGATGCTGGAATAAAAGGAAGACGTAGTCGAGGTATTTTTAATTGAAAAAAAAAAAAAGAACGAAAAAGAAAATAATAATAAATTTTTTAATTGATTCTAGGTGATCGAGAATCTATGACAGCTAAACGTAAGACAAGTGGTGGACCTGGTGGTAGTACTGAAGGTAAATCAACAGGACGTGTTACATCGAAAGCAGGTGGTCGTATTGGTGGAAAACAATCACCAACACATCATTCATCTGATGGACAAGATGGTACAAGTGAATCAAGTCTTGAAAAACTTTTACCAAGGTTAAATTTAGTTTTTATTCTATTGATAAGGATTGAATTATTTGATATTTTTTGTTTTTTTAGAATTGTTCGTTTTCGTTGGATTATTCCTGCTAATAGTGAAATTCGTGTTCGTCTTCGTTTTATTTCAAGTGAAGTTGGACAATTTGATCAAACAATATCTTTTGAAATTATTGGTACAAAACGAAATTATAAAATATTTTGTCGTGGTGTATGTACTTTTCCATCGATAAGTCGAGAACCTCGGTTAGTATTATTATTATTATTATTAGTGCTTGTATATTAAATTGATTTAATTTTGATTAGAACTGTTTTTCCAAATCGACAAAAAACACGTAAACCAAATGAAATTGTTCATAAAAAATTTATTCTTTCAACTGAACAATATGATTTTGGTCCATTAGTACTTGGCAAAGATATAAATAAGTATGTAAATTAATTTGTTTTTTTTTTTTTTAAAAAAATTATTTAAAAAAAAAATTTTTTTTTTTTTTTTGAAGAATACGTACTGGTATTTATTCAAATAATATTGAAACATTAACAATTGATAATACATCACCAATGGATGTTGAAGCTCTATTTTGTTTCTTAAATGAAGTTGAATCATCAAAAGCAGCATTTTTTCTTGAACCAACTGAAATGCATTTAAAATCAGGAGAATCAAAAGTATAAAGAAATTTAACAACAGAACTAAAAAGAAAATCTTTTCTTTTTGTTTCTATGATAGATACTTAAAATTATGGCTAATCCACCAAGAGAAGGTCATTTTGAAGATTCACTTGTTTGTTGTATTAAAGAAAATCCTGAACCAATTGTTTATAAATTATGTTGTGATGGTTGTACACCTGAATTACAAATTGAACCAACATCATTCGATTTTGGTCAAGTATTACTTTATAGGTATACACTGCCTACCAATAGTATTCGATCAAGTTTATTTTCAATTTTTTTCTACTAGAATAGTTCTTGCGTTCAATCGCTCGAGCTTCGCATACACACTAAGTAACTACAAGAGTAGTTGTTAGTGATTTGTCCTGGAACAGTTGGGTCAAGGTTTTAGATCAGAGATGTCCATCGCGGCGCTGCCGCGCCGCTGCCGCGATGGCGGTGGCGGCGCGGCAGCGGCAGGATTTTTTTGGAGAACATTGAAAAACTGTATGAATTTAATAGAATTTCAGGATTTACAAATGAAACGCCCTGATATTGAATAAATCCGATGGATTAGTACCCATATTTCTGGTCAAATGTAGTCACAGCAGTGAAATTAGAAACACTTTTTTGAAAACCGTCGCGGCAGCGGCGCGGTGGCGGCACGTTTATTTTATAATTCATCGCGGCAGCGGCAGATTTTCAGCCACAATGGACATCTCTGTTTTACAAAGATCAGACAGGCTGCTCAGGATAGATAGACCGTTTGCCTGTCACAGTTTTCGTGATTTTTAATTTAAAAAAATCACACTGAAGTACTTTGTACGATGTAACATGAAAAATAAGTAAATACCATAGAAGACAAGTCAGGCCGATGTAAGCGCTTCACACTTGTGGGCAGACTCATCTTTATAAATTGCATATCAATATCATTATTTGGACTTGTATTAACTGATAGTGAAAAAAAAAAAGAAATTGTAAATAAATCTGATTGAATAATTTTGAGATACGTTGTCAATATATAAATAAATCAAATTTTTTATTTCTCTATTATTTTTTTATAGAAAAGAATCACGAATTATACGACTTAAAAATACGAAATTAATTCCTGTTCGATGGCGTCTAATAGGTATTGGTCAAGAAGGTATTGGACAAGAATTTTCAACTAAAACTGATACGGGCATTGTTGAACCATTGAGTACATATGAATTACAATTAAATTATTATGCTAGTCGACCACGATCACCAGCATCACAAAAAAATAAACTTCAACTTAAACTTGAAGTAAAATTAATTTACTTAAATTTATTTTGATATTTTTTTTGCAAAATTTTCTTTTCTTTTCAGATATCCGATACTGAAGGTATGCCAGGTGCTATTAAAACTGTCAATATTCCTGTTATGGTTGAACCATATGATATTGTTTTGGATATGACATTTCAAAAAGGTAATGATCGTGGTATTGATTTTGGTAATGTACGTGTTAATCAAGAAACAAAACAATCATGTATACTTAAAAATAAAGGCAAACGAGAAATAAAATACAAGTAAAATATTTTTTTATTAAAAAAATTATTTAATTATTTTTTTGTTTTAAATTAGATTTGAATTAGTACCAGATACAAAATCAAAAGTTGATGCAAGTAAATTTTTTGAAATTGTACCAAAACAAGGAACTTTAGCTGCTGGTGGTGATCGAAATGCTCAAGCAACTTCAGTTAATGTAAATATTTAATTACTAATATAAAAATAGTTTTATTAGTCGAATAAATTTAATATGATAATAATAATATTTTTTTTTTGTTATTGTTAAAAGATTGTCTTTAAACCAACAACTGAAATACATCTTCGTGAAGCTGAAATAATTGTTGTTAGTGTTATAAATGTAGCACCATCACCAAAAGGAATTGAAAGTGGTGGACAACTTAATCAATCAACAACACATATAGGTGCATCACTAAGTACATTAAAAGGTGGTAGTGAAGCAGGTGCTATACGAAATGTTATTGCAGCTCAACAACAACCAGTTGCACCTCCAATTGAAGAAGAAGTAGCACGTATTCGACTTAAAATTTCAGCTAAAGCAACATATAGCAAGTAAGTTTTTTTTTTTTTGCGTTTTATTCTATATTTGTTAATTTTAAATAGATTTGTTTTAATGCCTGAAAAAGAAGTTAATTTTGGTCCTATGCCAATGGGTACTTCTCGTCGTATAGAAAAATTTATTATTGAAAATCATGGTGAACATGATTTTAAATATATTATATCAAAATATCAACGTGAAGCTTCACCACAAAAATTAAATATTAAGTAAGTTTTTAATTAATTTTATTTCTTTTTCTTCTTTACATTATTTCTTATTATAATAAAATAAAAGAGAATATAAGAAAGTTTCACCAGCTAATCGTGCTGATTCAGCAATGAGTGCAAAAACAGTACGAAAATATGATCAAT
Organism: Rotaria sp. Silwood1; assembly: GCA_905250075.1. Taxonomy (NCBI): domain Eukaryota; kingdom Metazoa; phylum Rotifera; class Eurotatoria; order Philodinida; family Philodinidae; genus Rotaria; species Rotaria sp. Silwood1. The sequence continues at coordinate 63,350 of CAJNOP010000176.1, forward strand.
CAAGGTATCAAAAAAAAAAAATTTTTTTGCCAACTAATTAAAAAAGGAAAATAAATCGATTCCACATACACGATTTTATTTTATTTTTTGCTCACTTATTTTACACATTAAAGAAATATATTTTTTTTACTTTTTGTATAATGAAAATTAATTCAATTACTTTTTATTTTATAGAGATGTACCAACTCAAGGTCGTTTACAAGTTGGACCATTTACTATTTCACCTGCATTTGCAATGATTATGCCAGGTGGAAATACAACTGTTTCTGTTGAATGTATACCTGAATCAGATGTACCAAGAAAATTTGAAGAAGTAATTTTGAATTGTTTTTTTTTAATAACTAATATAGCACAGAATTTTACTAGATTGAGCATTTAGAAATATTTTGTAGTCAAGTGCTAAAGTCACATAAAGTATACAAAAGTTGTTAGCGAAATCCCTGTGAAACACGATATACCTATTGTTACTAATACCCTAAAATACTGAACATATTCCATCAGTATTTGCTAAATTTACAGAGTAAAACTTCATAAAGGAAATACTTCAGTTAGATGTTAAATATACAGAATATTTGATATTCTCTTGAAGGCGACTCAGAGATGTCCATCGCGGCGCGGCAGCGACAGGTTTTTTTAAAAAATCACCGCGGCAGCGGCGCGGTAGCGGCAGATTTTTTAAAAAGTCATCGCGGCAGCGGCGCGGTAGCGGCAGGGTTTTTAAAAAACCATCGCGGCAGCGGCAGGGTTTTTTGGAGAACATTGAAAAACTGTATGAATTTAATAGAATTTCAGGATTTACAAATGAAACGCCCTGATATTGAATAAATCTGATGGACTAGTACCCATATCTCTGGTCAAATATAGTCACAGCAGTGAAATTAGAAACACTTTTTTGAAAACCGTCGCGGCAGCGGCGCGGTGGCGGCACGTTTATTTTATAATTCATCGCGGCAGCGTTTCTTTTATAAGTCATCGCGGTGCGGCAGCGTCGCGGCAACATTTTTTATAAACCGTCGCGACGCGGCAGCGGTGCAGCAGCTTTTTTTTCTAAGGCCGCGGCGCGGCAGCGGCAGATTTTCAGCCGCGATGGACATCTCTGAGGCGACTATCCGTCGCTGTGACGATTCATGAAGGGCGCCTCTGTGAGGAGTTCAAAATTTCTATCCTATATACTTCAATACTTCTTTCAGATCGTGTTTTACAAAAGGTTCTCTATGGCATACTGTAGTAGCAGGATATACTGAACTCAATAGATGCAGTAAAGTTACCATGTCAATAATTCAAATAGTCAAAGTCTTTCTGCTTACAAGTTTTTAAACTAATGATAAACTCTGTTTTCTAGTAACCCTTGTTTTAGGCATTTTTCTATGTTGAAACACCTGTACATTCTCTCTGCTTTCAGAGGTGGCTTACACCACTATTTACAGCTGATTTAAAACAGTTTTATTGATGAATGCTTCACACAGAAACATTCTGCTGTATTGTCAAATAAGCTTTTGCTTGATACTATTGCCTTAGAGGTATTACTAATAACCATAAATCAATAAGCGAAAATTAAATTACTTAAAAGAAATTTCGATATTTTAATTATTTGGATGATTTTTTTTTTAGGAAATTCAAATTGATATTGCTGATAAAAATCCAGCTGAATATCCTCAAGGAATTCTGTATAAATTAAAGAGTGAATTAATAGTACCACAAATTGATACAAGTGATATATCATCTATATTTGAAGAACATCGTATTGTTCGAAATCTTTCATCATTTCAAAATATTGCTGATGTAATAATATTTTTATCTTTTATTAATAAAATTTATTTCATTTCTTTTTGTTTTAAATATTTTAGTCAGTAACTGGAGGTGTTTATGGTGAAGAAGAACGTCGTTTTCAATTTCGAAATGTTATTGTTGGTCGAACATCAAAAGCAAGATTTAAAATAACAAATTCACAAAAAGTATTTAATTTACTTTATTTTCAAAATTTACAAAATTTAATAAATAAAATTTTTATTCAGGTACCAGTTGATATAACTCTTGCTTTACGTCCAATAAGTAAAGTACAGCGAGTCGTTGAAGCATTTGAACTTGATACTAATCGTGCACAAATTCCACCATATAGTAGTTATTTTGCTGTTGTTTCATTTACACCAACATCTATGCAATCTTATTCAGCAATATTTGATGTTATTATTGATGGACAAGTTAAAACAAATAAAGATACACGTATTACACCAAATTTTTCATTTGAAATTCATGGTGAAGGACATTTACCTCGTGTAACTATTTTACGACCAGCTATAAGAAATAAAAAAGCACAAGCAATGATGATATTTAATAAATTATTACTTGGACGACAAACAACACAACAACTTCTTTTACTTAATGATGGTGTTTTACCTGCTAAAGTAAATTATCTTAATATTGTATATATATATATATATTGATTGATGAATTTTATTTTTAAAAAAAAAGGTTGATTTTTATTTACATGATGTTGAAAATGTTTTTTCAATTGAAACATCAAATGAAAATCCACATCCAGAACATCTTGTTATTAATGATATAACACGAAAAGCTACAGTTGCTTCAGCTATATTTGAAGTTGGTCAAAAAATAGCACTTGATGTTTTATTTAAACCTAAAACAACACAAGGACCACAACGATATGAAGCTGCTCTTCGACTTGTTGTTGTTGATAATCAATATGAAGATACAATTGTTCAATTAATTGGTGAAAGTTATACTGATGATATTACACTTGATAATATTCATGGATTTGTTACAGCTGATGAAAATTTAACTATTGAAAGTGGTCAACAGACTATTGTGGAAGAAGATGCACCAAGTAAATATTGAATATTCAATTCAGATATTTCTCTCAAATAGGAAAGTAACATGATAGTTGTATCCTAGACAATTGCTCTCGTGATATTAGGAAGTCAATAGTGATGTAATGGAAGCAGGATCCTTGAATAGTAGAGTGATCGAGGACTCTATACCAATGTTGTTTTGAGATCAATAGAATTCATGCAAGTCGTGTCGCCGATTGTTTATTGTGAGCTTCATTCTTTTCTGTCAGAGAGGAAATAAATGTAAGAATGAAAAGAAAGAGTAGATCTGTATATAAGTTTGATTGTTGTGTACTCAAAAAGTGAGTACACTATAGAATCGGTCAGTGTGTCCGTCCGGCCGGCCGGCCGTTTACACGATAACTTTCGAAAGGAGAGTCAGATCATGATGAAATTTTCTACACAGTTTAGTCTCATCAATGTCTCGGTCGAGTTCGAAGATGAGAAGGATCCGTCAAGAAATGGCTGAGTTATCGAAAAAATTGTCATTATTGACCAGACCATCCCTGAGGGGGAGTACAGGGATTTTTTCAAAAAAAAAACATTTTTCTCAGAATTATTCACAACATATATAAATCGACTCAGTTTTTAACGCTGATTCCGAATCTGATATTAGTTTTGAACAAAATCGTAGCTTTCTAACAAAACGTCGCCTAAAAAAGGTCTCAAAATGCACAAAAACTGCATCCAGAAAGCAAATTGCCTAGATATGTCTCAGATGATAAAAAACAAAGTGAATATACCTGTTCACTTTTTGAAGTACACATAACACTCGGATTTAAATCCGAGGTTTTCGCATTTTTTTTTTAATTCTAATTAAAAGCCTTAGGGAAAGAAAAATGTTTACTATCAATTAATTATTAAAAAAATTTCGATTTTAATAATTTATTTTGCATAGTTTCACTTTCAAATACAATAAATTTTGGTGAAGTTCATTTAAATGAATCTCGACAAATACTCTTTTCTATAACCAATCATCATCAAAAAGATTCTGTACGATTTGAATGGCCTGAACATTCTCAATGTACATTTTCACCACGTGTTGGTCATCTTCATGCTGGTAAAAAAAGAAAAACTAGATTTTTTTTTTTGTTTTTCTTTATGAAATTTTTAATTTAAGGTTGTACAAAAGATATTCAAGTAACATTTAAAACAAATAAACCAATTCAATTAACAAAAGAAAAAATTCTTTGTTCAATAATTAAAATAACATTTGATCGTCCAATTAATGAAGTACCTGATTGGGATGATCGTATGCGTTCAGTTCGATGGATTGATGTTCCACAACCTGTTATTGATACAACTAATCCTGAAATACAACGTACAAATCGTCCAGCAAGAAAAAAAATTATTGAAGCTGATATTGAACCAATACATCAACGTATTGAAGAACAAACACGTCTTTTAGATATATATATATCTGCTATAGCTGATTATTGTCGTTATAAATGTAGTGATTTTGAAATTCGATATTTTGATACAGCTATATTACAAACACGTATTCATGAGTATGTCTTAGATTTTTGTTTTTTTGTTTTTTGTATTAATCAATCAAAAACAAAAATTTATATTTTAGAGTAACAATTACAAATCGTGGTAAAGTATCATTTAATTATTCATGGCAAGTACGTATGGAAGATAATCAACGACCATTTACACCAATGATTGATCGTGATCCACCAACACCTGAACCAACCGATGGTACTCGAAAAGGACATAAAGGTGGTACACGTACTCAAGCAGCAAATATTCCAACAACAGATTCATCAAATATACAAGAATCACCAACAGTTCCAACAACATCACGAGGAAAAGATAAATTAACAAAAGAAACAAGTAAATTAACAGGTAAAGATGGACAAACAGGAAGTAAAATAAAAGGTGCACGACCATCAATTAAATCAAATATAACAGCTGAAAGTTTAGCTGAAGAAAAAGAAAATGAAAATGAACCTGGATTTTTTACTGAAGGTGCTAATTTAACTGATATACAACGTGGTGATTCAGAATCAAGTGTTCGATCACCACCAAGTATTATGACTGAAGTTGGTTATATACCATTTATGATTGAACCCGATACTGGTTCAATTGCTGTTGGTGCTAGTCAAATATTTAAAATTAAATTTGCACCACTTGATGTTAATGATTATCAAGCACGATTGACTTGTTGGTTAGTTAAAGTGTTTTGTATTGCGTTGAAAAAAAAAAACAAAGAACTTTTTTTTGTTTAGTATACCGAATTTAGAAACAGCTAAACCAGGACCAGTTGTAGCTGTTCGCGGTCGAAGTATTTTACCATTCTGTCATTTTGAATTAGAAGAATCTGATTATTTAACAAGTGGTCGACGACGTCTTGATCTATTAATTAATAATAGTTCATCACAAGCACCAGCTACATTTATTGATCGTCAAACTCGTGTTATTGAATTTAAAGCTGTTGGTATCGGATCAACACTAAATAGGTTAGTTAAATATTATAAAACTCTAAATGAGTTACGTCTAGTTGAAGAATTTTTAGTCTAGTGAATGTACTCACAAAAAGACTTTTCAATTCATTAATTCGACTCAGTACATAGGAAAGAAATATTCTTTTGAGTTAAAATTTTCAATACATTCTATTGAGATATGAATCTGTCTCAGAGATGTCCATCGCGGCGCTGCCGCTGCCGCGATGGCGGTGGCGGCGCGGCAGCGGCAGGTTTTTTAAAAACCATCGCGGCAGCGTTTCTTTTATAAGTCATCGCGGTGCGGTAGCGTCGCGGCAACATTTTTTTATAAACCGTCGCGGCGCGGCAGCGGCAGATTTTCAGCCGCGATGGACATCTCTGATCTGTCTATTAGCAAAATCTCAAGTCAAAATATCATATCAAAGACTAAGATTTTAATCAAATAGCTATAACTCTAGATAAAAGGCCTATATGGACGATCTCCTTTTAGACTTCTTATAATTTTCACTGTGTCCTATTTATTGGATAGAATATAATCTTGTTTTTACAAATAAATAAAACTTTTTCTAGATCATTTTCTGTATTAAATCCAACGGATACTGATTATACATATCGATGGATATGTGAAGATAATCTTGATTTAACAAAACAACCATCATTTGTATGTCGTACTGTACAAGGCAAAATAGCATCAGGCAAAGGAGTTTTAGTAAGTAAACTGATATCATTTTTTTTTAAAAGTTTTCTCTAATTAAAAAATATTTTGATATTTTCTTTTTTTTAATCAGATGTCATTTGATTTTTTTCCACGTTCATTTGGAATAATTGAATCAATGTATCGTTTTGAAATTCCAACACATTCTTTATCTGTACCATTTTTACTTGTTGGTCAAGTTAATGAACCACAAATATTATTTGATCGTACATTTATTTCATTTCATCCAGCTTTAATTGGTCATTATGTTGAAGAAATTTTAACATTAATTAATAAAGAAAATCGTTCATTTCATTATCAATTTCTTGAACGTTGTTTTATTAATGGTACAACAAATAATGATTTAATTATTGAACCATCATCATCTGGTATAATAAATGAAAATACACGTTTACCATTACGTTTAATATTTCGTCCAACACAAAATCGTTCATATACATATTTATTACAATGTCGTATTGATGAAACAATTGAATTATTAAATGTTAATATTAAAGGTGAAGGTTTTGCTAATTTATCAAGTGTACAATGTGAAACAATTGATGGTAATCGTTATGATTTAAAATCTATACAAAATGGTACAAATGAAATACATTTTGATGATGTTTTAATTGGTAATATAGCATCAAGACAAATACAAATATCAAATGATGGTAAATATTCATTTGATTTTAATTGGATACATGATAATGAACAAGATATGGGACCATTTACAATAACACCAATAAAAGGTACAATATCAAATAGTCAAAAACAAATATGTCATATTACATTTGAACCACGTACACGTGAACATCGTTCATTAATACAACGTTCAATACAATTAAATATAATTAATGGTTTAAAATATGATTTATTACTTATTGGACAAACAACAACACCAAATATAAATTTTTCATTTTTAACATATAATTTTGGTACATGTTTTGTTTATCGTGCTGGTATGCCAGAAAATACATGTCAATTAATAATAACAAATCAAGATACAAAAGATCATACAATTGAATGTTTATATCAATCAACAGCACAATTAATGTTAGATTTTAAAACAGGTTTAATATCATCAAAACAAAGTATTGTTTGTAAATTTACATTTTATCCACGTGAACAAAAAATTTATCGAGAAAATATTCAATTTGAAATTGATGGTTTAACAATTATTAATGTTATTATTGAAGGTGAAGGTGTTGATTTTCGAGTTGAATTAGCTGAACCAAAACATAAAATTCTTAATTTAGGTAAGATTAATTAATATTAAGAAGAAATAAAATTTCTATTAGTAATAAACATATTCTAATTATGAATGATCTCAGGTTATTTTTTTTGGACTTTTTTTCTACTGTTTATTAGTTGTTTTTTATGTATGATGAGTAAGTATATTTGATTTATGAGAGTTATCGATAGAGAATGAATGGTTCGATCAATGTCAACGCCTTATAACATTGAATGCTAATGAGTATAAAATGATAGCAATTATTTGTCAATTAATAAATCAGAATCTAGCTTAACTAATGTTTATATCAAATTGAAAAGTTCAAAAAGATAAATCATATTTTATTTTAGGTGCATTACAAGCAGGTAAAAGTGTTACACGTGAAGTTTGTCTTGTTAATCGTAGTCGTGCATGTATATCGAATTGTTACGTAACATTACTTGCATCGGAAAATAGTACCGTTCGTGATACTCTAACAATTCAACCAACAAGTCCAATAGCATTAAAAGCTCGAGGTGGTACAACAACCGTATCAGTTAAATTTACACCTCGTTCACGTTTAGCACCATTTGTTGAACAAATCTTTTTAAAATATGGTGATTTAGATGTTCCAATGTTTGCTGTACGTGGTTGTTGTCAAGGTTATGATATAACTCTTGATTCTGATACACTTCCATTTGGTGCTGTTGGTAAAGATTGTTCATTAACACGTAAACTTATTCTATCAAATCGTGGTGATATTGGTGCATCATTTTCATGGAATATTGCACAATTACGTGATACACCATTTCGTGTATCACCAACAAATGGTTATATTGCACCAGGACAAGAAACAACAATTGAATTTATTTTTCAACCACGTACTATACGACATGATATACGTTGTGATAAACTTGAATGTCGATTAGAAGGTACACAATCTGTTTATGTAACATTATGTGGTTCATGTATTGAAGTTGCACCTGCACGTGAAACAATTGTTATAACAACAGCTGTACGTTCAAAAGAATTATCAAAACCAATTGTATTAAAAAATAATACAAATACATTATGGACATTAACACCAATTATAAGTGGAGAATATTTTTCTGGTTCAGATACAGTTATTATTGAATCAAATTCATCAAAAAATTATGAATTAACTTATTTACCATTAACTGAAGGTAATTATATTAAAATAATAATTTAAAATTAAATTTATTTTTTTCTATTTAGGTAAACATAATGGTACATTATTTTTTCCATTACCAGATGGTAATGGTCTTCTTTATAATGTTATTGGTAATGCTGAAGCACCACGTGCATCAGGTAAATTTATACGTGAAGTACCATGTAAAACACCATATGTTGAATTATTATCAATTGAAAATTGGTTAAAAAAACCACAACGTTTTCGTGTAACACATGAAATAATTAAACAAGATCGTCCAGAAGTTACAACAACAATAAAATATTTAGAATTTATTGATGTTGCACCTAAATCAAAACGTGATTTTAAATTACAATTTTATTCATATAAAGAATGTATACAACAAATAAAAATTATATTTAAAAATGAACAAACACAAGAATATATATGGTATGATATAACATTTAAATCAATTGTTGATAAACGTAATGCACCAACAATAGCAAATATTGATTTAACAACACATGTACGACAACAAACATCACATGATATTATACTTGATAATCCATTACCACATAAAGTTACATTTCAAGGTCAATGTTCACATCCAGATATACTTTTACCACCTGAACAAGTTTCAATTCCAGCTAATTCACAAGTAAATATTTTCTATAATAATTAGATTAGAATTATCAATAATACTTTAAAAGTTACAATAACAATTTTCTATGTAATGTAATGGAATATTTTGTTTTTCTTTATTAGGGTTCATTTAATTTTACATATATGCCATTAAAAGCAGGCAAAGTTGAAACACGTCTTGAAATGAATTCAACTGAACTTGGTTTATATACTTATATGTTAACATTAAATGCATTACCAGCACGTCCTGAACGAACATTATATTTTAAAGCACCATTAGGTAATTTACAAGTATTAACAGCAAAATTTACAAGTTATGCACGTACAAAAACTGATTATATTTGTAAAGTATGTTAATTTGAAGTTTAAGAAAATAATGTTTTCTTTTTAATTAAAATTTATTTATTTATTTAGATTGATCATCCAGATTTTATTGTTGATAGAACTGTAACAGCAGCACCAAGTTCATCACCATCAACAATGGAAGTTAGTGTTGATGTTACATATGAACCATCACAATTAGGTGATGTACGTGCAACATTAACAATTAGTTCACCATCAAGTAGTGATTATACATTTCCATTAGTTGGTCTTGGTGAATTACCTAAACCACAAGGTCCATTTACAATTAAAGCTGGTGGTAATACAACAATAACATTTAAAAATATATTTGCTCAAGCATTAACATATACATTTAATGTTGATAATCCACTTTTTCATGTTACTAAAAGTCAAGAATTAATTCAAGCAAGAAAATCACATCGAATTGTTGTTTCATTTGATGGATCAGATACAACAAATAAAGCTGATGTTATGGCTAAATTAATTGTTTCATGTCCAAAAACTACAGGATCAACAAATACATCAAGTTCAAGTGTACAATGGATTTATTATCTCAAAGGTATTACACCTTCATAGACAATATTATTATTATTATTATTATTATTATGCATAATTGTCGAACATGAGAACAGTGATGAAAACATTAATTTTCTTTTTATGATGTTTTTTTTTTTTGTTTAGAAAAAAAAAATAATAATAAACTTTATTTCTCTTTAATTAAATAAAGATGAACTTATTTAATGAAAGTTCTGTTCAAATAAATTTGATTACTTCAAATGCAGCAAAAATTCTAATGAACGAAGACTATTTTTGCATTGAAGTTTGGAACCTAAAAAAAAACATCAAAAACTTCAACTAGCGAAGAAGATACTTTATTGTATGGGATAATAATATTAAAATTCTAAGAGAAGCCAAACATAAGTTAACAAATAAAATAAAATTATTTCGTTCAGTAGTTGTAAATGATAAACTATCGAAATATTATATTGTGTTTATAATAATATCGTTCATTACGATTATTACTACAACGTTGAATTGAAATTGTTTTGATTTATTTCAATCTTGCTACTAGACCCCTACATTAAATTGAATATACATTTGTTAATCATTTAAATATGTAATAAATTCTTATTGAACAAACATTAAGTCTACATTTTCAATATTTGATTATTGTTATTTTATTCAATTTGAAAACATATTCATCTGTTACAAGCAAAGATCTATATGATAATTATTGGCATGTTGTTTTCTTTTAATTCATTGAAGCATTTACTGAGTTATACTCAACAAAGTATATCAGAGAATCTCCAACAGCTGTAGTAGATAACTTTTGATAAAATAGAAACTTTTGTCTACTACTTAACATCTCTCTTTATTTGTATCGATTAATTTCTGTTCTGATTATTATTCTAAGATCTCTACCATATAGCTAAGATAGGTCTGAGCTAATGTTTAGGCAGAATGATCGGTTTACTAAAATTCTACAATTTATATTTATATCTCACGAGGGAACATCCTCAATTGTCAAATCGCTTTTCGCTTGGTTCTATTGCCATTCGATCAGTCTTAGTGACTAGTGAAAAAGCCTATTTTGGTTTGATTTTCTGATCTTCTGTTATTGACTTATGGACATTTTACTGGATTTTTGGCCTATGGGCATGAGATTCCATAAGAACCTGAATGATTGAATTTCAAGCTGAAATTTTGTCCATAGACAGCTCTCATAGTCATTAGAAAATTCTCAAAGTTTGAGCCAGGACAAATGTACCCTTACCCAGATATTAGCTTGTGTCGAAAATATCCCTGTTTTGAAACATAGTCGAAAAGAGACTTTTTTTTTAAATCTGAGTATCTCGATAACGATGCATTCGTTTTGGCTCAAACTTTGAGAATTTTCTAATGACTATGAGAGCTGTCTATGCACAAAATTTCAGCTCGAAATTCAATCATTCAGGTTCTTATGGAATCTCATGCCCATAGGCCAAAAATCCAGCAAAATGCCAATAAGTCAATAACAGAAGACCAGAAAATCAAATCAAAATAGGCTTTTTCACTACTCACCAAGACTGATCGAATGGCAATAGAAACCAGCGAAAAGCGATTTGACAGTTGTGGATGTTCCCTCAGCGATGATTTAACCAATATTTAAATGTGTTGACTATTGTATTGTAATTAATTATTTCATAAAATTACTTTTGCAAATAAATATGTGACTTTATATAGCATATTTGGATATATATGTTCTTTTCATTCCGTTGTACATACCCATCTCATTAGCGTGAAGATATAAGGATGCCTTATCGTACATTCTTATACTTTTCTGATTGTCTTCAATCATTTCTTCGTAGAATTTATTTGGAAAAGAATCTCCTTTTCTTTTCTTATTAAAAATAAATTTAAGTTCAATATTTTTATATTCAGAAAACATGATACAAAAAAAAATGTCTAAACCATTATTAGATCATAATAAATTTGATGAAATATTTTTCAATGAATTGTCATATATAAGTAGAATTAAATGTCTATTATTTACTCAAAATATACAGCATGAATAGTAACAACAGCAATCATATCTTTTGTTTCATAATTAACTGATAACATATTATCTGTTTTTGGATCCCATAAACAACGTGATCCAATACGTAAAACTTGATCACATTTTTGTATAATAACAGTTTGAATAACAATTTTATATCGTGGTAATTGAAAATTTTTAATTAATTGATGAACACTACGTGAAACTTCTTTAAGAAGTTCATTGACAGTTGCTGGATTATATATTTTATCTTTCATTTTTTCAACTAATACTTCAAGTGTTTTAGCTTGAAGTTTATATGGACGAAAACGATATTCATTATCAGGTTCCATACGATATGTATTTGGTCGAGGTTGATTCGGTGAAAGAAACATTGAAGATTTTCGACCTGTACCCATAGACATTGATAAACGTCGAAAAACTGCTTGTGATGGATGACGTTCAGGAACAGTTGTTGTAGCTGCTGCTGTATTAGCTGATGATGGACCAGTACCAGTAAGTGGTGCTTGTATATCATCACGTACAGCAGTCATTGGTGCTGCTGTTTTAATTGTATTCATACTACGAGGTTCAGTTTGAATTGTAAATCGACGATCAGTCATGATGAATTTTCGATTGAATACTTCAAAATGAATACAACTTAAATGATTTGATTATGGTGACAGAAATGTTGTTAAGTTAAATCAAAATTCTCTTTTTCTTCTTTTGCTCGTTGCTACTTTGAAATTTTTATGTATTTTTTTAACACATACAAACGTAGACACGATGCTCTTATTTCTTTTTTTTCTTTTGCTTCATTCGCGCATTAATGTATTATGTAGTGTGATCGAGTATTAACATTTTAAGATTGATGAAATAAGAAAAAAGCTCTTACCGACAAAAAAACACAAAAAATGTTTGCATATGAAAGGTAGAAGAACGATTGTGCTTCTCAATTAAATGTTGGTAGCATTTTTTTTTTTTTTTTTTTTCTTCTCAGACATTGCCGATAGTATGACTAGAAGACAGTGACGCAGCCAGGGGGGGGGGATTATGGGGATCGATCCCCCCCGAAAGACCGAAATGCCTGGAGGGGGGTACAGGCTAATTCGTTTTAGCTAGTCAAAAAATGTCTTTTTTCTATTGCGGTCCCCCCCCCCCCAAAAAAAATTTCTGGCTGCGTCACTGCTAGAAGATATATATATATGTCGACAAAAAACTCAATTGTTAAAGTGATGTAATATTTTTGAAAAATATATGTATATCATTTCAAAAAAATCTGAAAAATAATCAATTTCTTATGATAGATTGAGAAATTTGATATTCATCTATTCTTATGGAGTATTCAAGCGTAACAGAATCGCAATTTTTCATCATTTCTTTTCAACATTCTTATGAACTTTTTAGAAGATATTCAATGCAGATTGTTCTAAACATTTTGCAAGTTACAATAGTTTCTAAGTTCATGATTGTAATCTAGGTCTGTGATGGAATTGCCAAAAGTTTATCTCAAGTTTGAGTGCCACTGGAAAGATTAAAAGAATTTTCTATAGAAAAATTGCAGCCTACATCATGTGTTCTATATTTGTGAATGGCAACTTTTTGGTACGATAGAAATTTTAGCTGTATTTGATTTATAACTTCCGTTTGTTTCTATCAATTTCGACATTTTTTTCTAAATATAATATTCCTTTTTAAACATTCGATTGTCGCACAAAATTTTAGCTCTTACTATCACTGATTTACAAGAGATAAATTACAAAAATCGTCATTTTTTTCCTGACATATGTAAAAAGAAAACAAAAAATAAAGAAAAATCTTTCAGTAAGAAACTGATGAGAAAAAATTCTCTTTTGACAACTTTGTTACGGAGAAAAAGATAATAGGACTTCATGAAAAAAGCCCACTATATATTCATTTCGAAGACTCATGATTTGAAAATTGTCTGCCTTTATAACTCTTCATTGAGACGTTTGATTTTTCTCAAATTTTCATGATAAAATCGTAGCAAAAATTTTCATTGGCAATAAAATGAATTATAAAGAATTTCCTACACAGAATCACGTTCATCAATATGTTACTTCTACCAATGAGAATAGCTTTCTTAAAAAAACGACAAAACTTTGTTTCTTTGTCATGATTAAATAGCCTATTAAAAATATCTTCAGATGATATTAACAGTTTTTAAAAAAGTACATTTGTTCATAAGATAAATCAGAAAAGAAAATTCTCTAATAAACATATATTTTTACTAATTTTTTAGCACTATTTTGATTATAACATTCTCACCAAACTCTTTATTCGAAGTTGATTATTGCTTTCGATGCATGTCCGAAAACAAATGAATAGGGTTAATCACCGAACATTTCATTATAGTCTTAAAAGTGATATTGTTCTCAATGTACAGAATAAATAGTCCAAGATTATTTTCAATACTTTACGATAGTATTGCCATGCATGAAATGATTGATGGACTTAACGATACGAATAAAACGGATTGAACTAACTGTTCGTACAATCCATACCAGTCAAATCATCATCTTTGTATATCACCATTGAATTACACCTTAATTTGCATACTTCTATCACGAATTACTGAAGGTTATATAGTTTGTATAGGTAGTTATGATGAACGAAATTGTTGTGAACTATATTTAGGAGTAAATCGTCCCAAACAGTACCGTTATTTAAATGAAACAAGATATGTGTTGTTGGATTCTGTATGTGATTCAAAGATCAAAGATTGCGAGTCGAGTGATGATGAAGGTTCATGATGTAAAAAAGCTCTTAAATTGATTATAATGAATTTTTTATTTCTTTCATCTTCAATATAATTTGTATATAGTTCAAATTTAACTTTGACTTATCTATGAAAAAGTCTTCGGAAAGATCAAACTATCTGTTTTCTCATTGAAAAATTATAATAACTATCCTTCTATTGAGACTAACAATCTCGTATATGATTACATCTCAACAGCATCTATGAAAACAATTTATTCTAATCAATCTGATGCCATTTCAAATCAGCAAGTAATAGATCCAATAGTAACTTCAAGTTGTCAGTGTGGAATTGTAATTTATGTTAATGATTCAAATGAAAACTATTGTCTATGTTCACAAGTTTATTTCGATTCTTCATATGAATATTAAAGTCAACGAATTAGTTTCATATTACAATTTTGAACAATTGAATAGTAAAAAAAAAATTATGTTTGTTGACAATAATAAAAATATTCATTCTTCTGAACAATTTAATTACATTTCAGTATGTAATTGTCAAAGAAAAATTCAATATCTATAGTATTGATTTAATACGATCACAATATTACAATTATATTAATTTTAATTAAATACATCGTCTTTCATTACAAGTAAATGTTTCCATACAAGAACTTTTACTTATATCAAAAAATTATATCATCTGCATAAAAAATATATACACTTTTCCCAATTCAAAAAATACTTTTGTCAGTGACTTATTTGAAATGTTACATACAATCAAATAGTTCATGTAATTGTTCATTAGATTCGATTTGTATTGGAGTAGTGTTGTTAACTATTGATCGATATGTATTTGTGTTCTAGAAAAATTCACATAACTTTATTATTTGAAAAGAATATTATATCGCTCAAATTCGTGTTATTCTAGTGACCGATGTATAATTATTGGTATAAAGATATGCAAATTATTTTACATTGGATTATAATTCTATTTACAAATTGTACAAATTACAATTATTGTCTAAAAAATGGTCATTGCCATGATGATAATATTTACTATCAAATATTTATTTTTTCTTCTTTGTCAAATGTTGACAATTATCAATAATTTTTTTTTTTATTAATCAATTTTATCTAGTCATAGATTTTTAATTACAAACGGTTTTGACTATTAGAGATTGGTTATATATATATATATACAGAACCCGTCAGAAGTCCCTGAACATGTCAAAATCCAGGTAAAACTGAACCGTTTTCAATGAAATTTTTACCAGAGATAGAGCTTGAAAAACTGTTCGCAAGCACTAACACGAGCTCGATCGACTGAGATCGGATAGAGTTCGGTTTGAAACATTGCTTTCAACTTTTGTGACCTTGATCTCAACTTTCAAAGAATTTTATCAATTTTTTCCATTCATCAATTCAAGCTGGGTTGTTTTTCGCATTTTTCTACGCAATTTTCATAAAATTAAATCAAAACTTACCCCAAAGATGCGAGAAACAATCTGATTTAAATTGAAAAATAGAAAAAATTGATAAAATTCTTTGAAAGTTGAGATTAAAGTCATAAAAGTTGAAAGCAATGTTTCAAACCGAACTCCATCCTATCTCAGTCGATCGAGCTCGGGTTAGTGCTTACGAACACAGTTTTTCGAGCTCTATCTCTGGTAAAAATTTCATTGAAAATGGTTCAGCTTAACCTCGGGTTTGACATGTCCAGGGACTTCTGACGAGCAACTGTGTATATGTATGTAAGTATTGAACGAGTATTAACTGATGAAGTCGGAGTAAACTTCAATAAAATAAAAAGTAAACAAGCTGTGAAAAAATAATTATCTTCAAAATATATTTGTTGATTCTTTTTTTTCTGTTTCTTTCGATTAATTTAATTTGTATTCAATGCTTAATTATTTTAATAGCTAGACAAAAATTTAAAACTTACCAAAAATCATGCAGAATACATCTTTGACAACAAGTTTGCCAACATCAACATCGATAATTGAGTTCTTTAGCTCTGATAATCATTACTATGTCTTGTTTAATCATTTCTCTTATGTCTAAATATATGAAATCAGCTCAAAAATCTTGTCTATATCTTGAAAATTATTTTACTTCATTTGTTTCATCATTATTTGTATTCATACTGTTCAAATTCTATCGAAAATAGTTTAATGAAGCTACGATTCGTATCAGAAGAAATATTCAATGTAGTATTCACCGTGTGTAAGTTAGAGATGGGATTAGTTGACATTTTTTCCAAATCGAACCGAACCGAGTCGAGCTTAGCAAAAATGAAGCTTGTTATGCTAATAAAAGTAGTTGTGCCTTATAACCAAAGATTCTTTTATATAATAACAACAACAAATAATGAACACTCACAAAAAAAAACAAAGAATGAAGAAGATTATTTATTGAAGCATCACACTACATTATAACTTGCTTACCAGTTAAAGTCAATCAAAAGTATGTGAAATACTATCTGAATTATAAGCAAGATCTAATTGTTGTACCATCATGTTCTTTTTTTCTTGTTATGTCTTACTCAAAAAAAAATCTATTGAATTCAAATTAAAAAATTATATCGATTCACTCCAACCCAACCAAACGTAACTGAATCGGTTCCATCTCTGGTATAAATACCATAATAAAACTAAATCGCTCTCATTATGGTTTTATTCTAATGCTTTTTTAAGTATATGTGTGTCGCAATGTATTGCTGTCGGTATGTGTTGGAGAGTGTGCAGCTTTGGAGGAACAGAAAACACACAATCATTCAAATCTTGCTTTGAACTAGTTTGATTGTTCAGAATAAAAATAATGTATGATGCAACTTATTCCAAGCTTTCTCGATATACATATATATATATAGTAAGTTAATAAATAAAGAAGACACAATGAAAAAAAAAAGGTAGGGTAATTTAATTCCAGTGCATCTAGAGTTCTAAAAAAGTTAAAATTTCATGTTTCAGAACTATTTAGTGATGGTCATCAACTTTCATTCATGGAATATTTAAGTTAATATCTTATGGGATGAGTGTGTAGGTGTAGGTCTTCTTATTACAGCCACACTAACAAAAAAAAAAACTTTTTTCCGGAAGTGAAATTTGATCGCACATAATATTGTCTATATTGAAAACCAAGAGTGTATTTTGCAATGAGTTTTCTGTTTCAGTTTTTAAAGCTTTTCAGATCGTATCTTGTGTTATAGTTTGTTTTTTAATGAAACATATTAGATGATGAAAAAATAAAGTAAAAAACCTGACCATTTATTTTGGCCCATCCATCACTTATACTTATAAAATACATGTAAAATAAACACTAAAAAATCTGTTATTTATGTTATAAATATAAGATTTATTTATCGTTATTCTATAAATCTAGAGATTGTATTTATATATACATATATATATATATATTCTTATAAAAGTAAAGATAAGTTAACATCCCTAGTACTGAATGTAAAGATGTCAGTACAAGTTTTCTATGCAGTACACTGAAAAACGAAGTGAATGAAAACAAAACACTCGATTATGATGCAGATTCTTTTTTCTACAGTCGAGCGAAATGCAAACATCGAATAAAAAATTGTGTTATAGTCATTGTGTGAATATAGAATAATAGAAAAAAAAGAAATTCTAATTTGTAATCTATATCAATCAAGGAAGATATATTATCGTGTAACATTTCAACTTCGACGAGTAGCATGAAGGTCGATCTATTTGATAAATATTTCTCTTCAAATAGATGAATTCTCAAAGGCAAAATGTAAAGCCTAAAGTGGTGGTTATTTTCCCTGTTCTTGACAAATACACAATATATACAAATTATTTTTCACAACTACCTTTTTATCAAATTACATGCAACCTTCGTAATAGTCATCAAGAAAATAATGTGACAAATCTTTTATAAAAAAAAAAATATTTGACTCAATCAACCAATTGAAAAATCGATTCACACAGAACGAACATCACAGTAAAGTAAATGGGGGTGCTCTACGGTCACACATCAATGAATCGATTTATACATAACGATTGCCAGACGAAAACAAAACAGGGGGGGGGGTCCCTAAAGTTATACATCGATTAGTCATTTCTCTTTTTTTTCTGTTTATATACTCGCCTCATTTACTTTTCATTACACTAGACAAATATCGAACAATCGTGAGAAATAAACTTGGTTTCTTTAATTTAATCTCTTCACGAAAGTAGCATTATGTCGTATGATCAATGGTATAATCAACCATATGATGAATCGTATGGATCAACTAATCCTCCTGCTGGTCCTCCAGGACCACCAGGACCACCTCGGCCACCAGGACCACCAGGACCACAAG
>CAJNOP010000176.1:82355-147310 GCA_905250075.1 Rotaria sp. Silwood1
AATTCTTGCCCAGAAAACTGATCATTAATTCAAAACAAAAAGTAATGCCAATAGGAAGGATAGATGAAGTAATAATCCTATTTTAGAACTCGATTCTGTATTCATTTCAAATATTTCAGTCAAGTCTTCAAGTCAACATGAGTCTTTTAGAAATTATTCTAATCTTTAATTCTTCTACCAATGAATTAAATATGTGCTCAAAAGTTTATAGTCATATCGAGCTTTTTTAATTTATATACCGAGTTTAAAAAAACTCTCTTCAAAATATGAAGCTTTCAAAAAGTGCATGTTGTATTCACGACCGATGAAAAAATGGTCGAGATCTTAAAAGTATCAAAAACTTAATTGAAAAATTCTGAATTTTTTTTTTGAAAAAAAAAACTATTAAACTTGAGTTCTCTATATGCACAAAGTTTTTATAACAAAATCTGAATTTTGAGTTTTTCAAAAATTAGAGGTTTCTAGAAAAAAAAAAATTCGATAGTTTTAGTCAAATCCACAAATCTTTTTAAGGTTATTGTTCGAACATTATGTAGAATCTATGAGTAAAAACAAAACTGAAGAGATTCATTCCTTAGTGAAGAAAAAAAAAAAAATCATTTTTGATTTTTCTAAATGAAAATTAATCGATACGTTAATAAATTTGTTTGAATGACTATAAACTATAGATTAGAATCAATAATATTATAAAAATTTTAACCTTAAAAATATTATTTAAATCTCTTTCACGTCGAAATTGTCGTTTAAGATGTCCATCTTTAGTTGAACTAATTCGTTTCGGTGCTGGAAGTCGAATTTTTAATGCATTTGATGGTAATGTTGATTCAAGTTCAAGTAAACCCGTATATGTATCCAAAAATCGACTTTTAACTAAATATTTATCTGTAAGTTTATCTGGAAAATAACCATTTCGTGTTAATGGACCATAAGCTGTTGAATCATATTTTGTATATGAACGAATAATATCATTTTTAACATATTTTGTTTCAATTTGTGATCGTTTTCGAAGTAAAGCTCGAATAGCTTTATAAAAACAAGAAAAAAAATTTTACTTATTTATTTTCATATGTAATTATATAAAAATTTTACCTCGTAAATAATGAAGTCGATTATTTTTAACAAATTCTTCACGTTCAATTTGTTTTTTACTCCATTGTCGATTAATACGTTCAATTGATGTATCATATCGACTAGCTTCATTATCTTTCAACATTTTTTCTAATAATTCTATACGAAGATTTTGTAATCTATTACCAAAAAAAGAATAATGATGAAGTCAATATGCAAAATGAAAGTTCAAAAAAATAAAAATAATGTTTTACTTTTCAATTTCATTTTCTCTTAAAAGCCATTCATGTCTTTCCATATCACTCATCATTTTAAATCGTTTTTCCCATTGTTGAGGATCATCAAGTGGTGGTAAACTTGCTTCCCATTGACGTTTAGCACGTGCACCTGAACAACAACAACAAAAAAAATCTTTTTTTTTTCAAATATTCAAAGTTTATTAAACTTACGTTCAATCATTTCTACTTCTGCAAGACCAGCTGGAAGACCTTTCTCTAGAATAAATCAATATTAACAAGTATTTGAAAATAAAAAAGAAACATACTATACATAAGAGTAGCTAATGTTAATACTTCAGGTTGTTCACCTGGTTTAACAACATATTCAGGTGTATAAGGATCTGTTTGAGCTTCACGTTCCATATAATCAGTTTGAATAGCTTGTGTTTTTGTTGTTGGTTGTCCTGATGGAATAGCTGATTTTGTTGAACTAACCAGATGTCCTGGAACAGGTTTTATTGCAGATTCTCCAAAAGTACCTGTTGTCGAACGACCAGTATCAAGTACAACTAGTGGTTGAATATTTTCCATAAAAGGTACAAGTGGTTTACGAAAGAATTTTGCACGTTCACGACCTCCGACATCAACATGTTCATATGTTCGTGGTGGAACAACAAATGCTTCATTACCCGTAAAACTAAATATTAGAAAATCAAATACATACATAGAATAAAAAAACAAGTTTACAGTCGAGATAGAGCAATTTGTTCACGATGAGCATCTGCTTGTCCTAACCATTGTCGATTGACATGTACTGGAACAGGATCTCGAGATTGAATTCGATAAGCAAAACGAGGATATTGACGTAAATCACTGAATAAATGTTCATAGACAGGTACAGCTTGCTAAAAAAAAAACCTATTTGTATAAATTTTAATAATGATTGCCTACAAACCAATTGTTCTGTAGTCGTTTTTGCTGCAAATGTTTCTCGAGCATGATCACGAACACCTGATAATGTACATGTAGGATCTAAAAATTACAATATTTGTTGGAAAATTTCATAAATATCAACATAAGTTCATAACTAACCATACAGATAATCATGAAGACGTGCCGGTTGGACGGCACCACGTTTTAAAACTTGAGTTTGAGTTGCCATCTATCTTCTTATTCTAACTACAGGCAATTTTCTTATAGTTGATATACGAATAACAACAGTGGCCATTGTAGCTAACGAAACTATAGTAACAATACTTATGACAAAAACTTTAGAGTAATAATAGAATTTTTCATTATTAATTCTCAACATATAATTCATATTTTATTTGAATATCGATACTAATCTCTTGATTGTGAAAACTAAAGAGAAATAGATGTCGCTAAAGCCTTCAACTTAATTTATACGACTACCCTAGTCGACTTTCCCTAATGAAATCCCCAGGGAGTTCCTACAAATTGTAAAATCCCTGGGAAGTTCGTTACGGGACTCCCCGGGAGTCCGTTGCGGGACTCCTCGGGAGTTAATAAAAAACCCAGCAAATCTGCTGGAGGGAGTTTTTTGGGAGTTTTTGAAAATTCCAAGGAACTCCTCAAATGATCATCCTGGGAGTCCCTAGGAATTTTCAAAAACTCCCAAAAAACTCCCTCCAGCAGATTTGCTGGGTTTTTGATTAACTCCCGGGGAGTCTCGTAACGGACTCCCCAGGGATTTCACAATTTGTAGAGACTCCCTCGGGATTTCATTAGGAAAAGTCGACTAGGGTATGTTACAACTAACCAGTAGAGAAGGCACAACTTCCATTCAAAACCAAAAAAGAGCTTACTCAAATTTCCGGGAGAGGGCATGACGTTCATTTAGGCGGATATTTGAGTAAAAATGAAAATCATGCTTTTTCAAGATTTAAATATAGAAAAAAAACACTTCAAAATAAAGTCTACCTAATGGTATAAATAACTTTATTAGAGTATTCTCAAACAGACTGAAAAAATAGTTGCCTAAAAATCAGTCTTAAAATCAAAATGTCACCAAGAAAATTAATATCAATAGAGAAAATCGAGTTCTACAAAATGCTAAAAATACATATTTTTTGATATGCTTCTTTAACTTCTGAGAAAATAATTTTTTTTCTATAGTATCATCCGACCGGATAGTCTCGTAAAATAAACAATTCAACTTTGCGAAAATATTCTTCAATCTACTGTCTCTAATCGTTTTTTATTACAAGCATAGCTGAACTGCACAATGGATTTTCCAAAAAATGTTTTTTCTATTTCATATCCAATTATTTTTGAGCAAGAATGTCACATATTCGCCTTCCATGTCAAAAAAACACACTGTGCAATGGAAAGAGAGTGAACCCTTTTTCAACTACCATCTGTCTCCATCACTATTTCCGTATTCAGTGAATTAGCAACAACAAAGGCAATTAGTATTTCATCCATTAATATAAACTATTTTAGTTCTCTTATCTATTATATATTAATTGTAATAGATTCTTATTTGCGAATAAATAAGTTAAACCATCTGTTGTTGCTTTTACGAAAACAATATCCACAAAATAGATAATGATTATTTTTTTCTTTTATTTAAAAACTAATAATTCTTTCAAATATATATTTACATGAAAACAGATTACTATCTTTAGCAACTCTATTTCGAAAATTGTCATTAACATAATTATATTTTATTTGGCACACGTTGTGATATTGTATTTTGTCGAATAATAATTGTATTTTTCTTTTTTAAACACATATATATTGTTGAAGTAAATTTGGAACGAAAATAACTTGATGTTAATGAATATACATAAAAACCAATACCAAAATAAAGACTACTCCAAAGAAGCATTATTGTACGTACATAAACAATTGATGGTTTATAATGTACAATAATTGTATATATATGAAATGGAATTTGTGTTATAATAAATGCTAAAACATTAGACATTGCTATAAATAGAAGCATTGTTTCTGTATTTGTTGAATGAACATGATTTGATGTATGAGGAGCAACACGACGTTTTGATGCTCGTATACGACGCCATAATCGAATATTTGCTATAAGCATTATTGATACAGGAAGAATACAAACAAAAAAAGTACGAATAGGTGGCCATATACTTGTCATAAACATATGATAGACTGGATTAAGTTCTGTTGAACAAATTCCTTGAGAATCTTCTTTCATATGTGGAAATAAATAAAATGCTAGAGAAAATGTAAATATAAGTGTATAAATAAAAACAATTCGATATACTAATCGACATGTACAAAAATGTTTAGCACGTGTTGGATAAACAGCACGAAACATACGATCGAAACTAATTGTACAAGCAATAAATGAACTTAATGAACGAAAAACATTTTGAAGCCAATAAATAATACGACAACGAATTAATACAGAATGAAATAATCGAACTAAAATAAGAGATAAAATAAATTTTAATATTAAAAAGATTTCATTTTTATTTTATAATAAGATGAGTTTAAAAGTCATAAAGAGATTTTGTTTTTTTTTAATATTTATCAAAACATTACAATGTTCTTTAAACACTTCATGAAAAATATTCAATTCAAGATTAAAGTTTGATTTATCGTCATATCCATAAAGTCTTCGAAAGATATAGATAAAATACCTACAAGAGAGCGTTTTCAAATGATCTATTGTTTTTGAGTTCGGAACCAGTACATCAAGGAGAGTTCAGTGAAATATGAAAATCTCAAAAGTGTAAGTGCCCATAGAGCTATTGTTCAGGATTATAAATATTTTACTAGACTTTTAGTCTCTGTCATTGTAAATACGAACAAATCGAATGACGATATTTTGATCTAACATTTTGTCCATAGAGAGATCTATTTTATGAGTAGAGTATTCTGAAAATTTCAACTCAAAAAAAAATATTTTCTTTCCAAGATATTAAAGTTTCGAACAACATAAAACTCTAACATCTTTAATGCAATACGAGTGATTTTTGAGAAGAAAATATTTTTTTGAAATGAAATTTTCAGCGTGTTCTATTGCCAAAGAGTTTCATCTACGGACAAAATCTCAGGTCGAAATATCATCGTTCGATTTCTTGGTATTTATAATACCTGAGGCTAAAATTACAGTAAAATACTTATAATCCTAAACAGAATGCCTAAAAGCATTTATCAATTTGAAGTTTTTCATATATCACACTCGTCTACTTTACGCACAAAATCTGAATTCAAAAATAATCGATCAATTAAAAATTTTGTATTAAACTAATTTTTAAATATTATTTCTGATATCCTGTTACTAAAAAAAAAACATTACTGATCTGAATAAATCAGCAAACTTATAAATCTTTCATAACATTTATCAGTTAGAAAAATTTCTACTGTTTGAATATCTGTCATCTTGTTTTTTTTCTTTGTACTATATAAAATATATGATATTGCTTACCATTATAAGCAACATCAATAAACTCAACAATTAATGTTAATAATTGAATACTATTTGATATAGTTAATAATAAAAAAAGTAATCCAGTTGATACTCGACGTATTTCAGTACGAATAAAAATTGTCAATGATAAAAGATTTCCTATAAAACCACCTATATAAAAAATTGTTCCGAGAATAGCTGGTATAGCTATTTCTTGTTTTGTAAGTATACGAGACGTTGAATTAGACATTTGCTCAAATGAATAAAAACTATGTAGATAATAATAAATGAAAACTAAATATTTAAATAGTCATTAATCTTTTTTCTTTTTTTTTGTTTCTATATTAAATGAGAAAAAAAAAGAAATGATTACAACAAAATTATCGCAATATAAATCATTATACATTCAAATCAATAGTCAACTTTGAAAGGTAGGTAATGCATAATTTGACTGACGCATTGGTCCATTCAATCCATATTTTCGATAGAAAAATATTATTTCACCGATAAGTATGATGCCAATTATTGTTATGCTAATGCCCATACCTAATTGTGCTGCAACACCAGGTGGTGATTCACCTAAGAAAACAAATGTGTAATATATTTTATAGTATATTTTATTACCTTTTTGATAATTTATAGGTGTTGTTGTTACAGGTGCCGTATCTATTATAATAAACAGTGAATTGATTTACAATCAATTGAAATAAACGTACTATTTATTAATATTGGACTTGATTGAGGAACTACAGTTATTGAAGAATTATTTGTATCAAATAGTGTAAAATTTTGTGCTGATACAGATGATAATGCAGATTGTTTGATACAAGTTATATCACAATTAGTACTACTACTTTTGAATGATATATCAGTGATCAT
Organism: Rotaria sp. Silwood1; assembly: GCA_905250075.1. Taxonomy (NCBI): domain Eukaryota; kingdom Metazoa; phylum Rotifera; class Eurotatoria; order Philodinida; family Philodinidae; genus Rotaria; species Rotaria sp. Silwood1. Next base: position 88,932 of record CAJNOP010000176.1, read on the forward strand.
ATCATATATATAATTATCAGCTCTATTGATTATTAAAAAGAAAAAAGAAATCTTTATTTCAAAATTTAACATTATAAAATACTTTGATATAGATCGAATTTCAATACGTATGACTGTAATAGTAACATTACGGTTTGTTAGATTGAATGAAGAAACAACCTATATAGATTGATTGAAATCTTCTTTTTGAAATCACAATATACGTACCATTTGTTGTACACTTGTTAAAACTGTAGCATTAGTAATATCTCCTGTCCTTAAAGGAGATGAACTTCCCACAACATATTTGTAAGTTAAATTAACTATTATAAATATAAAAGAAAAAAGGAAAAAATATATTGATTATACAAATTGTTGACATATTACCTGTTGAATAAGTTATTGTTTCAGACGTTGTATTAAAAAAACTAGTTGATGTAGGTAATGGAGAAGAATATCCTTGCGAGTTATTTATAGTCACTGAAATTGTGTATGTCAAAGAAGTCGTTATTGTTGATGAGATAGGAGTAGACATTGAATATGATGATGAAGAGAGACTCGTTATCGTAGAATCTGGATATAATATAGAAGATAAAGTTGATGCTGTATTTGTCGTAATCGATGAAGTACTAGAATCCGATGCCGATGTGGTCATCATGCTAGTGATTGATGTACTATCAGAAGTTGTCTCGCTATGAATTTGTGCAAAATTCACAAATACAAAAATAATGATTTGAAATACATGATTATTCATTTTGAGAAGCAAATATGAAAGTCTTCTTGTTATAAAGTGAAAACTGTTTTATTTAAAAAAACAAAAGTGCATTTCTCGTCGCTCTTCCTTCTTTTTTTTTTTTTTTGCTTTCTCTTTTTCCATAGATGACTAATTAACCAAGTTGATAGGCACTATTTTTTTCATCGTTTTTATTTTCTTCCTCTTTTTGAGTATGATTTTTGAAGAATATGCCAAGAAAAGTATATTATCGAGTAAATATCGAAACGAACATGCCATAATTTCTTGGTAAACAGATTTGGTTCTAATTGAGTGTAAAAATAACGTTTTTTTTTTTTGTCAAAGAACATGTAAAGGCAACACTTATCGAATTTTGATTCGTTTTACTATTCATCTTACAACGACGCCCTTATACGTTGTGTTTTTTTTTTCTAATATGTGAGATGCTGCACAAAAATATGTATCGATAAAAAATATTAACAAAGAAATTTAAATATATTACAAATTCAAGAGCTATATCAGTAAATATATATTTTTTTTTTGTCTAGATTCTTATTGACAATAATTTACTATATTTTGAATAGCTTAAAATAATTTATCAGACCCTGCTTTGCTTTTAAGTGGTTTGATATATTAAAATATATGAATAAAAAATGTATCATATTACGCATATCAAATACATGTTATTAAAATCATGTATTTTATATGTAAGTCTTGTAATGTATATTTGAAATAAAAAATTATTAATAAATATTAGAATAATAATAATTTAAATTGTAATTTTCTTTTAACAACAACAAAATTTTGTTTATACAGAATTCTATTAATACTAATAGAGAGTATGATTTTTAAATAAGCTTTTTATTTCATCGAGACAATATGATTCTTCTTTACTACTTTGTAATTATTTCAAATGACATCTTTTTAATCTTACCATAGTCTAAAAATTAAACTAATAATGATACATTGTTTTTTTCTTATGACAGATAATACTTTAAAAAGAAAAAGAAAGGATGAGAATAACAAAATAATTAAAGTAGAACCAAAAAAACACAGCAAATAAATGTCATGATAACTACGCCTATCGTCAACAAAAGAGTATAAAATAAAAACATTACATGTTTGAGATAGATAACATAATTTGTATTCCAATATTAAAATCAAGAACCATATGTCGGTGTCATTGTTCGACCCTATTTAGATTTGTGCTAATAACTTTGCTATGTTTCTATCTTTTCACTGCATTTATTTGATCTTCACATTGACTATTTCATTAAGTTAAAACCTGATTAGTTCACTGTTTTTTTGTTATTCCGATCACAAACGCAATATGCATATATATTCTATGAATGATTCTCAGAATTTATTTTAATTTTATCTAAGCCATTATCTGTCTGTGTTCGGAGGAAGTGTGAGTTCATGGAATTTAACTTCAACTATTAGTTAGAGAAAGAAATGTTCAAATCGATTCAATTTATGTAGCAAATAAATACTTGAAGAAAAATCAATAAATTTTCTAGGTAGATCACTCAACAAAATTCATTCATTGGCGATGATTAGTCCTTTATGATTTATTGATTCCAATGAAGATAGAAATGAATAATACAAGAGAGAAAATCAATTACTTGAAGTTAACTTTTTGCTTAATTTAATTTGTAGAAGATGGTACATTTATGAAACCATTTCTATACTCTTTCTTAGAAGGATTTCTTGAATTTATAAAAAATAAAAATATGTAATATTTTGGTGAATTAAACGAAAAAAAAGTTTTCATGAACATCTTAGATTATTTTAAATGATGTTAGATCTATATAGAATAATAAAAGAGTGAGCAATAGTTTTGAGAATATTTTGATAATTATCAATCGTAATCGTCAAAGAATATTCAAAACATAATCAATTTGTTTTATCGTTTGTTTTTATTGTTTTAACATCGTTTTATATCTTGTGTGGAAAATTTTTTATGAAGTATTGATTAAAAAAAAAATACTAGATAGAATTTGTATAAGACAATAATTTTATAAACAAAAACAAAAAAATAATCCTTATCTCAATAAATTTTTTACAAAATAATATAAATAAAATGTCATACGAAAATAAATATTCGACCATAATAATAATATTTCATATATTAATAAATAAATATTTATATATAATACTTGAATATAAATTTATATTACTCGTTAAAATGACATAGAATTTGTGTAATATCAATATAATAACGTTAGTTATCATCATATAGAAGAGCATACGATCTATTGTTGATGTTCGTTGACAAATGAATCAATCGGTACTTTTTATTGATAGATCTACACTACTAATTGCAAGACTCGTTGTTTTCCCATTAGCAAAATGATGATGAGGTTGATGATTTTATTGTGCAACATTCAAAGACTTGCTGCAATCATGATGATAACTGGTATTAGACAAAAAAAAACCATCGTTCGTAATAGAATAGTTACCTTGATAAGAAAAAAAATAATTACTAGTCGATTGATTATAATAGCAAGCAGCACTATAGTTAAGATATCAGAAATGGATGTCTATTTAATTTTCTTGAAATTTTAAAACTTTTTTTTTTCAGATTTAGCATGAGAACCTAAATCAAGGAAAGCCATCAACTAGAATTTGTTTTTCATGCTGATTCTGAAACAAATAAAAAAATTGTCGGTTACTGAAAATTGAAGTTTTCTACAGAAAAAAAAACTGAGAATTTCTTACGCTAAAAACTCATTTGTAATAACTGAAAATACACATATTCTTGATCAACTCATTAAGCTCTATCGAACCACATATAAAAATAAGAAAAAATATCTTGTTTAATTTTGCATTTCTGGCACCTTAAACGTTCTTAGCTATAATACAAAAGTGCAGCTGATATTCAATTCTTTTATGGATAACACAAGTATATCGATCCTTGAATTCAATGGAAATGATAGTTATGAAAATTGCAATAATGACAACTGTCACCAACACTTTTATTCGATACCTTAGTATAGAAATACTCTGTTCAAACTGCATATTGTACAGGCGAGCATGAATATAAACACATTCTTGTAATAGAAAACAACTGATCTCATCATATTGCCTTTGTATAATAGAAGACTGTATCTTTCGATGAAGCTATTTATGAGTTAAAGAAGATTAGAATGCTCATGATTTAGCTATTTTCATATCTGTCAGTTGAATACTGGCACTTCAAATTGATTCAAAAACAAATAAAAAACTTCTCAAACTGCATTGATGCCAATATATGAGTTTAGGTAGTCATCTACAAATACAAAAATATATGTATTGTAAAGCAATGGATGAAGATTCTAGTTCTATTCTCAATTACTATTATAATTCTAGTTATTTTCAAGATTGAATAGAATATACCAACACTTGATCTTTCAGTCAAGGATCAAGCAAGAGAAAACACTCGTCGATTATCTATGTGTCAGTGAATCGTAAAAAATCTTTCACAACATTCATTTTTTCAATACGAATATGCTTTCTACTATTATACATTATCTACTAATGTTTGTTTAAATTTTAGAGTCTAGACAAGATCAATGAACAGTGATATGATTTTAATTCATTTAGCTCTTACTCAATTGAATTGAAAGTTCTAGAAAAGAGTTACAACAGATTGATCTGCTCTATGACAATGTTTGAAAAAACATCATTAAAAATTACACATTCTTCTATTTCGATGATACTTTCTGACGCTTAATAAACTGCCATAGATTAGAAAGATTGGTAATATTTTTGCGGCTTTAATTCCATATCTGCTTATTTACCTTGTTATCAAATATGCGCAAGAAGTTATAAATGAAAACAAGCTAAATGGCAATTTTATTTGGTAAGATTATAGTTTTCCTTGTGTTTTTCGTATTAGAACGATTTTATATCGAAGTTATTAAATATAAAGCAACATTTTTTTTAGATAAGTCTTAGTATTTACTATTTAGCATGGGCTTTCCATCATTTTAATAGACTCACATGAATTGATTCTTCCATATTTTTGACTATCGAATTAATATATATACAAATAGAATTGTGGCCGCTAAACTCGAGAAACACGTCAAGTAATCGTATAGTTAAATCACATCATAAGATTTAGGCTACCAGCCATAAGTTACACGAAAAAGAGCTTTTTCCTATCGGCTAATTTCTAGCTACGTCACAATTACCAAGCAAGAAGAAACGAAAGAACACAACAGATATATCGACATTGAATTATGGAATGAGTGGCCAATCAAGTCAAAATATTATATATTTATTTTTTAGAGTGATATTTCTCTCAAAAAATGCATCCATTCGACTTGAACAACAAAAGATATTCATACTTGTACACATGCTCCATTTTCAGTGATAAATGATTTTCTGAGAAAATGATAATATGGAAAAAAATAATGTCACTATTCGGAATCTAAGACTTACTAAATATTCAATGTTTCATTCAATACGCTTGATAGAAACTTAGCATAACTAATTTTTTGGATACCGTCCAATAGCTTTTAATAATATAATAATTGATTGAATAATGTCATCAGCTAGTATTTCTGAAAATCAGTTCTACTAATTATTTTTAGATTCATCCCAAAATGAATTGATTGTACTTGAATGAACTTCAAAATCGATCCTTTCCTCAACGATTCCTGATTAGGCTGCGAAGTCAAATATTGAATATCACGCCTTCTCATCTAAGTATTTATGAACTCATTCGTTGCTTGAAAGACGGGTTGTTAGGTAGTAGCATGTTCTCTACTCTCTGGTGCTTTTTTTGCTTTCCTGTTATTCTATTGTCATTCATTTTATTTTCCCTGACTATTCAATATGTGTGATAGGTTTTTTCTTTCGTTCTTCTTTTCTATCCTTCGATCTATAGATAATTGTTTTTTCTCTTGATATTTCACAGATGATTTTCCCTTCTCATATATCATCACCTCTGGAATATTCTCTTTTATAAACTTTTCCATATGTTTTCAATATATACATAGTAGATTATTTGTTGTAATAAAAGATAGAGAAGCAATATATTCGTCTAGTCGTTATTGTCATCTTATATTTCACGCGAGGATTACACTCCACAATGGGCATGAATTTAATCCGTTTTAGAGTTGCACATGTGATCATGCTGATTGAATCCGTAAGACCTATTGTATTAAAAACTATGCTGGTAGAAGTACAAAGAAAAAAAAAGAATACAAGTAAATTATTTTGTCCGATGTTATTCGCTATCTACGACGGTATTTTTTGATACACTACATAAAAAAACGTAGCCTAAACAGTCCCAGAAATCGCAGAATGGATGTCCGCGGTAATTGTTGCAGTTCGTCGATGTTGGTAGCGTAAGATTAAGACTGTTGTTGGCGAATGTAGTGAACGAATTCCAGGGAGTCAAGGTAGGGACTGGGTTGTTAGGATTGCCTGTATCACCAAAGTTTGTCCAATCGCGTCCGATCATTTGTGCAAATGTTTCTTCGTTGTTTGTAAACTGAATAGTGGGTACACCACTTGGATTAAAGACTAATGGCATCTCGCTTTTATGACACACATGTGTATAACATTCCGGCGCCCAGTGCGATGACCCATAGAGCGTCCCGTTGTACTTGAGAATATGATCGAAAACGTACAAGAAGATATTTGAGTTATTAGCTTGAACTAATGCTCGGCTCATGTTGCGCATAGTGCAAGTAAACACATAATCACCAAGAATTTGAGCAATAACATCATGATAGTCGGCTGTCACGTTACATGGTAGTAACGGATTAACTCCATACAGTGCTGAAATTGCAAATAAGTTTTGCGGATGCCACAGAGCACTGATGATTGCTTGCGCCATAGGGCATGAAATTGGTATTGATTGAGGTATTGCTTCATAGATAAACAATGTTCCTTCGTCTTTATCTGTACCCCAAAGAATTGGTATTTTGATAAGAGAACTATATCTGTTGATGAAATCGACATTGTTGAATTGGAGAAAAAACGAGCTGAGTCCTAAAGTTGCCTGCCACGGCAACCCAACAGTAATAAGTTTATCGTAGTACGTGGTTACATCGAATCGGACATTGTTCGATGCTGCGAGAATCTCCTGATCCTTTTTGCCACGAAGACATTGAGTAACAGTTGCATGATCAAGACAACCGACCAACTTGGCGAAGTGATCATTGTATAGTTTTGATTCGGCTAGGCTTCGAGGTTGAATGCCGGCGGGCCATGATTGAAGCAGGACCTGATGGAAGAGTTGCGATTGATTGGGATTAAGATAGTAATATTGCAAATGAAACCCGACAGATGATGCACCAGCGGACTGTCCCCACAATGTTACCTTCAACGGATTTCCACCAAAAGCGCGAGAATTCCGTTGAATCCATTGTAAACATTTAAGTTGATCGAGTAGAGCGACATTACCTGGAGCAGTGACGTTGACATCATCGAGATTGAACCAAAAGCCAAATGCTCCCAGACGATAATTGCAAGTAATAACCATAATGTTTTTGTTGAGACTAACGAGATGACTTGCATTCAGCAATGGCACCCCAGCAGCGCCATTAACAAAAGAACCCCCATACAAATGAACCATAATAGCTAGACTGGCATTGCTTGTCCTATTGTGAGGTCGATAGATATTTAATGTGAAACAGCATTCGTCGAAGCTCGCTGGACAAGCGCTTGGAAATGACGTGCAATTTTGGTAGCAACCTGGCCTTTGGGTAGTGGCCTGAAAGATGCCCAACCATGATTCAGGATCACCTGCTGGTGCAAAACGCTCAGGACACTTGGCATATCGAATACCTAAGAATTCCTCCGCATCTGAATTTATTATGCCTTGAAGAGAGCCTTGATCTATCGTTATGACTTCTGTCAGCTCCGGCTGCGCGATATCCACAAAAAGAAGCGTGAAAACTAGTGCGTGCTTCAACATGATTTTGCTCTTCTAAAAAAGTAAACAACTGGATTACGATTATTGCAATAGAAAAGAAAGTCGACTCACATGCTTGTTTAATTTTGATATATGATTGCCTTTTCATCTTAATAATATGGTGATGTTATCATACTTGTAAACAACATTATTTTTCTCTCAGGTGAGCATGCGCAATTATCACCCACTCAAATAAACCCCTCCACAAAATTGAGCGCCACCCTGTAGTAGAAAGGCACCCGGAATAGAAGGTCACCCCGGACCGTTTGATTCTCTGAACATAATATAACGCCATACCAATTTCAAGGGAAAATGTGAAAAAATTTCCGACAAGACATAATATAACGCCACCCAAAAAAGACCGATTCATTGGGACATAATAGAAGGCCATGCCTTATTATTCTGAGAGGGGGGAGGGGGGGGGGAATCCCATATTGCTTAGCGATGAACACCATTTTGAGAGTGTATTCATCTTTTGACGTCAGCAAATATCTTATTTTTTTCTACTCTCTACTCTCTGTGACCCATTAATGATCACTATGTCGAGAGCGTATTCTTCCTTCGACGTCATCAAATATCTTATTTTTTTCTACTCTCTACTCATTTCGAGTGGATGAAGAAAAATGCACTTTAGACAAAACGAGAGCTAGTCTCTTTACGATAAATTTCACTCAACAATGTCAAAGTTTTTTAAAATGTTCAATTTATCTAAGATTCGCTAAGAATGCATGAAATTTTACATACCTTATGCAATGTCGCATACGTCAGTTGTTATAAAACAAGCCAAATTTGAATAATTCAGCAGCACATATATCTTTTTCCCACATCACTATTCTGTTCTTTAAAGGACTTTTCTTATCACATGAGACAAATCTATAATATATGGAGTCAGAAAAAGCTAACTCTGCCGAATAACAGACATCTCTTCATTAGACCGTTGATAACTCAAGTTCTCAATATAGAACACAACTGTTTTCTTGTTTCTGGAATAGAACAAACATTTCTCAATCGATTGATGTATAATTAATTGAAAAATATTTAGTGACTGTCTAATAATGACCTTGATAATAGCACGCAGACTAATTGATGTCGAATTTTTCTCAGATCATTTTTTCTGCTGGTGTGTGTATTTTTTTTCATATTTGTTCTGCTTCTACGTAAAACAGCAGTTGATTTCAGAAAAAACTTGATTTCTTTGTGAAAGTGACTTTCAATCAGAAAACTTTGCTTGTTTTAGCTAAAAAAAAATAAAAAATATTAAGAAAAACATATTTTGTTCCTTTTTTTACCGGACTATGTAAATAATTGGTGTATTTCTGGAGTACTGTATAACTTAGTTTTTGTGATTATGACGACACCTTAGAATGCAGAAGCAATTAAAAAAACATTATTGACCGTAGTTCTAATGCAGAATTTCATCATAATTCTCAAATCAAAATAAAATTTTAGCTAAGAATCATAAGGTAACATGAAATAAACATAAATGCTTTATACTTTTATTCTAAAGACAATAATAAAGCTATTTTATTAAATTTGTTTTGCTATCTTCATGGAACGAAAAATGAATAGAAGCGATTTAAATGAGAACAATATTAGATGTACAAATTTCAAATGAAAATCAATTTATAGAAATACACAAGTGACAAAAAAAATAAATACATAATTCATCGGAATATAATAATTGAAAAATACTTCAGTCATTAAACTTTAATGGCAGTATCATCTGTTATTAAACAACGATACTCATGTAGTATTTCAAATATTGAAAATAGATCATTTTTTTGATTATCGTCAAGATAACGAAACCAACCACACTAATCTTTTCTAATGGCATGTTCCTATCATCACGGATAGTTCTTTTAGGTGCATTAAACTTCTTTGCTGCTGCAGTTGAACTAAGATTGCTCTTCACTGCATTGATCAATGTCTCTTTTGTCTGTTTCATACAAAGATAGATCTGGAATTTAATCATAGTATAGTATACATATATATATATATGATATTTTCAATAAGTTTATTACTCGTCGAGACCAGCCATTATTTGGATCCAGATGTGGTCAAATCCTTTCGTCCTTTTCTTACCGACAACGATTTCAGTGCTGCTTCTGTCCAAGACTTTCCCTTTGTTTGAGCTTGTGATCAGCGCAGAACTCATGTGATCGCAGTCCCTTTGTCGAAGTTTTCCCTTCATATTGTTCAGCTATGTAGTCAACATGCTATCGAACGGCTTGTCCGACAAAACTAGCCATCAGTGATTTGCCGAGGATTATTCTACAAGTCATGGTACTACGATTTGAACAGCGTGACCACTCAGCGATGGCAGCATCAGAACCTTAAAAAAAATTAAATCTTTGAATAATTTTATAAATAAATAAAGACGGGATAAATAAAAACAAATGAATTAAATCAATGATACAATTAAATAATATCCAATCAGTAAATATTATTAAAACAAACGAAATATACAAATAAACCAAGAGGATATTTTTTTCTCTTAGAGGGCGCTATTGAATCGACATGACTTGAGTATGTCATGTATTCTAATTATACCATTTTTAAAACTTCAGTCATTGTAACGTGACAACAGTAGAACAAACCTAATAAAATAGCTTTATTATTGTCTTGAGAAGAACAACTTAGTTATTCAAAAAGGACAAATCTTTATTTTAAGACATTTTTATGATAAAATCGCAAATTTGAATTTTTCCAAAATATTTTTTTCAAATGCGCGTCATAACGAGAATAATATAAGAACGAGATGACAAAGAGCATGTTTAAATGACATCAATAAGAGTTAAGAAAGATAAAAAAAAACATTCAAAGTTCCACAATAGTAAATTAAGAACGTATCACTTGTTCTTTTCTATCTGTAATAGCTTTATCAATAATTTTTTTTTTTAATCATGAATAACGAAAAATGTCATCATTTTTGAAATTGTACGAATACTTTTTGCGCCAATTGTATATAGGTCAAGATTCTGCGAATTTTTTTCTCTTGTCCTAAACATAAAAAGCTCAAAGCATTTGCTTGAAAACAAAAAAGTGTAAAAAAAATTTATATCAAAGAAAATGTAGATTGGAATGATTACATGAATAGAACTGTGTTAAGATATTTATTAGATCGTAATAATATATGTTTACAATCAACTACAATATTGATTGATGAAATTCAAAGGGATAGGCATTGAAATCATTATTCATTTCTAATAAATTATAATGATTACTTACCATTTATCAACTTTTTCCAATATTTTTCTTCACATCAACTATTTTTTACTAACCATTGATAATCGAAAAAAAATGTTGAAAAAGAAATTATAAAGATTCGACAAAATATATTGTGACATATGTTATAAATTCATAAAATCGATTCTAAATATAATAAAATATCGAATTACAAAACAAAGATATGTAATCCACAAGGAAGATCGTATCAACTTGTAAATATAATATTATTGATCATTTGTGAGTGTATTTGAATTTGAAATCTAATTATTGCGTATGTTACTTATGAATGAGAGTTATTATTTTTTTACTTTTAAGATATGAGAAAAAAAAACTCTCAGAATCTTAACATATACATAGTTTCGTCATTGTTAAGGATAGAAATATGAAAATTTAGGTTAATATTTGCCTAGTTATAAGAAATAAGATATCAAAATATTAGCATTCTTGGAATTGTTATAAGCGAAAGAGAGTAATTTTTCTGAGAGGATCCAAGACTTTTGAATCATCCACTAATTATCAAATTATATAAATATTCTTTTGAAAACGAATAATTTTTCCATTTTTAAGAATTAAAAGAGATTTTTAATTGACTGAGTATAGAACAGTAAGACAAAATTTTGGCTGATAAAGTTGAAATTTATAGATATGACTACTAACTCTGGTCTCTACATTTTCTGAATGTTTTGCATCATCGTAACTTCTCTTATTAATTAGGTCAAAGTAACCTCAAAACATCTACCGCCCTATAACTTTAAAAAATAATTAGAATAATCATATTTGGAAGAAAACAGTTAAGACAATCATTTGATTTTCAGATAAAATGTACTGAAAAAAGAATGTTATTCTATTTTTATTATTATTTATAAAAAAAAAAAAGAATAAATATAAATAAACTCTTTATGCTAATTAGATAAAAATAAAGATAAAATAAAAATAATAAGGGCATTTTTTTATAGGACTCTAATTTTTAATTTTTAGCCGACGAATTATGCAAATTAATAAAATTATAAATACCAATAAAATATACAGAAAAGTTTTTTTGCATTCATATTTTTATGAATCATCTCCATTTTTTCAAATGACATTACATACTCAAATAATACTGATGATAAGAAAGAACATTGATTAACATATCCTGTTGTTCTACAAGTTATTTATCTTTAATTTATAAATCTAAAAATTGTATTTATATATATATATTTTATAAAGTAAAAATAAACTAACATCTCTAGTACTAAATGTCAAAATATCAGTAGGATTTTTCTATGCAGTAATTTTAGAAACGAAGTCAAAAAAAATATATTGATTATCGTGCTGATTTATTTTTGTACGGTGGAACGAAAATACCGACGCCAAGTAACAAATTGTACTAAAGGGATTGTATGAAAAGTAATAGCATTGATAAAAAAACGAAGTTTTAATTTACAATTTACAGCAATAAAAAAAAAATATGTTGTCGTATAATATTTCAACCGCGATGTCTAGTATGACAAGTTATCTGTTCGATATATTTTTCTGTTCAAAATAAATAAAGGATAGAAAGTACAAGGTACAGTTTAAAATGGCCGTTGTTCTTAATGTTCTTCATTAACACTCAAGATGTACGCAAATCTATTGTTTTTCAGCAGTAGATCATTTTTGTGGTACATTGAAAGGTCTACTGTAAATGCAGCTACTAACACAATAGGGCATTTGTTTTGTAATAAAACAATACTCGGCTTAAGTCAACGAATGTAAAAGTCGTTTCATGCAAAAGAAAAATTAGTACAAAATAAACGAGGGTGCTCTATGATCACATATCAATGTAACTATTCACGCAAAACGAAGATAAAAACTAAAGAAACGGGGGTGCTCTACTGTCACTCATCAATGAATCGATTTATGCATAACGAGCGTCAGAGCTAAGCAGAGTGGGGCTCTCGATGATCATACATTGATGAATAATTTTTTTCTAATTTTTTTTTGTTAATATACCCGTTTTATTTGCTTTTTATTTCACTAGTCGAATATTGATTTATTGTGAAACATAAACTTGGTTTCTTTCATTTGATTTCTTAGCTAAAACATAATGAGTAATCCAGCGAATGAATCAGATGTTTCTCCTCCACTGCCTCCAGTGTTGATATGGTATTGTGATGGTTGTCGTCGAACAATCCATGGTCGTCGTTACCAGTGTCAACTTTGCAGATGGAGCAACTCTTATGATCTTTGTGATCGATGCTTCAACAAGACCCCATCATTACATCCGGGACACCCATTTCGTCTGATAGAAGCAAATAGCATCACTCCACGTTGATGATATTAATACAATTTATACGACTCGATGACATTGAAAGTAGTATAGAATAATACAATGAAACTCCAAGTAGGATTATTTTAGTTTTCAGTTTTTTTGATCAAATAATAAATTTCTCGAAACTGAATATTAAAAGAGAAAAATCAGATGAATGACAGCTAATACCTATGTGTACACAGCTTGTGTATAATAATTCGCCATATTGAAGTGATTTATGAAGGAACTTAGCGATGTAGATGAACGTTTTCTTGTTGTTAGTCCTAGAAGTTGTCTATAATTCATCTAAATTTCAAGGCATTTGTTTTTGCTATCACAGATTTATAGTTCATAAACAATAAAAAAAAAAAAAAGAAGAAGAAGAAATTCTTGAACTGCTCGTTACACTGTTTGTCATCGTATTATTGATCGATATTTTTAACGTTCAAAGTTAAAGAAAACCTTGAAAAAACAGTTTAGAATGCCTGCTTGAAACATTTGACATTCTGAATACGATGAATAGATTGAAATTTATATTAACAATGAGAGTAATTCGGGTGAACACAGGAAAGTCATCAGAACTTTATTTATTCAAATCAGATATATTTTTCATCGATAAAAGAAAAGGCGAATGATATTTTTTTTAGATTAAACGAAATATTTTTGTGTTGTGTGTGTATATGACTTATTCTTCAAGTGAAACAAGAGAATATGAATCATTGATGTATAAAATAATTGCTTGTTTTCAATTATCTGACTTTTTTCCTCTGCATGTTATTAGCAATTATTTTTTGTTTATCAATACTCTTTGTATGATGTTATTATTGAAGATATTTATTCAATACATTGAATGCTTCATGATAAATAAGTTTTTCAATAGTTCATCTACGAATTATTTGGAAAAAAGATCACACAATACAAGTGAATTGAGAGGAAATAACAAGTAATAATTTTGACGTATCACTGTAGAACTCAAATGAGATTTTTCTCAAAAGCGATGACATATGGAGAATCTGTTGCATCTTAATTAGCCATGTACCAAATCCTAAATGTTCAGATATTAAATTTGAACTTCGGTTTGAGTGTGATAACCATGTTCACCAAATATTTTTAGTTTGAGTCTAGTATATGCCTAACCTCAATATAGGGATGTGTATATTCCCTGAATATCCAATGAAGAAATTTTCTTATTGCAACAAAGAAAAAATCTTCATAAAATGATGACGAAAAGACATTGAAGTACTTTGAAAAATCTTACAATGATGATAAGCCAGGAAAGAATAATATTGTAGAGAACAAGTGATAGAGGAGAAATATACTAACTGAATAGATGTCTAATGGAAAAATAACAAGTACGTCGAAAGTTTTTAAGCTAAATGTTCCTTAATTTTTCGACGGATCAAGAAGGTTAGTAGAGGATAATAAATACCTGTTTAGAATCAGAATTTTATACTCTTTCTGAATCAATATTCAGAGTTTTTTTTTTTTTTTTTGGGACCCATAAGTTGGTGTTATAAGCAATTCTTTGAAGATCTGATAATCAAGTTTGATTAATTTTAGTTCATTTTTAATCATCTTATATTGTCCTTCTTGTTCACATTCATGTTTTGTTTGTCAGCTAATCATATGAAATTTTCTTTTTTTCAATATTTTATTTGAAATAAAATTAGTTACACTCATTCGAAGTCTGCTGTATGGTTGTGTGTTCTTTTAACGGATATTTTATTCAGCGAACAGGTTGTCGACGAATCAATCGAATGAAATCATTTCGAAATTTACTAGAGCAAAGCATATAAACTAAAATAAATAAAGTATAATGACAAATAGAACATATATTTGAACCTTTAACATCATATCATACCATAGAATTGAGCAACACAATAAATATAATTCAATATTGGACTAATAATGTATCCAACAAGTGCTTCAATAGCTAATCGCATTTCACTCTTTTGATATGCGATGGGCTTCGTGATAAAACCATAGAGTACATTAACAGGATACAGAACTGTAGTAACTAAATAGACCAATACTTCACCCGCTAACATTCTCATCAGATCTCGATCAGCTTTGTGTAAACGAATTGCAACAGGATTTTGTCTCGGTCTAACTTGTGATCGGATTCGCTTTAAATTATGTAAGGCAAGTATACCAAAGAAAATCATCAAAAATGGTGGAAGAAAACCAATAAAAATAAATAAATAAATAGCAAATGCCAAAGCATAATTAGAAGGTGCGCCACAATGACCAGAATAATTATTAATGAAAATAGCCATATGCACTGGTATGATTGGCCAAATCAATAAAAGACTGAGAATAACGTTACGAGCAATTTTTGGTCGACAAATTGATCGAATTCTAGCATTTGAAGAAGTAAGAGCCCATCGATCAACACATGCAGCTATCACTAGAAAAGAAAAACAAACAAATAATTTCATCTATCTGGTAGTAGAACTTACTGAAACTTCGTGACAACATTAATAATATTTGTCCACCATACCAACGTAATTTACATACGACAATTGATCTATGTTGTGGATCAACATGATCAACTCCATAGAGTGTAGAGATAAGTGTAGTATTAATCAAAATCCAATTTACAATTGAAGCAGCTAACAAATAATATGTACATGAATTAGGTTGTTTTCTTAATGTTCGTATGAATATAAGACTTGTTAGAATATTACCCACATTACCCAACACAATTAATGTCGATAAGCCATAACGGCCTAGATTTTTTTCAATGTTAATTATAGTTGAAACTGACATTCTAAAATATATAGTTGAAAAACAAATGAAAAGATATCTCTATTTACTGTTTATTGAATAGATTTGATAAGAAAATAATAGCATTGAAGTATAATACGGAAACACATATTATCAAAAATTATTAATATAAATCTCATACGTATGAATTATATAATAACATACTGATTAAATTAAATGAAAGAATATTTTCAATGCTCTTAATGATGGATTTTTCAATGTGTATCGAATGCTACTACTGATGAATGTTTAAAAAATATTTTTCATACGATTGTATCCAAGTTGATTATTCTGACTATCTAAAACGGTGTGATTACTTCTCAAAACGATGAAAAACGATCGTCAGTTTTCACCGAAACCTGAACGACGCGTTTTAGGGAAGTCGTTTGAACTAAAAACCAGTGCAGAATAATAAGACCACATTGACACCGACTCTACCACATATAGTGCTTTCATTACACGAATCACTTCTTAACAGAGACAAAAAACGAACCAATTTTTTTGAAATACACTCGAGCCATTTCTCAAAAAAATCGACGTCGAACTGAACCAAATCTTCTTAATTGTTGAGAAACCAATGAATATAGACAAGCACATAAAAAAAATGCTTGATTATTAAATCACGAAATAAATACTAAAAAATTTATATTTAAAATAAATTTAAATTAGCAAGAATTCAAGTTTAGAATAAATTAAGAGGAAAATGCGTCGCTTATCAACGACTGAACATGAACCAAATCGAACTATAACCGCTCGGTTCGGTTCGATTTGGTCTCTTCTCTTTAACTATAATCTTGATTACATTTTCTATTATTACACGAAGCATTTCTGTATTCGGATTTATCATCACTATCTATATCCAATGAAGATATATGAAAAAAAAGCACTCACAGACGCAATAATCATGTCTACTATGCGTAAAACTATCATTAAACTTTGTTTTTTAAATAACATAATTCACTAATAAAATAGAAGAACTGTATTTTCAAGGATGTATTTTGTAACAACTCACTATGGTCGTTTTCGCCGTTTTGAAAGGTTTACAAACTGTTGTTTCTATATGTAATGAAAAATAATCATTGAAGTTAAATAAACTTCGTACTAGATATCTACAACAGAAAAGGATGGATTCTACTATTCATGAAACTTAGAGAAAAAAAAAATAATGCGTATGAAATATGTGAAGATGTGCACTTGTACTCAGTGGTCTAATATGTTTATCATGTAGCAAGGAAAAGATAAGTCTTATTAGAGTGCACGTCATATTGTCGGGTAGACCTCAATGACATGCATCCATCGATGCTTAAACTAGCTCAATTAGAAATGTTAGATAAAGTCATTAAGATTTATCTATTAAACATGATGAAAAACTATTCAATGATGATTATAAAATAGTTTTTGATTTCATGTAAAAAAAAAAAAACTTGAATATGAGATGAAGCCTGCGATTGTAAAAATGATCGTTCATTTCAAAACGTAGACGTCCATTTTAGACCGCATTGTAAATGATTAACAGAACGGAAGTTCTTTTTCACCATTTAACAGTTGTTCTATTTGACCTAGGTATATAAAACAATTCTAACATGTGAATAAAAAACAGTTACTCGCATAAAATGTCTTCAATCTTTCTCTAAAAGTGCAATAAGTTTATTGTGGATCTACTTCTTATATGTATGTGCACTACATATTTCATTTTCCTAAAGGATTCATTATTCTTTTTCTTGTTCCTTACTTATTAATTAAAAGAATTTTCTAGTGATGTGCTTTTCAATTTCTGTTTTGCTAGTTCTATGACTATGCACTCTTTCTCTCTCGGATATCCCTATATATCCGTACAAGTAGATGTTCTAATTAATTTTTCTAGAAGTTTTTCTTTTATAGGTACTCTCTAATCTTAATATAAAGACTATAAAAAATATACAATCTAGAAATAAATCTTTCTCTTTTTGGAAACATGTTTCAAAG
This sequence comes from Rotaria sp. Silwood1, assembly GCA_905250075.1. Lineage (NCBI taxonomy): Eukaryota > Metazoa > Rotifera > Eurotatoria > Philodinida > Philodinidae > Rotaria > Rotaria sp. Silwood1. The sequence goes on from CAJNOP010000176.1 coordinate 106,785, forward strand.
ATGGAGTAAAGAAATATATACTATTTCGGTCGAAAGAAAATATTTCATACACACTTTCATAATTAGAATCTATTTTTTGTCATAAATTTTTCTATTCATTAACAAATATCGAATTGAGTTTCTTGATTATGACATTTATCGAAAATGATGATATCCACATTTCTATATATTCCATTTTAAATATCATTGATAGTCTTCCAAGTTAGGTCAACTCAGTCTAAAGAATAATTCACAATCCTAAGTTTTCTTTCTTTTACAAAAAAAAGTAGTATTTGGTTACATTGACACAATGAAAATTTTTTTTTGACTGAATCTCGGTCAATTTTTTTTTTTGTTAATTAATTATTTTTTTTTGTGTCATGTTTGACAGATTTATATGGTTACTGATGAAGAGCTTGCGCTACTTTACAACATTTCTAGTGACAAGTAACTGTCTAGTTGTCACAGAAGAAATGACATATATATTTTGTTTGCGATTATTACTTGTTAATCTTTCTTTGAGGATTATGTCAATTTACTAATTATGAATTTTATTGTTGTTTTCACTCAAGATTCTGATAGGCATATTTTTATTTGATTATTACCAAAATAAACAATTCTAAGCTTATTAGTAAATACAAAAGAAAATATTCAGAATAAATCCGAATAATAAAATTTCGTACCAAATATTATAATAAATATACTTCTATATTTGTTAGAAATGCTACATTTTTCATATTATCTTTTGCATAATTCATTTCTTGGATGTATAATAATGTGTTGATTTCAAATTATCTTTATTATAAAAAACAACAACAGCAACATTCTTTTCAGTAGATCATTTCATTCACTTTTATGTACCCAATAGAAAGTCTTTGAAATTCTAAATAATTTATGAATTAGAACAATATTTTCTACAATGCAATAATTTTTCAAAAGTTAAAATAAAATTTCAACGAAATAAAGATAAAACAAGAAAAATAAAAATAAATAGTCGACCAAATTAAAACTAATATATGAACTGGACTATGATTAAACTAATAAAAGTTTTTCACATGTAGTGGTACTACATCATATAAACACGATATGAAACTTGTGTAATGATAAATGAGCTACCCAATATTGATAAACACCCTATGTAATACGTAGAAGTCGTATAAACTTTGACGATTAATCGTGATATTTCATAAACAACAACGTACGAATGATCTACATAAAAATCATTCGTATATTTTGTATTTCTGCAAGTAAGAAAAATTATATTTTGATAATTTTTGCCTTCAAAAAAAAAAATATATTTTCAGTATCTCTTTAGCATGATATCTAATAGACACTTCGGATTGAATATATATAATCAAAGTAGTGTCAATCAATAAGAAAAATAGGCATGGTCATTCTGTTTTTCCAGATCTTGTATAATCCATCTTATTGTATTAGTTAGATTAATCCTATCAGTAAGTATGATTTTAGAATATGAATTCTATTTTTATATTTACAATAAAAAGAAGAAAGAAAAATTCTTCTATCTAACTTCAAAAAAATGGACGATGTTTCTCGATTTTTAATAAAAACGGAGATACACTAATGATCTTTTATGATTCATAATGGCACCTATTTAAGTGCTAAGTAAATATATATGAATGCTAAGTTGATTTGTGCTAAGTAAAATTTATGTATGCTCAGTAAATAAGTTAGATGTTCAATAAATTTATTAGATAATAGATTAAATTAATATTTCTCTATAATTAACATTTTTGTCAAGTTTGATAATTAATATAGAAGTAAAATTTTTAATTATTAAATTAATAAATTGGGTCTTATAATTAAGAAAACATATTAGATAAATAAAAAAAATTGTTAATAAGTAAATATGATTAAGACAAGATAAGATAACGATTGTCAGTTCATGATTTGGCTTGTACATTTTTTTCTCTTGCCTTCTGTTAGTACTGATGTGACACTATAAAATAAGTAGATTTCATCTTTATTTTCTTATGTTATGATATCATGCGTGAATACACATACACTGTCTTCAAGCATGTTCAAGTACATTTTTTTTGTCGCTCTCCTTCTCCAGCGATTATATGTGATCTCTGTTGTTTTCGGGAGAGTTCTTCCCTCTGCATATGGCATTTTCTAGTGAGTTCTTCTCTTCTTATTCTTTTGTATATATACATTAGTGATGCATTTCATTTGGCAAAATCCTCAAAATTAGTATGACAATTATCATCTAAAACAAAAGGTTTTACTAACTACTATACACTAGCTGGTGAGGCATAAAATGGCACAAAAAATGAAGTCCCAAGATGCAAAAGAAAAAAATGGACGCCATTCAATCAATTTAAAGATCTTGAATTTGAATATATAGAAAGTAACTTTGTCAGACATTGAATCAGAATGGAAAAGTGGATTTTGCAATTGTTCAAATTTTTTAAAGAATGTATTTTTTCAAACATGTGGTTGGTATGGCAATTATATTGAAATTTTTCAAAAAATCTCCAGCAGTAAAGGATGTACCTTTGGATGAAAAAAAATGAGGACGACCATGAAAAGCAACAAAAGCTTTATTAATCGAATAACTATTCAATTAAAATTTTTATTTATACATTTCTGTATTTTTACTTCACAAAAACTATATGTTTACCTGTCAATTTCTAATATTTTGTCTAGAAAATTAAATTTTTCCATTGAGAATTTAAATAAAATACTTAGCACAAATTCATTTTTTACTCAAATTTATGCTTAATAAATTACTTTGAAAAAATGCAATTTTTTACTTAGCTTTTATGTAAAATTACTTAGCACTTAAATAGGTGCCAGTTATAATTTATACTCTTCTCAAAAACATTCGGATAGTCATATTGACTAACTGTTATCACCAGTTTAATGTATGATAAATCTCAGGCACATGATGATGATGATCATGAAGTTTTCTAACCTATATTACAAAAGTAAATCGAATATCGTACGATATTTGGTCGAAGACAATGCCAACTAATCATAATACTGTAGAGTGTATTGATTGAAAATCACGATAGGATTTGAAATATAAGCATCACTAACTGTATTTTTAGCTTTTCGTTGACAATAAGGAATTTGATGTGGCATCTTTTCTCGAATATTTGATTTTATTTGACTGACAGAAGTTAAAACAAGTACTTTCTTTTCTTTGTCTTTGCGGACAAGAGAAGCATTCCTTATATATAACATCATACTATACAGTTTTGAATAGCTTCTGTAGGAAAAATGAGATAATGTGCTTGCACAACAGACAAATATTTGCTTTTCACTCTTATGTGTTGACTGAAATGAATCCACTAATATATATTTTGTACAATCTTCAAAATATTAAAAAAAATATGTGATTCTAAAAATAGTTTTGGGATCATATTCCCTGGTATATTATTACTTTAATATCTGGAAATGAAAGAAAAATATCAAATAAAAATGCTCTACTGGACAATTGAACCATTTTTACTTTCATCAACTTGTCAGTGTATTGCAATTGATCGATGATTTTGAAGCCATAGAAGTTCAAATGGCTAAAAATCTGATATTTTTTGCTCGTTTAGTTACAGACGATAATAAGTGAACTATACATTCTTTAGTGGATATTCCTATTTTTTAATACAAAAACGGAGAGAGATTAACACAATAACAAATCAGACATTAATTTTTGATGAAGCGACTTGTCAGAATTATTTAAATATTGTTTCTGCTCGAAATAGTTTTGTTTCTTGTAAGTTTACTACAGGGATAAACATTGAGAACTGTGCATGTATTTAAAGTGAAATCAATTAATTATAGTGCTATAAAGCAACATTGAAACTTACTAAGTAGTAACGAGTTTGTGTTTTGCATATTCTGCTAAAATATTGATTATTGTATTTGAGTTTTCAAACCATCATAGACTTAAATAAGTGTGATGAGTGTGCTTCGAATAAACAATGGCTTAAAAAACCTATCGTTTCTATGTAAAATTTGAAAATTTTCTATCAACATACTGGAAACTGGTAAAACTATTACGAGATATAGTCATGATCATTCTTCTGCTTGCCATAGTTATTTTTACGAGTATCCTACTTCCTTTTCAAGATCTCTAAAAAAAAACGATGAAACGAAAAAGTTCTGAAACTTTCAGTCCAAATAGACCATTGTTAATTATGTAAAGGTTCATGAGACTTAACGAAATCGAATGCATTATTCTTTGACAACATATAGACAAACCAGATGATAAATATGAGCAAACTTATACTGCCGAACTTCTATTATAAGACGTTGATCAAACGAGCTGAAACTTTTTTTCTCAAGAGTATGACAAATTGGCGTGACTATATTTTTTCTTTATTGCAAATTTGCACCCGACTATTGAAAAAAGAAACTTCGAATAAAAAAAATAAGATTTAAAAATGCTCGTCTTTTAACTCACATGCAACGAAACTAAAAAATGCTTTATTTGGTGCTTCTTCAACATTAGTGTAAATTTCCCAAAATTGGTGTGTACTGATGACCACTACACAATTCTTCAATATCTATCACGATAGAGAATTTTGGATGCCAAATGAGCTGTTTTTCATCCTTCCTTGTTAAATATCTCCAGAAAACATCATGGCATAGGACTGAAAATTTCATGTGATTTGAATATAACTTGGTCAAGAACGATTTAGAAGAAACTCAAGACATATGTCTATATTTTATGAATTCCAATTGTTCATTATTTCTTCTGAATATTGACAATCACTTGACATTGCGAAGGATTTATCTATATCTCTTATTAAATAGCGATGACAAAGATTTTTGAATTATCTAAGTTATTCAGTGCTGTCTATGTACTGTTCTAAATATTGTTCATTCATCATCTAATAGGTTCAACTTGAGAATTACTCGGTAAACAATACCAGAAGTTTGACAGAAATTTATTAAATTGAATTTTTTCATTTCATCCGTTTTCATCCTCAATTTACTTTTAATGATTCAGTACATGTCCATAATAACTATTACATGATGTTACACTTGTCTTTCTTTTTCTAGAATTAACGGTCATTGTTGATATACAAGATATTGTTTCAATCAACTTGATCAACGTTCATTACACCAGCTTCATGTACTCCTATCGAAGGTTTGAAAATTGATGAGTACTGTTTATCAATCCTTTCAAAAATCACAATGTTCTTGATATATAGATTGCATTTGATCGTAAAAATTTCGAGTCAATACAGTTACAAGCATAATGTGTCTTGTTACTCATTAATGGCTATGTCGAGTCTACAGTGCTTGGTTTACTTGAGTAGATTTGGAGTATGAATATGAGTTTGGAGATGCATAGGTGTGCGTTACTACTTCCAGATCAAACCCACATCCACACCCTTTGTTTTCGATATTTCAAAACATTTTGATATCAGTAGGGTGATTCTAGTAAACGAGATTGACCTTGAATAAATTAATTTTTCTAGGATTGTTTGTTTATCGATGTTATGTGCCGAAGTCAAAAAACAATGTTAATTTTTCAATTTGAAACATAATTATAGTAAGTAACATAGGTTTCGTTTTAAAACCTTTCAATTCAAAACAGATCTACTGATTTTTGAATCCACTGAAAATTTTTTCTTGATTTTTTTCTTATTCGTTTTTTTTTCTTTGATGTATTGATAAGAACCAGTTGTTTATTGGGATGTAGGTAAACCGAGCAAAAAAAAAATGTCAATAGAAAAGGTGTAGACGGTTTGCCACGTGTTGTTCTTTATGTTACATGCATCATTGAATTGAGAATGAATATTTTTACCAGAGTGTGCATAGAATGAAAATAAAAAATAATGTTTTAGAAATATATTTAGCAAGAATGTCAAATCTATTTAAAGAAAAAAGTAATGATTTTAATTATAATTGAATTTTATTTAAATTTCAAAAGAAAAACTTACAATACAATAGATGAATAATTTAATATTCTAACATGGGTAAAGAATAACAGTGTTATCTTAATGTAGTTTGTTAATATTCGAAAAATTTCAAAGTTGTTGAGAATAAATTCTAAATTGACATGTGATAGGAAGAATATTTCAAACATCAAGATAAAAGTCTAAGCGAAACCTTTTCATTTATGTAAAACTGGAAAAAAGAAGTTATGTAGGCAAGCCTACAGTAATGTTTAGTCACAAAGTAAATAAAAAGTGTGGTAGGTAAATGATTATCTTTTCTTTCACAATGAATCACGTATAATAATAATGCATGAATCAGAAAAAAAAATAATGGTATTGGATGTTTCCTTAAAATGAATATCAGTTACAATAATATAAAAATAACATTCATCAGTATCATTGTATTAAAACGTAATTATTTCATATAGATATGACTACTGTTGACATAATTCAAACTAAAGATTTCATCAAACAATCTTCTCGGCATAGTAGTTGTTTTCATGAAGGTAAGATGGAAAAACAAAATACAATTGTTACTCAAAAAATAGATATTCCAAAACAAGAAGTTATTGCTCAAAAAAAATATTCTTTAAATGAATCGGAATCAATACGAGAAGCTCGAATTCGTAGTCTTTCTCATTGGTCACATTTTACACCAAGTAATGAATCAATGGCATCTGCTGGTTGGTTTTCATGTAATGTTAATGATCGTGTTATTTGTATATATTGCAATACAATTTGTCATGGATGGACAATCAATGATGATCCAGTGGAAGTTCATACAAGATTTGCTCCACAATGTCCATTTATTCTTTCAATGCCTTCAGTAAATAGTTCACCAAATATAATTAAAGATACAATTGACGAAAAATTTGAACCATCCCATCCAAATATGGCTGAAATATCTCGTCGAGAGGCAACATTTTCTAATGCTAATTGGACAGAAAATTTGCCAAGTATTGAAAGTTTAGTTCGTGCAGGATTCTTTTGTGCTGGTATTAATAATTCAGTAACATGTTTTTATTGTAATGGTTCATTACATAAATGGGGTTCCAAAGATAATCCTATGATTGAACATGCTCGTTGGTTTCCTTATTGTACTTATGCTAAAAATTTATGTGGAAATCAATTATATGAAAAAATTCAAACATCGAAAAAAAAACTTATTTTAATGAAAAATAAAGTTGATAAAGATCAACTTACTCCTTTAGTTGCAGCACGACTTGATTTACCTATAGTTGAACGTCTTCGTTCCCAATATTCATTAGCAATAATTAAACGTTGCATTGAAGATCAATTAAAAATTAAAAATGATGATTTTAAATCAGATATTGATTTAACAATCGCTTGTTCTATTCTTCAAAAACAAATTGATATTATTCAAGGTTCTGCAGACAATATAAGAATTCCATCAAAATCTCAACAATTAAATAGTTCATCTCAATCATTAAAACAATCATTAGGTGAATGTTTCATATGTCTTACTGAAGAGAAACAATTAGCATGTATGCCTTGTGGACATTTATGTGCTTGTGTTCCTTGTGGATATGCACTTCATTCATGTCCAATTTGTAGACAAAAAATTCAAGGTTTTATGAGAATTAGTTCTTAATTTTTCTTGTAAACGTTAAGTTAATTTCTTTGTGTATAGTTCTGTAATGTTTGTACATAAATGTTTTTAATGTTCGATTGTAAGAACAGCGTGTATATGATTAACAGTTCTATGTTTAAATAATTTTTTTACGACTAGGAATACATAAAACGTTTGATATTTGAATATGGAAACGATTCGAATCTACTTATATACAGTCATATATATTTGTTGAGTAGTAATCATAATTTTGTAGATGAAAATAAATTAATTTCTATGTTTTAAATTTAAATAATAAAAAAATAACAATTTATTTTAATTTTTGTTCACACTGAAACCATAGCTATTAGCTTGTATAACATTGTATTAGCTACGATGCATGAATCATCATTATGTTTGTTTTGTTTTTTTTTCACATTCTGATTCATTATATGTCAAAATGAGTAATATGAGCTGCGAATAGGTTTGTCAAAATATTTTCAAAATCTTTGAATAGGATAAGTTTCAAGAAAAAAAGATCTATCTATGTCGAAGTATCAATAACAAAGTTTAGTAACTTCAAATATTTTTTATAATATCTATGAAACTATTCCCCAGGTCGATCATTCCGGATGTTCGTAACGGCGTCGTAAACGGTATAAAACAGCGCTATTACGGGCCGTAATCCGTCAGCCCGTTTTACGACCACCGTTTAGTGCAGTAAACGATCATCGTTTTTACAAGAAACAGTCATCGTTTTTCACCGTATTTTAGCCGTAAAACGGTATTCCGAAAAACGGTCTCCATACAATATCGTCCAATATTATACAATATTGCTTCTCACATTATTTTCACCATCCCATTTTACGGCAAAAATACGGCGAAAAACGATGGCCGTTCCTTGTAAAAACGATGATCGTTTACTGCACTAAACGGTGGTCGTAAAACGGGCTGACGGATTACGGCCCGTAATAGCGCCGTTTTTCGCCGTTTTATACCGTTTAGGGTCGTTTACGACGCCGTTTTCTTTGACCTGGGTCTCTACTATAAAAAAAAATACTCGTACACAGTTGAATATGAATGTTAATTTGTACCATAAAAAAATATTTTTCTTGATGAAGCACGATTGAAAAATACAATTCCTCATCATATACAATATTAACAATATTTTTTTATATTAATTATCTGTTCTTGTCGGCTTTCTCTTTTTATTTACGGAGTGTGGGTGTGGATGGATGTTGCGATAATGGTTCTCTTCATCCTACATTCACATTCTAGCCATAATGGTGCGTCTTTGTCAAGGATTTTTGTCGAAAAGTCCTTGTACATGGCTAATTCGAAATCATTTGTGGTTCACAGCTCTTGTCCTTACTGCTTAACATGTGTCCGTCATTCTGTTTTTTATGTCTAATCTTTTTGAGAGAAAAAAAGCCGTATGATACCGTTGTGATGTTTGTTATAAAAGCGATTTTGACTTAAAAAAGGGAACCACATCTTGAACGCTGCATACGACAAGTTTGGACTAATCTAAATGATAGAAACATAAAGAAAAATGTTAAATTTGAATATGCACATAATATTTCACTTACCGATCGTCTAGCCGATTTGTTACATGCCAATAAAAACTCTAAAATGTTATTTTATACAATTTTATTAAGAGTTTTAAATTTCATCGTGAATAAGGTTCATTTTGGGCTACTCGAAACTTTGTTGAAGGACATTCTTTTAAAAAGTGACTAGTCTTGACAAAAAGATGCAAAACGTTTGAAAGTACAACTAATGGGTAGTGTGTGGACATTTTAGATTAGTCTTGTTGGTGGTTCTACTTAACTTTTATTGGTACATTCATTATCAAATCAACGACCATTGTATTCTTTGGATTCTTATAATTGTGAATCTTTCATTGATAGTTAACTGGGAAGCACTATATCTTGAGCATTTTTTTCGAACTTTAACATTGAACAAAAACCCAATTGCTTTTGTTTCCTATACAATTTTCAAGAGTTAATTTCCAATTTGTTTTTCATCGAAAACCAATATGAAAATCATAAGTATGAAAAGAAAACAATTTCAAATAAATTATTGCATAGGATATGTTTTCAATGGATGATGTTAAATACTTAGGGTGTATCAAAAGTTTGAATCACAATGTTTAAAATTTTATAAAACAGTAAATATTGAATGTTTCATTATGGGAATTTATAGTATAACGTCTAGTCTTCAATAATCTATAGAGCAGCTCTATCTTGGATTTAGTTCTAACATCTTGCTAGATAAAATCTATAGTACTTATGCCCAAGAAAAGATTATGACAACATAAAACCAGAATACGAAAAGGAAAAAATATTCGTAGTTTTATTTTATGAAATGCTCAAAATAAGCACCACTATTTTCTATACACAGTTCCATCCTTTCTAACAGTTTATCGAAAGTCCTTTTAAACTCGTTTATTGGAATATTTTTCACTATGGTGGAAACCTCCTGAACCAATGATTCTTCGTTTGTGTGATCAGCCAGATTTCTCTTGATATAATCATTTAGCTAAAAGTCACACGGTGCAAGATCTGGTGAATGTAGTGGATGTGGGATTATTTCAATATCTTCCTCTGTTAAATAATTAACAACATCTCGATGAGTATGAAGACGACCATTATCATGAAGCAGTTTATATTTTGTGCGTGACGATTTTCCATTTTTTCTTATTTCATTGATAACAGGTATGAGACAATTTTCAATATCATAGCTGTGATCGATAGTCTTGCCTTTATCTACTTTATGTATAAGAACAGGACCAGTGGATGTAAAGAATAAGCAAAACAGTGTTCTAGGTTCAGATCTATTCCGACGAATAACGGTCCTTGGTGTTTCATGTTCACAAGCCCAGGTAGAATTGCTTGACTTTCGACCAATCTGTCTGTGATAAATCCATGTCTCATCACCAGTAATAATATCACATAATCGCCATGTTCCGTTTCTGAATTTCTCTAAACTTTGACGACAAATTCTAAATCGTTCTTGTTTTTGTTCGTCAGTGAGTTTATGAGCAACCGAACTTGATATAACTTTTCTTATCTTTAGACAATCATGAATAATTCGTTCTATTGTACCACGAGATAGATCGGTCTCAATCGTAATATCATCATAAGTTGAGTGTGGATCATCTTCGATAACTTGTCGAACGCGCTCAATTTTTTCATCTGTAAGTACCGAAATCGGACGACCAGATCGAGGATCATTACTGACATCTTCTCTTCCTTCACGAAAACGTTTTGCCCATTTTCTGACCATTGGATATGATGGAGCATCAGGTCCCAATGCTTCTCTAAGTTTGTCGAAGATTGTTTTTGAATCTATTCCCAAAATAGCTCGAATTCTGATATAGTATCGATTAAATTCATCAGTCATGTTTAATAGATCGTTTTAAAGTTGAAATCAGAACGGAACTATACAGGATGAATCAAGAAACTTCGGAAGGGAACAATCAGGATCGGCACATTTTGACAAATTTCGGGATTGGACAAACTAAAGTCGGTTCTATTGAAAAATTTTCGGGAAAGTACACGAAAAAGTTTCTCACACAGAACTCTGGTTTAAGATGATGGCGATCAAGATGAGAACATCAAATCAAAAAATAAAATTTTGACAGATGTTTTGGTTTCTTTAAGTCTTATAGGGTTCTCTTAAATATATAACACACTATTAGCATAATATGAAATTTTTATTGTAGATAGAGTCAATGGATTGAGCCAAGAGAAAGAGAGACAGGATATCTTTTAGAGAAAGGCAAAGCAAAGAAAGAAAAATCTGATAGAAGCAATGAGATAGAGCGAGACTTTTACCTGCATTCGACATCTAGTTCAGAAATATGTTAAAGTAAATAAAGCAATGAACTGATTTCATAAGCAGTAGTATATGCTTTTACATTTTGTTACCGTTCATTATTAATAAAATATCCGCAATCACTCTTCCGGGAAAAATGTCCGAGGAGTTCACAAAAATCCACGGAAAGTGTCTAAGTACTATCGAATTCCTAGAGAGTTGCTGATGGTTCTCTGTGGACTTCCTCTTGAATCTACAGCAATTGTATAAAAGCAGCCCAACAGTTTTTAAAGATGTAATTGCTAAGACCTATACGGAGGCAGGTGGAGTCATAAAACTTCGACTTAAAACTTGCACTCACTATTTTCTTCGAAAATTCATAGAAGTTTCATACTATGTGAATTAAATATCTTCCAACGAACACAATGTATTCTAAAACATAATCAGCGTTTAATAGTTAATTGTCAGCAACGTGCTTGTCTTCAACTGGCTAATGATACAGTCAACAGTAGATTCTATCGACAATTTCATCAAAATAGTAAACTTTATGATTTAAAAATAATGTTACATGTAGATGGAATACAAGCGATCACAACGAAAGCTAAAACATTTTATCCAGTTAGTAGAACAATACTAGTACTATCGGCTTCTGTACGCTAATACCCTAAAAGCAAACTTCTTTTCGTAATTTATTTGTCTGAAAACGAACCTGCACCATTGTTACTATACGCAAATTCGTGTCAATACATGGAATATATAGTTAATGAAAATTACATCGTTACTATGAATAAAGACAGAAAATTACACTGTTCAAGTTCAATTATTTAAAGCTGATCTTCTATGTCGTGCAACATCGCTTTGCATTAAATAGTACCATGACATTAAAGTTGTTCAGATTATTTACAGTATGAACAAATCATTCGAGAAATATATATTGGTTAGACATACATCGCAACATAACAAACTCGTTCACACCTGACTCAGTTGGCAGCAGCTACTGAAACTGATGGTAACCAAAATCAGACTTCAATATTTGGCATTCATGACAAATCATCATTCTTCTTGTTGTTTATTAATGTACTAGAATGTTGTCCATATGATTATATGCATCTACGTTCCAGATTAGTGAAAAATTGTTCTTGTATTAGAAAAAGTAAACATCAGTATTAGCAACTTTTTGTTTGACTATGAAGCCTGAGAAACAAGCATTTCGCTACCTAAAATTTTAAATCTAATTATTTCTCTTTTTTGAAATTCTTATGAAACTTTAGTAGTGCTTGAGACAAAGTGCGTAACTGGTGGAATAGGCGCGGATTTTTATGAACTTTTTTTTATGTTATTAGTTAGTACACTTCACGTATATGTTCAACATTAGACATATGAATGAAGAATATGGTGTTAACACTCTGATCTTTCATTGAAAATGAATCTGTTCAATAAATTGGTCAAGTGTAATATCATTGGCATCTATGAAATAATAGAAATCGAAAGGTTATAATTTTTTTTTGTATTATTCATGTCATTTTCATTATTATTTATGTTCGGTTCAAAATAAATTAGGTCTCATTGTCAACTATATTTTGTTGCTATTCAAGACATGTATTTCTGTGAGAATATTCAAAATATTGTCACGTTATATGTTTTCTCGATTACTATCGTAAAGATACTTCAGTTATCTACGAAGATACAAAACTATATAAAGAAAGTTAGCAACCGATTCGAGTATTTTTCGTGACGATTCGCCTGAGTACATAAGCCACTCGTGAATTATACGTCAATCGATGCAGAATTTCACGCTCTATCTCATGGCATATAATTCATCTCGATAAACGTCTTTTATAACTGACTCGGTTAATTGGAAACCTCAAAAACAGCTTTCCGGAAGAATAACTTGTAAAGATTCGCCCAGAAGCTTAAGCCACCTTTGAAAACTACACTAATCAATGAAGAATCGCGAACTCTATCCGATAGTATATAATTCATGACGAAAAAAAAAACAAATTATGCCGTTCTAAATATTTCGAAAAAACTATTGACCGTCACCAAACAATCATTAAGCCACCTTTCAGATAATAATCCTCATAACGATTCTAAAAACAAATGTAATAAAAAAGACGACTTACGAAAAATATTTAGTATTTATGGTTAAAGGTTGTAAGATACATATGTTCCGACTAATATAAATAAAATGTCATCCATATGAGATTAAAATGTGAAACACGACGTAACTGTTGTTTCTAATTCCACGAAAATTGACTTTTTCGATCTATTTTGCAACATGTTTCTTCGTTATTCTTTACTTAACACTCTCAAAATGCAACCAGGAAGTAGTTCATATGCTATAATCAGGTGCTAGTGATATATGGTCTTTTAATCGTATATTAACAAGGTCTGCAGTATTTGTGGTAGTCTGTGAAAGCCATCTGCCATGGTCTATGAGAAAAATCGGTGATAATTTCTACCTTATACACTTCAACACTCCTTTTAGATCGTGTTTCACAAAACAGCAATCATTTAGCTGGTAGTCAAAGGGCCATGAAATACTTTTTCATGGACATAATAACCTAAATAGGTCCCATTTTATCAATCATATTTCATAATATTCATATCGTATTCTCTCATCGATATTAACTACTACAACCGTCAAGTTGTTAGAATTGATCATTTAATAGTATATAACGCGTTCTAACTGTCCTAATAAAAATTTATAGTTCAAATCCTGAAATCTAAAATAAAATCTGACAAAAACACTTCTAGAAGTTGCTATAGAATAAATTCTAAATTGAAAGTTTGCGGGCATTCGAAAGATGCTGAACAGTATTAACAATAAGACTTAGATTGTTCTAGAATATTCTAAAATCTTCTTCGAAATTTCAACGACTGGTATACATTTGTGAATGTTTTAAATAATGTATTTCTTGACTTTTATGCAGATGAAAAACTTACATGTAAGATGTCAAGGATGATATGTAGCGTGATACATTGAGATATCACAGCTGTGAAATGGTTAGTATAAAAAAATGTAAACTGATCAAGTTATAACTCAGGACAATAATCAATAACACTGTTTATGAACTTATTGAGATATATAATAATGTGTTTAGATCTGATTTAGATATAATTGATCTGTATAATAGACCTGTTTGTGAGTAAAATCAATGATTATAATACTAATAATGTTGATTAAAAAAAAACAGAATACGAAAAAGACGTCAGTAAACAATAGAAAATATTTTTGGCCGAAAGGCAGAAATTAACAAAACGAATTGCTTGTCCGACGATCAATCATCTTGGAAAACAAGTATAGTTTGCATGAGAGTTGCCACTTCATGTATTTTTTATAAGTATCATGAGACTAAAAAACACATGAGTTACGTATTTCAGTTTCAATGAGGTAGCGCTAACAAGCTTTTTTTTTTCTTAGGATTGTAAGAAGATAATAAGTTTTATTTTTAAATCGGACTAATTACATCGATTAATTAAAAAGTGCATGCTCTCTCTTGATTCTCTAGTTTAATAATTATCAGAAGTTTTTCGTAATGAATGAATATTCTGAAGTAGATAGCATGCAGAAAAACAGTTGAATAAAAAAAATATATAATCTATTGTATCAACATCCCATTAATTCAAAGCATTAAAAAAATCTAATTGATGACATGCATCAATATGAATGTTATCTTTTTTTTTACATTGCGAAAATACAACATATTGCTCACTAAAAGTTGCAATTCATAAACAATCCAACAAAAGTCGATCTACCAAAACATAATCACACTCCATGACCATGTCCATGGGTGTTCCCATAGTTATCGCGTAGCTCCCTAGTCATACTGTATAATATTTCCCAAATAGTAATTAAATTATCTATTTGTAAGAACATATATTTATTCAAACGAACATACAATCAAACAAAATACAGAAAATTTTCTTTTACAATAAGCGCACACACTACTAGTTTATAATGCTTTTTTCATTCATGCTGGACGAGGTCTCCATATACAAGTCACTAGTTTTTTACTCATAAGAAAGAATTTTTCACGAAAAAGTGGTGATCCGAAACAATATAAATAAAACCCAATACCAAAATAAATACTTGACCAAATTAAAAGTATTGCACGAACCAATAAATGAGTATTTAAATCAAATATGTCATAATTCGCTCGTATGAGTGTATAAACATTAAATGGAATTTGTGTTATAATAAATGTACCAACACTAGTCAACATCATATAGAATAACATTCGATCAATTGGTGTCATACGTCCATTTATTATACTCATACTTATTCCAGTAACATTTGTATCTATTTGATTTCTTGGATCAACACGTTGTCGAGATTGTTTTATATTAAGTAACATACGAATATTTGCTAAACTCATTATAACAACTGGAATAATACAAACAATAATTAATCGTATTGGCAGATAAATATTACTAATAAAATAATAATATATTGGTGATTGACTAGTAGAACATGTATTCGTAATAGGATTCATTGTAACCATTGGACAAAACCAAAATGAATAGAGAATAGAGAAAATCATTAAATAAATTAAAGTCAATTTAATGACATTTCGACGCGTACAAATTATTCTTGAACGCATCGGGAGTTCCGAACGAATCAATCGATCTAATGTAATAGCAACAGCTAAATAAGTACTCACTGTTCGACTAACATTTTGTACAAAATAATTAAGTCGGCATTGTAAAAATACATTTGAATAAGCATAACTATTAAACATAGCAAGAAATTCTGTTGTTAATGTGCATAAATGAATAGTATTTGAAAAGGTCATAAGAATAAATAATGCACCAGTTGAAACATTTCGAAATTCTTCTTGTGAAAAGAAGATAATTAATGATAATAAATTACCAATAAAACCCAAACCATAACTAAAAACAATAATTAAATATAAAAAACAAAATCAAAATTAATTTACGTAATGCATGCCGCTATTATTTCAAGTAAAACTAGGATTGACATCGATAAATCCATTGTTACACAAAGAAGTATGCAATGCTGAGTTATTTAAATTGTTTTCTATATCAACTAGTATGTTGTGTTAAACTTTCTTATTGTCTTGACTTACTATGTCCGTAATAAAGCAATCTATCATTAGTAATTATGATAAAGAATGTCATCGTAATGATCAAATAAAGTCTTAATTACTTATTTCTCCACAAATAAAACAGAATACAGCTTCTTGAGAAACATCATGCTATCCAATTAACCTTAATTACACAGAAAACTACTTACATACTATCATATGTAATAAAAATCACAATATATGTTCTTTTAGATAAAGAGAAAAAAAAATCTTCATATCTTGAGATCTCTTAAATGTTCTATTTCTTTGTTTTATTTAAATAAAATGCGGACAAAATAGTGTTTATCACGCACGTTTAATTAAATGAAGAATAGTACAAAGATAGATGTAATCTCGAAAGATAGTTTATGAATTTATAATATATAAAAAATAGCATTATTAAAAGTTCTTATCTCATATTTTAAGAAATTTCAATGATAAATAAGTGATTTCAAAAAGTAATTCTTTTATTTTTCTATTTAAACATCTATTTTAAATATACAAAAAATTCTTTGAATCAGTCACACTGAATTCAAAAATATGATTAATTATAATCTTTCAGATCATAAAATATTGTATGATAAAGTTTAAGTAGCATCTCTAGATTTATCTAAATTCAGATAACATTTTAATCTTCTTTCAATGTGCTTCGTTTCTTCTTTAGTGTAGGAAGAAATTTTAATAAAATGTAATGGTAAAATACAAACTTGACCAAATCAAAAGTAAAATAGAAACGAATACGTTTACTGTTCTTTGATAGAATTTGCTTATTATATAAATATAAAATGAGATTTGTGCTTTAATAAATGTATTTATATTTACCAACATTATATAGAAAAACTTTCGATTAAATCGTATTATACATCGAACAATGTGTTCATTAATAACAACAAAATATAATTGACATAACAATTGAATTCATTTGTATTTGATTTTTCAATATGCCAATGACTACGATTTCTTAGAATATAACAACAAATGGAAGGACACAAATTGTAATAGCTTAAATAATATTGGATTTTGATTTAAGAAAAAATTACAGAATCTCTGATTGATTATAAATACTTTTGCTAATTATTTGATATTGAATCATTAGTCTTCTAAATCAAAATAATCAAAATGAAGTCCATCAGGACGAGTTCGAACGTCAAACGGTACTCGAAACTCTAATTTCAAATCATACATTCAGGATTATACGTGACTTAACATCATGCGCAAATATTTCATCACGATCAATAGTCTGTTATTATGATTATAGAACTATTTTGATATTATTACTCGACATTAGATGAAGTTTTCATTGGCATTTTTAATCCAACATAAAAATATATTCTATTGCGTTTTTACAATGTTGACTAAATATGATAGCAAATGCACTTGTCTTGTTAATATCAAAAAATAATCTTCTCCGTTTATGGATAAGAATGGTGAAAAAAATATATTTTGTCAATATATGTATACGTCATACTGTTGTATAATTTAGTGAATTTGGAACGTGATCTATCTTAGATACTCATTATAGGTAGCTAATGAATTTGTTTCATAATGAAGCGAGCTGAAAAGGCAATATAATGATTACAAACAATCTTTTCTACGTCTATGTAAGTACGGAAGTGATAAAGTCACAGAGAATTAGAATATATTTGAGTAGAAAAGTTATAGAGTAAACTATTCTTTCAGATTTCTATTTATAAAATTGCCTTCTCTCATATAATCTCATCTTAATAGCAGTTAAATATGAATCATAGAATGAAGAAAAGAAAAAATTCCTTCTATTCCAGATGAATAAACAGTTCAGCAGATTCAATAGATGAGAAACTACTTCATTTATATAAATTCAAAGAAATCTTGTATTGATACGTTTGTATAAAAAAAAAACAAGTGTATTGATGATATTATACCAATATCGAAGAAACATTTACTTTTCTGAATGCATAAGTTCGATACATGTTTATCAATATTCGAAAGGAATTCGATAATTTAACAAAACTGTAATTTAAATAAAGATCAACATCTGTATTTCGATTTCTTTTAAATATTTTCAAATATAGAGAGTTCTATACTATAACATATTGAACATTCTTCTCCATACTTCAATCAATGATATATGTATAGTGAATTAGTTTGTAATAGAAATAGTGCATATTATTAGTTTACTCTATGGTGTTATTCATTTCTAGGAAACAGAAGTTACCGTTACTAGATATCGGAAAATTTGTACATTTGATTCTGTCATCAGGGATAGGTATTTGTAGAAAATCACGATTTTTTATCAAGTTTTATTTCGAATATCCAGTTTTGATTTATACATGAAACTTTAGAAAAATCTATAAATATCTCATGTTCATATTACAAACA
Source organism: Rotaria sp. Silwood1 (assembly GCA_905250075.1). Lineage (NCBI taxonomy): Eukaryota > Metazoa > Rotifera > Eurotatoria > Philodinida > Philodinidae > Rotaria > Rotaria sp. Silwood1. The sequence continues at coordinate 125,513 of CAJNOP010000176.1, forward strand.
AATTTTTCTGTATCTCTCTTTAGCAGTCTGAAAGCCTAAAATTTTTTCTTCATTTATAAAAGAGTTAATTATATCAGTTTATTAGGAATGCTGTGCTGATATTGATACGTAAAAATTTTTAATAAAGCCATTGATTATTGTTAAAATATTGTCTAGAAAACCCAAAGCACACCTGCAACTGTATGGCAGTAATTGTAGAAAACAAAATTGTAGGTCACCGAATTTGAGAAATTCCTTCTATAATCGATTTCTCAATCAATTTTATTCGATTCTGAAAGCCTTTTTTGATAAAATTTTATAAACGATCATGGTAACACACCGGTAAGTCTCATTCGCTATTCATTTCTCACTTTTATAAAAACCAATGAAAATCAAGAAAACTATTTTATAAAACTGAAGAACTACGATCTCAATTTATTGCATTCAATCAAATAAAATAAGTGACAAGAAATAAATGTTACGACTAAAAACTATAATCAAAAAAAGACAATCCTTAGTGTTTGTAATTTGTTATGTTGCCAAATATCCACCATCTAAATTCATCAACAAAAAAAGAATAAGAATTAAAAATAAAAAAGTATTTATTAAAATGCAATGAAAATTTTATTTATTTTAAAATAACTCAATTCTAGGTATTTTAAGTTGATTTTTGTTTACATTACCTATAGGTAAACAAGTGCCATTAATCATTTGAGATTTATTCGAAAGTAAAAATATAATTGGCTCAACAACATCTTCCACTTCTATTCAAATAAACTTAAACAAATTGTTAGTGAATGTTAATTTTTACAAACCAGCAAATCTATTTAGTGGAATTCTCGATAACATTCCTGCTGCCTTCTTTTCATCAGACCAAGCTGTAGAAATAATGTAATTATTTGAAAACAAATATGAAGCATTTTCAAAAAAAAAATACAAACCCATTCGACCCATATCTGTTAAAACAACCTGTACATTATAAATAAAAACATTGAAAAATTTTTCACAATATTGAATACTTACTGTTGGTTGTACACTATTAACTCGAATCTAAAATAAACAAGTCAATGTTGATTTATAGTAATCGAAGAAAAAATAATTCTTACTTGATGAGGACCCAATTCCAATGCCATAACACGTGTTAAACTATCAACTGCAGCTTTTGATGAACAATAAATACTATGATCTTTCAATGCTGCTGCTGCTGCTAGACTTGATACATTAACAATTGAGCCTGGTAATTTACGTTCAATTAAATCACGTGCAATTTCCTATCAAAGTATTATATTTCAATGAATCTTTTATGAACAAGTAACGTTTATTATTGCGACTCGCGTGACCGTTGACTGAATGCTCAAAGCTTTCTATATAATATACTACTAAAAAATCACAATCCACAATCATGTCAAATGTATGCATAAGGGCTTGTGTGAATGCAACTATTGATGTCTATATGGTAAAACAAGAATTCATCAGCACGAATCGTTATCTTAAAGTTACGCGAATGCATGGCAACACGTGGCAATACACACGTGCAAGTAAACATACATATATCAACTTATTTTATTTCGTATAACTCTTCTTTCAGTCGAGAAAATAATTGAAACAAATAAATTTAGCGAATATCTACCGTAAACACGAAATACCTGACTAATACAAATAATTGAACGAACATTGACATTAAATACTCTTTGAAATATAGATGCAAAAAAAAAAATATTTTGTTTATAATTTTTGTTTTTGTCTACATACGTATTGAAATCGTCTGGTTTGATTTCTAGAAATGAATCAAGAATAGAGATGGCAGCATTATTTACTAATAATTGAATTGGAAGATGTGATTTAATCGCTTCTTTTGTTGCTTTCCAATCACTTAAATCAACACATACTGGAATAATATTGTTATTCTAATAAAAAGAAAAAGAAAGTGATATTTACAAAAATAAGAAATTAAAATTTCAATATCATTACTTGTGCAGCAAGTTCATTCAAATTTTTATCAGTTTTACTAATAGCAATTACTTTAGCACCAAGTTGAGCAAGTCGTAAGGCCAATGAGTTACCAATACCTTAATAATCATTTTCTTGCAATACATTAAAATAAATCAGTTTTTAAATAACAGACCTCGTCCAGCGCCTGTTACACATACAGTTTTATTTCGAAAATCATTTTCAGTCATCTAGAAAAATTACCAAAAAAAACACAAAATAAAGAAATGCAATAACTTTCATAAAAAAAAATAATTGAAACATAAATTTTTCATTAAGAAATTTAAGTACGGAAAAAAAAAGAAACTTCTCGTAGCAATTATCGACATATTGCATTATGAAGTGGAATTGCTAATAAACCGGCAAATGTAATTCCAAATGAATCACCAATAGATGCAACACCCATTGAAAATTCACGATCAGGTTCACGTATCTAAAAAAAATATCACAACAATAATTCGCCTATTATTGCACCTTTTTCACAGTTAAATCATACTTCAGTTGATATCTTGTAAAATGTATTGACGTAAGCTCCACCACCAATTAAACCTTCAAATATGACTAAACCGAAAACTAACCATATACTTGGTATATGAGCCGTACGGTAGACACAAGCAAAAAATATGCCCATATTAGTAAGCTAAGTAAATCAATATATATAGTTCGGAAAAAAAAATGTGTTAATAAACTAACTTGAATAATCGGTAAAATCCACAGACGATGAATTTTAAATAGTGCTACTGATGAACGTGACAAGAAAACACCCACTTGATAGAAAACCGAATACCTGAAAATAGAGATTTCGTATGATACAAAAGCAGCACATTCATAATTAGTATAGTTTTTAATTAATGTAGAAACACAAATATTAATAGACTATTTCGTTTAATTTTGATGTTTTATTTATTTTATTTTACAATTCTATTAACTACTCATATGATTCAAACAGCACAAAAACCATCGATAGACCGTTCGATATAATGTGCACTATATGGATTTGGTTTTAAAGAAAATCTCTAAACCCTTAGTCTCACATCTATTCTACATATGTTGTACTCCTTTTCTCACTGAAAATCTAATTATAAAAATGTACCAAATGAAATTTCACGCCTTGTGTTTGAAATGGTTCAACTTTAAGTATACAGGGACAAATCAAATAATAGTATTTCGGCCATAAAAAAGTCGAATGACCAGTAGAATGTCCTGAAAATTTCAGACAAATAAAAATACTCCTTTGTCGAAGTATTGAATTTTCAAGTAAACTTAAGTTTTACAGCATATCTATAGCAAACAGCCATTTTCTGAAAATTGAGTATCTCGACCAAAGAACATTATTTTTGATTGAAACTTTCAGTATATTCTACGATTCATTGAATTTATGGATGAACATAATTTCAGTAAAATGGCCATAGCTTGACTTAAACAGTAAGTATCAGTTAAGATAGTTCTCTCATTAGAACAATACATTTTGAATGTGTTAAACTTGTATGCCTATTATTATTACTTACCAACGATATTGTGCAGGATGTGGAATACTTGTATTACGAAAGAAGATGAGTTCATACTAAATGAAGAAACATACAAGCATAATACTTTAAAAATCATTTTATAAATAAATCAAATTTCTAAATTTCAATCCATAGTTCATATTAAACAATGTGTTAATCTCAAAAACAAAAAGACTCATATTTACCAGTCCTTGATTGATTAAATATTCTGCAAAATAAACAATTGTCAATGGAATCATATACTTGAGCAATGGCTATAATAAATCAATCAATAATAAAATAAAGACAAACAGAATAACATTATTATCAATCGTATACTTTAACTAGTTTAAGTCGTTCTCTGAATGTTTTCGATGTTGCCTTTTCATTTATTATCTTTTCACTAGCTTCATTGTCTACAGATAAAATATATATAGAAACTGCCTAATAAATCTATTATTCTTTCTACCTGTATCAGCATCTGTAGTAATATGTTCACTTATTTGTTGATATTGACGATGTTTTGCAGCAGCTTGACTAGCTCCGACCATTATATAACTTTATATATACATATATAAATCAAATAACTTTAATTTCAAGAAATACATGTTTTTCCTTATATTCTTTTGTTTACCTGATAACTTGAAGCACAGGTATGAAAAGTAAAATAAGAATAGCAGTTCTGGGATTTAATTTAAGTAGACTTGTTAGTCCTGCGTATGAAAGAGCACCAAGTAAACCGGCAGCACCTGTACCACTTGACCATGCACTGACTGTATATTTTGCATAGAAAGATGTTAATTGTAACATTGTAATTTCACCAAAACCTGCACTAATACTTGCACACACAACACCTTTGATTTAGAATTTTACTTTATATTTCATAAACTAATATCAATTCACTTACCAAATAAACTCAAAGCAACTATTTTTGAAGTACCAACAATGATCAAAGCACTAGCAGCAAATAATACAATCAAAACAAAACGAATACTTGAATGAAAAAAGAAATCAATGCATTAGTTAGACAAAAACAAAATAATGATTAGCTTTTACTTATATATGATTCTATGCATAAAAAATGGAGCTGTTACTTTAATAATTAGTGCTGGCAATATATCCGCTAGTAGAATAGCCTAAAAAATGATTGTCATAATTAAAATCAATACATCAGTAAAATTTAAAACATTGTTATCTTCAAAATTTATATCAATATTAAATAACTCTTATGTCGAATTCAATATTTCTATGTACTATATGGAAGGAAGAACACTTCTGCATTTCAGATTAGCTGTAGTTCGAGATAGAAGATTGGCTTGATGCAGAACTTATTATACAATTAACTAATCCCAATCACAGATATATGTCACAACATTATCAATATGCTATTGGACAACTGATCCGAGACAAATAGCAATTAGTGGCTTGTCCATGGTCATTCCATGACTGGTGGTACTAAGATTTGCATTAAGCCTTGGAATCGAACCACTTTCTGATAGCCCGGTTCAACTTAGAATTGCACTATTAAAAGTTTTTTTTTTTAGAAAAAGTATTTCGAAAAGATGGAATGTCATAATCGATACAAACATTATAAAAAGTTTATCATCATAATGATCATCAGTTGAACAAGGTTGGACAATTTTAAAGTTCGAAAAAACAACAACATGAAAGATAAGTCGAATTATTTATTAAACCAAAAGAACAAAATACGTTTGCAAGTACTCCAGTCGCTTGAAGACTATCATTTATTAACATAAGCTTTCACTAGTAAAATATTCGTTGATCGATTTCAAAACGTCAGATCGGTTACTATTTTCAATGGCATCTATGCGATTGAATGCAGTTGATAGTGCACTCGACCTTATGCGTCGATAAGAAATGTTATTTAACTGAATAAATGCTCTGCAGTTATTTATAATGTAACCTATCTTCAAAGTTGAAAAAACCGATTTTTTTCTTTTCTTATGTTGAAAATCTTCCTTGGAAAAAAAGCAATAAAATTTGGATCCCGGGAGCTGAAAAGAAAAAAACTTTCGTGCTCTCTTACATTTTACATCTCTCATATTGTAGTAGTCTCTTTTATTTAGGTATCTTATAGTTGCCATTACATAACATTTTTCATTTGATCTCATCTACTCACTCCTGTTGAGATGGGATTACAATTAAATTGATTTGTTGTATTATGTGACACTGGTTGAGTCGAATTATCATTCTCTTCTTGTTTCAAAATATCATGAGCAGCACTTAACATCACGACATAACCAAAATTATTGCAAAGACCAAGAAGCCTAAAATATGTTAGATTCATATGCTACAGTCATATATTGGACAAAACAAAAAGAATATACCAAAAACCAATAAATTCAAGCCACCATTTACCACGTTCTGATCGCTTACGATCATCTGCTGCTTTTGGAACAGAAATCATCATCGAAAAGAAAATAATAACAACAAAAAAGATATTAAATGTTTTTGTCTATTTTATAATAATTAATTGATGTGAACACATGGAATTTTATTTTTTTTTAAAGACAAAAAAAAAAGAAACAAAGCGAATCAAATAGTCATAATACGAGCAAATGAAAGTTTGTGTCAAGCCAATTTTATTTCATTTAAGCAATGACCATTTGATTTGCTCTTTAGCATGATTGAGTACCTAATAGAATAAATATTGAGAAGACATAAAATCTTAAATCATGCAATCACTGCAAAAAAATAACATCCATCATCATGCTAGGCTATTTGGTTTTTTTTTATTTCAATCAATTACACAATTATTCGTACATCAAACGTCGGATGAAATATAGATAAAGTTGTTAAAGTCTAAATAATTGTAGGAGCAAGAAAAAAGAAACTGAGCAGAATCAAGAGCTCGCACATACACGCACATATATCATTTCTATATTTTCTATCAATCAGCATTGAGTAACATATTGAGTCCCTGATAGAAAATCTGATGGACAAAAAAAGGGTAAATATCTCTTATTTTATTCTATTTGACACTAAGGTTTTTTTTAATATTCAAGTACTCACTTGTGAAACAGTTTGGTCGCCTAATGGAATATCATCTTGACGTAGTTGAACACGTTGAGTAATTAACATTGGATCTGATTCGAGAATAATTCTTTAAAAAAAAACACATCAAAATCTATTATTTATTTCAAGGATAAAACGCTCTATTGAATATTTTACCCATCATCACAAATTTCATCAAGCGTAAGCATAACTAAATCAAGATTTTCATAAAGAAATTTTTTTTCAACATTTTTTCTTAACATTGTATTTAATGATTCAAATAAACATGTTAAAATAGCATTTAACATTAACTAAATATTTTCAATATTTATAAAAAGATTTTATATTAAATTGAAAAATTTCATACTTCATTTTCATTTGTACTACCGATAACATAAAAAAGTAAATCAACATTATTTCGATAGACAATGGTTAAATTATCAAGAAGAATGACATCTCCTGAACCTTTATGAGTTTTATTAAATAATGATTTTTCAAATTCTTTTTGTTCTTTTACTGTAGAAAATAATTGATTATAATACTAAATTGAAATAAAAAACATAATGAATATATATATAAATATGATTTAAACTTTATTTACTTTAGCTAACATACGGTTACCATCATTGTCTAAAATAATAATCCCTTTAATAACATATAATGACGGTACCTGTAAAATAGTTGAAATTATAAGTTTGAATAATTAAAAGTAATAAAAACAAAGATAACTTACAAAAATATTCTCTAATACCATGGTATTAATTTATAAACTAAAATTAGAATAATAAAATATGTACTTGTTAGTGTACCGTCTTTATCTGAAGAAAACGAGAGAGAAAGACAACATGGCATGACTCAGGGTCCAGAATTGTTTGCTCATTTTGTTTCAACCATCTATAAAACACATCTAAAAGTAGTTTGGATGCGAGCGACAACTATTGATATTCTTTCTAAGAGAGTTTATTTCTATCGATAAATTAAATTTCTCCTCTTTCGATGATTGTTTTATTCTTATTCAACATCTGCTTATACATAAATTCCATCTTTCTAATTTAATATTGATAAGCTATATTCGTGTTTGATGCTCTAATTGAAAAAAATTTTCTTACACTTACGTTAGTCTAAAACAGTGTCAAAACGCAATCTAGCTTACTTTTATTATGCATTAGACTCAGACATTATTTTCAGTTGTTTCTCGATTTATGCTACGATTAGGTACCGTAAAACTGTTCATTGTTACGGTAAACTACCGTTGTGATATGTCAATGAAATGTGTGGTAGTTAGTGGTCTGTCATCATTGTTGGATTCTTGTGATGAGCTGTTTTTTTTTTATTATCTTTAGAAAGAATTTGTATTCATCAATTGGTCGAACTACATTTAAGAACAATACTCACACAGTTTCGATGAACTGAATGCAACCTTGATGAACTTCATTCGGATATGGTAGTTAAAGTCAAAATACGCGTGCATTTGTATAGTCTGTGAGATTATTGTTGTTACTACTATATTTTCAAACTATATTAACTTCTTCAAAACTTCATCGATACTGCAAACGTTGAAAGACCATAGATCGACATATGTAGCATATATTATTACGATTTCAGGTTATGATCAATGAGTAACAAGTGTTGCAGATACTTTTAAGAAATAAGCTCCTCTAGATCTTCGACGTTTTGATAGCATTAGATTGCATTGTCTTGAAGCCGACGTTCTATTGTTAGGACCCATTATATGTCATAAAAATCATACAGAATGGCTCAGCGGAGCGTGTTTCATTACTAGCAGTGATATCTTTGGTGCTTTTGGTTTCCAGCTTAAAAGAGTATACTACCGTCCTATCTTTGAATGGTTACAAGCCAATACACCGAAATCGTATGATCATGTTGATTGTCACTTACTACGAAAGAAACTCTCTGTTTGAGTAGCATTGTCTCCTTTTCTAGTGATTTCAGATATTTCGCATCCATCCTTAATCAATAATAACCGAAGTGTCTCTTTCGCACTTGAAAGATTATCTAATGTGTAAAATACTGATTCAGACCATGAAGACTAATGTATCGAAGACTAGACCTTTCAAGAAGAAGATGAATACACAGACATATGCTAATTGAAACAAAGAAACGAGAGTCAGCTCTACTGTTGAGAAAGAATTCAAGTACAACATGCTATGGTCGAACTAATTAAATTATCAAATAAAGTCTTTCGTTTCCTTCCAATTACACTTATAATTCTGATTTATTCGATATGATATACTACGAAACGCATACTGATGCCCAGGGTGTGGGTCAGTCTAAGATGAATGTGTGGAAGGCATGGTTGAATTTGAAAATGGAAAATGATCAGCTCAGTTCAGTCCAACAGGAAATTGCTTATCAGCTGCTAGACACAACTCATCTCTGTAGATTGGCATGAATCTTTTGAGTTTTTGCATGTCTTTTTTCTCTTAAATAAAACATAAGAGTGTCTTTTTCATCAATGAAATGATTTTAATGATGTCGAAGACTATTTCTGTGAGAAAAAATGTAACAGACTATTCTATTTAGGCAAAACTCATACTAACTCACTTATTACATTTAATCAATCCACTTTCATATCAAATAATATTATCAAAACAATTGAATAATAATTTATCATTGAAGCTTTTGATATATTGACTTATATATTCCCTGATGCTTATAGGATATATTTTGCACAGACATAAGAAATAGCAAAGCAAATAAAATCTAAGAAGTAATTAAAATATACCATTATGCGTGTTTCTTTTGTAATTAAAATTTATTGCCATCTATATATCTAAGAAAGCCAATTTGAATTATACATATTTCGACATAAAAACAACAAAAAATATTCATTTATGCAGCCATTCGAATACGAATCTGTTATTTGTTCAAAATAATTCTTATGAAGTTTATTATTTAGACTGTGCGCAGTTTATCAATAATTTTTCATATGAATAAAATTGATAGGGTGTTTCTATTGAATGAAAACTTGATATCATAATGTTGATCAAAGATAAAACATCGAACACGATACGACTCATTGTTTTCATAGCATTTTTAAATAAAATCATTGAAATCACACCTGATTTCAATCGGTTTTGTTAATTTTATTGATGCTCTATTCGTTGTTCTGTGATTCCTAAATATCATGAAGACCAATATAAACTTGGAAACTGTATCACTATCACCTGTATTGATTATTTATTTGATTAATCTCAAATATATCATAATATTCAACTACATCTTCCTATCATTGACATTTAGAGATTGTACAATTCTCAAAAACTCATCTATTTCTTATTTTTGTAAAGATACTTCCATCATTACGACTTAGTTGTCCGTGAAATTTACAAAATTTTCAAGCTTTTATTTTGTTATTATTGTATCGATGTAACTACGAATAGCTTGTGTTCAGATCAAATCAACTAAAGAACTGTTGAAAATTTTTTCTGTTACAAGATGATGTGTGTGAACAGTCTTTTAAGCAGAATTAAGCTTTCTGCGAAAGATTTTGTTCTCATATTGGGAACAGAATTCTCCGGATAGTTTCATTGAAACAGAATTGTCACTAAATATTAGTTTTTCTCAAAAATATGGTTAATATTTTTTAATATGAATTCTCATGTTATCTACCGATAATCAAACATAGTTTTTTAATTTGAGTTGAACAGTTTCTTCAGTGAGATATAACTAATACCATAATTAACATAAGATAAACTATGTTTTTTCTAAACTCGATTCAGTTTAAAATTTTTAAAAATTCGGTCAGTTCGGCTAGGAATAAATGTCAACCGATCTCATCTCTGGAGCAAAGTGTTTTTGACTATCGTCATGGTAATGTTACTTTTTTTTTATTTAGCTAATCATGGCGCAAGAGTTTCTTTTCTTTATCTTCGTTTCTCATCGATCAGTCTTAGAAATTTGCAAACTTCACTATTTTTTTCTTCATAAAAGACATAAAAAATATCAAATTTTCATTTATTATAAGACGTAGAAAATAAGAAAAATCTATCTCTAAAGTGAATTAGATTGTCAATGGTATGGTTTAAAATAGTTTGTTCATCAAGTAAGGCCAGAAGTTACAACAATCATGGGATAAAATTAGAGATATTTTATAAAACAAAACTACAGAATATTACATGAAATAGGTTCTTCTTTTGATTTTGACTGATTGACAAGTTTTTTCAAACCACTCAAAAGTCGACTATATTCATTGAGATGAAAAACATCTTTTCCAATCTTATTTTTCAATCGATTATATTCTTCATGAATACGTAATGATGAATCAATAATTAATTGTCCATACATAATAAGTTGAGATCCATCGATTAAATTCAATACATTTAATAAATCATCAGATAAATGATTTTGCTGAAACCAATATTTTATCTCTATGCGTGTCCATTGCTCAGGTAATTTAGATGATGTTGTTTCAGTATCATTTAATGAACGAACAGATGCAAATAATGATATTAAATTAGAAAATTGTTCTTGACTTACACCATGATTACGCATTCGATGTTCGTATTCATCATATTGTGTATCGTCATGTGATAATAAATTCATATATGTTAGTAAAGCTCGACCAGATGATAGTTGAAGAGAAGATGGTGGTAAATGAAGCCATTGTTGTACTTCTTCACAAGTCCATTCTTCAATTGAAAAAATAGGTATAATGTCTGATACAGTAGAATTTGATTGCAATTGTATATCAGAAATTTCTATGCTTTAATGAGAATTTACAGGTAATGATGTTTCATTAGTTTGAATATTGATAGTCGTGTTTGAATCAACATCTGATTTACTTTTCAAATGTGATCGATGTGAAGGATCAAGTTTGTTCTCGTTTCGTTTTACTTGATTCCGTACAGTAATTAATTTTAACAGATTTTCCATAACTTCTTCATCAGTTTTCTTAGCTCCAAAATGTACCCATGTTGCTGAACCAGCACGAATTTCAAACCAATCTTCTGCTTTATAATCTTGTCCTATATAAATAGGTACCATACGTTTGTTACGTTTTCAGTTATAGCTTTAGCAATTTCTTCCCAATCATCATCATATGGTGGCGATAATTTATCAAAATCTACCCAAATATCACCTTGAAAACGTTCTTGAATTTTTTTAACAAGATTTTTACAAAATTCCATGTCTTGATGTGAATAAGAAATCATAACTTTTATTTGATTATCATCACTATTATGATTATGATTATCTTCAATTGATCGTATATCCATTTGTAAACAATCAAGATTAAAAAGAATTCCTTTAGCTGCTCGTTTCATATCTAAAGCATATTCATCATTTGATTAATTTTTGACTCGTTTTTCGACTAATGAAAGAAATTCATCATTTGATTTTAATTTAATACTATATTCAGATAGAAAACTAATTGACCAAAATATTGTATAAAATGATGAGCAAATAGTTGTATTAAGTATTGTTAATTCACATATGTTATTAAATAAAAGAAATTTTTCAATCAATAATTCATAGATATTTTCACGTGAAATAATATAAATAAGAAATGTATCATTAACAATTCATTTAGCCAGTCCGTCTAAATATTCACAAACATTATATGAACCAAAGCAAAGATCATTAGAATCAAATGCTTTCATTGTTTGTTCAAGAACATAATCGAGAATTGTTTGAATATTAGATATACTTTCTTTTTTTAATTCTTTCGGTTTCAATAATGCTGCATAAAGAAGATAATAAGCTATAAGAATCTCTTTATTGGTTTCATTATAATCAACAAGTAATGTTTCGGACATATATCGTTCTTTCCATTGTTGGAGAATATCAATCATTTTTAACTCATTCAATTCTTTCACCCCAATGGGATGCCGAGCTAGATTATATAATATACTAATAATCGAAGACCATGATTCAAGAGAAATATTTTTTGTATGATCTTGTTCACTTGACATCCATTGTATAATAGTATTTGGATAACCAATTTTAATAAAATAGGGAACAAATCCATAGATATCTGCCATATTATGAATCCAATTTAAAATCGATAGATATGCCTGAGATTGTTGATGATTATTTAAAAAATAATTATTTAAATACGTTAAAAACGCTCGTAAAAGTAGCTCGGTTGAATTATTCAATTGAAAAAATGTTGGAATATTTTTATGTGAAACATATATTGAATAAGCAATACGTCCTTTTGTATAAAGCGATCGTGCACCAAGTGAAGTAAAAAAATTAAGAAAATGTTCATTTATATTTGATAGAATGTTTTTCTTATCCATAATGTAATTAATTGTTGAATCATCAATTAAATAAGTAAGTGATAAATCAAAATAATAATCGCATGACTCTGGATATATTGCCATATTTATATACATTTGAAAACGAATTACATCGAATAGAGCTGTTAGAAGAGTAGATGGAATTATTGAAGAATATCGTTTGATAAAATGATAAAAGGAATTTATTTCAAAATAAATAAGAATAGACATAAGTTTTTGGTATTCATCAATCGTCCTTGAATTCCATTCATCATCGATTTTTTGCAATTGATCACGAAGATTAATTAATGGATGAGACTCTATTTCATTCAGTATATCATCATGAAATAGAAGTGTTTCTAGTTGATGAATAGTATTGACTATTGTATCGTTGTTAGTAGTCATGCTGCTCGTGCGCAAAAACAAATAATCAAGTGTATTCTTTTTTTCCTTTCTACAAATATGAAAGGTATATTTGGTCTCAATGAAAGCATATAGAAATAATTAAACGATTTATGTCTTCTAAAGCTATCATTTCTCTTTTGGTATTGAAGTGAATACTATAGAATATGACACTCATTATTTATGTTAAATATTAAAAAAAATGATGAATAATACAAAGGCAGCGAAACAAGAGTGTCTATTACTATGTAAATAACGGAGAGAATGCTAATATTTCGCTTTATTATTTGCAAATATTAATTTTCAATTTTTTTAATTTACAGTTATGGTCATTATTAGTTGAATATGGGTCTAAATTTGAAAAGGAATCGATAACAATGACCACTGATAGCAGATAATTGTGTGGATTTCTGATAATCGCTGAAGAATTTCTAGTTTCAATAGCACTTTGATAATACAAAGACTGTTGTTACGTAATGCAAGAGGTTGTGAGGAACTATATCGATCACATTTCTTGTATATGAATAGTTTGTTACAAGACAAATACTCATTTATGCTTTGAAATCTCACAAAATATCAAGATCATCTTAAAAGCCAAGCTGAATCTTTGAAATATCGTTAACTTGGACGTTCACAACGCAGATAGAAAATGAATTGAACTCATTTGTCAAAAGATCAAGTGTAATAAAATTGGCTGGATCCATTGAAATATCTATTGAATCAAGGTGAACCTTACTTAAAACAACTGTTCTTCTTATTAATGTGATTTTAAGTGAAATGAGCGAAATCAGTAAGCACCGAACCTGGATTCGAACTAAAAAATCCCGGTTCGATTCGGTTTCTATTTTTAACGAAAATACAATATAACATTAACACTTAGATATTCATAAATGATTGCAAACATGATAGATATTACATATTAGATGTACATGTATTATAAATACGTATTCATTGATGAATGTAAGATTAGAGAAAGATATAAACACGTAACGTATAAATTATTAAAATTATTTAAAAAAAAGAAAATCGACAGTAACAAAACATATTCTTGGCTAAAAATTAAATACCCTCGTCGATAATAAGTTATTCGTGGTTTTTTTTCAATTCAATATATTTACTAGAATCTGTCCTTTTTTCTTTTTTTTTTCTGCATTTGTATTTCTTATAGCTTTACGTGACTCACCTATGTTTTCTCGATTCAGTTATTCGAATAAACCAGAAACTTTTCTTTTTCTTTGATGAAAATTTTCGATTTAAACTGCAAATTTCATGAATGATTATATTCAATGTGTTTCTCTTTGATGTAAAAAATTCACACATTATTTTAGTTTAACGAGAGTAGAACAAAGTCGGAACAACTTTTGACAATATAGTCATGTATTAATTATTTGTATATAAAAATAAAAATATGCTCGACAAACTTTAGCATAGCACTTCCTGAGCTATCAAAAAGGTTCTTTCTAGCTTTCTATTGGTTGATTATTGAAAACTATGTGAAAATTTTATAATGAAACTCAGCTTTTAGAGTAGAATTTTGCTGGCTTTTGAGACAAACAATCATTACAAGACATTGCTTTTTATAAACGTCGCACTTTGTGCCATATATGATTGCCTTACATTAAAGATAAAATTATCTATGAATGTGTATTTTAGTAAAATACATCAATTATTATTTATACGCGACATTAATTGAAATTACGTTAGGAAATTTATTTCATTCATCAGTTGAACAATTGAAAAGAGAAAAAATACAAGTACATCAACAACACCGTATTAATACGTTCAAAATTCCGAGTATATGTTAAAACTATTTTTTTTGTTGTTTTTCTTGAGCAGATTTTACTCCATTAAGCATCAATTCATTAATATCTGTTTTTTTCAACGAGACATAAAGTGTGTCCTTTGATGTGCTTCCTGAATTACAATTTATCATTCAATATTTTGTAATTGAAAAATACATCTTTTATGTTAGCTATTATAAATAATTATTTAATTAAACACTGACATGACTCGTAATAGAGATGAAAATAAATTATTCTGAGGCGTATCAATAGTGTGATAAAGTTACTTGATTTGAACAGATACAGAACGCCTATAATACTATGAGTCTGCATTTTGAAGATAATGAAGATATTAGATTTATTCTTTTAACCGTGGGATAACTATCATAATATAGAAAATTGTTTTGTACGATTAATTGAAAAAAAAGGCTAATCGAATGTCTATTTGATAACTGGCTTTATTATTCAACCAACTGTAGATTAAGTTTTGATGAATAGAAATATTTTTTTTTTGTATTTTTGTCAGAAAAGATCGTGTAAGGTGTTTTTATCTTATCGAGCTTTCGTTTAATTGTAATATTTTTGAGGAATAGAAAATACAAGTTTTTGTGTTGGTGAGAAACAACTGAATTGTTCGAGCACCCTTCTCATGACGTATAGAATTATGGAGCAATGAAAATTGACAATAGTCTATCATTCAAAGTAGATGAAAATTGGTGTACAACATCGGAAAAAACTTTCTTGAATATAAATACCAGTGTGAAATGCATCCAAAATGTTGTGTAAAAACTTAAACAGATGAATTAATTGTATTGTTGGACCTAGTTCATCTGTATGAATCACAGCGACTCCAAACAATATTCAGATAATCAAAAGTTTTTTTTTGTATCTCTCAATCTGTGTAATAAGAGCAACAGATAGATTTTTTTCTTATTACCGACAGATTGCTCAATTTGTTTCTGTTTTTTTATAAGAATCAATCATCTAACTATGATCTCTGATACTGAGAAGTTTAATCGTAAAATTCATCTGTCCTTCAAGCCATCAAGAATGAGACGTTGCTTCTTTTTGCACATCAGTGTGCGTTCTTTGGACGTCAAATAAACGCACGCTAATACGAAAAAGTTCAACAACTATTGTTCTGCATAAAGTGCAGAGTACAATTCACATACACTAGGCCATTTTCTATTACTTTTGTGACTAGTTTTCTAAACCATGTTATCAGTTTTCATCGCGCTTTTTAACTGAAACTTTGAAATCGAAGACTTTGAAATATCACTGACCGACATAGATCATATAAAAGCAAGTTTTATCAGAGATTAAGCATCATTTTTGATGAACCTATACATGAGCTCTTTGAAATTGAAAAGAACAAAATCATTATCTCATCTAGAATTGCTGTGTATCTCATGTGACGTAATTGTATGAGCAAATCACTGAATACAAGCTTATTCAAATTCAGATAGTCAGTCAGTCTGATGTCAAAATCTTAAGAAAAACTCGTTATCATCATTCAGTGATGACCAAAAATAATTTATTTAGAAGAAAAAAATATAAACTTTAAAAAAGTTTGAATTTTAAAAATAGAAAAGTACGAATGTGTCAAATACTATTCTCAACATAAAGAACTATTCAAGATATTTGTTATTCGATTTCTCCCTATTTTAATCTAGACTAGGTGTGTCTTATCAACTTGCTGAAAATCAATTTAAAGCCAGATATAGGGGCTATCGGAGATATTGGAGATGTTAGAGGTGTCGAAGGAATCAATGTTATGCCTTGATTTCAATTGGAAAAACGTCCGATATGTGTTTTACCATCATTTTCCCAGTATTTCTATGTTTCTTTTCTTTCTATATCCTTGATGCCTGTTTCTAAAACAATTTCTAAGAAGTCCATAAAAAACATCACATGTTAATCTGCTGATTCTGATCAAGACTGATATTAGAAAAAGATTGAAAGAGAGTGACGAAATATTCGCAAGATTATTAGATACCGTAAATTATCATTTCGATTTTTGCTCTATTTGAGTAACAATGATACTTTTATCGTTAAAAATTCTTGATGGATTCATGAATAGAGTAGTAATAGGCATTCAGATTATATCATCAATCAATAATTATTGAAAACAAAATAGATCGACGCAGTTATAGTCGAGTTAATTAAATTAAAACAAAAATTCTTACAATTTCACCGTTACAAAACCGAAAATATTGCAATGAAAGATCATAATGAAAATAATAGAAAAGCATTCGAAGGATTGAAACACAGTATTTCTGTATTTCATCTTCTATAGCTATCAACCAAATGAAAGAAGAAAAGAAATAGACTACGGTAAAGTAAGGATTTTCATTTCGATTGGTTCTTGTCTTCCAGATGACGTGAGTAATATTTCTTCGGCTGCCATGTTTGTATTTGACTTACTTCATAAGACCCACCCGAAGAGAAAAACAAAAGCGCTGACTCAGAATACACTGATTGTTTTTTCTTTTTTCTTGTTATCTTCGATATTGTAAATGTGTAGTTTTTAAGAAGAAATCTCAAACAAGGTTTTTCTGCCTTTCACAATATTATACAGACTGAAAAGACCGCATCGTTTTGTATGCTTTGCTCTTCATGTGTTCTAATTTTGGTTCGTTTCCCATATATATATATGTATATATACATGAGAAGTCTATTAAATAAAGAAAAACTACAAAACATATTTATGTTGTCGTTGTAGAAATACTCTTTCTTTTCTCAAACACAAAATTTAAGTAATATGTCAATAAAAAAGGAGTATTTTTCATTAACACCCAACATTAAGATATATTATGAACTCCATTGTTCATCACCATCATCATCAAATATGTCGACAAAAATAATAATGATTATGGGTGCATATGCAACATTAAGACTTTACGATGAGCATGTCGAATATCTTGTTGAACATTATCCATCACCAATAGAAATATTGACTTACGATCATCGTGGAATTGGCCATTCAAAACCAGCAACAACAGTCATCACAACAGAACGACAAACGTCAAGTCTTTTAGCTCATGATGCTTATCAGTTAATTAACCATGTATGGGGTGGTCAAACTCCAGTTCATGTCTTAGGCGCGAGTTTAGGTGGAATGGTAGCACAAGAATTAGCTGTGTTATTAATACCGGAACAACGTCTTTTATCGCTTTATTTGGCAATTACAATTCGTGGTAAGTAGATGTTTAATAGTTTTTCATTCAGTTCCAATAGCTACAGGATTGATAAGAGACTGATGCGTAGGTATATGAAACAACTCTGATCATGAATTTGAAGTTTAGTTTCTAAAATTCATAGCCGGAAAACAAAATACCCTATTTTCAGAGTAGAGATACCTGTCTTAGTAGTCTATGATAGTGTTATAAAAACCAATTGATGAGATCTGTGCGGAAATCTAAACTGATCAATCCAATCCGATCTAGTTTTAAAAATGTCACTTGACTTCATCTTTCTCATAAATTATAGAGCTAATAAGAGTATTACTGACTATCAGAAAACATGAAAAAAAGTCAGCCTGTTGCCATTTTGTCCAAACCTTCCAACGTGCAGTCATCAAAGATTCTTTGGCCATCATGTTGAACTTTCTCGGTTGCTTCTTTTATATCGATTAAAGCCGTTTTTCAACTCGCAAGTAAACAACTATTTTTATCTGGTTGACAATTTTAGACAGCTTCAGCTCTGCAAAGAGAATGATTTTTTCTTGTTATTATTGTAGAAAATTGATGCATTCGATGCATTTTGTACACTCTTCCGAAATGTCGAATTGATGTTTGAAAACAATAATCTTATTCTTATCTGTCTAGGTTCTTATATTCGACCATTGGCATTACTACCAAAATGGATTTTTTCTCGAATAATACTGCCTTATTTTGCAACAAAACCGGATAATGAACAAATGTTACGTTCAATGATACCACTAGTATTTAATGAAATAGAGGAAGAAGAAATGGAGGAACTTATTAAAAAATGGTTAAATGACTGTGGCAAATGGTTCATATTTCAGGATATTGATGGGTGTTCACAACAGCATGTTATTTTTAACTCACATTATCTAACGGATGAACATGCACAACAAATCAAAGATGCACAGGTGCCAGTGACAGTACAAATAGCAATGCAAGATAAAATTTTCCCACCTAAAAAACAGCAAGAATTAGCTGAGTTACTGAATGCAAAAACAATGATCATGGAACATTGTGGTCATATGTTCAATAAACAAAATCTATTAAAATTTTCCGAAAGTGTTCTGCAACATATTCAAAGTGCAACTGCTTGAAATTGGCATTTAGTTTATCAATAGACTAGGGATTTCATGTAATGAATTGTTCAGCTTTGTAGTGTAGATTAACGCATTTTCTTTTTACAAATCAAATCATCCCTTAGATAGATATAAATCAAATCAATTTATATAAAATAAACGACTTCATTTTAGCTTCGCACAATGGTCTAACATTCTCTTAACACTTTAAGTAATACCGAGCGAGCCAAAAGTTTTGCAACAGTTTATGTTTTGCATGTATTTTTGTTTAAGAACATAATAGAAGGCTGAGTTTTTATCAAAAGATGCTACATTTGATGCTCCATCAGAATTACAAAAACAAATCTTTTTAATTCGTTTTAAAAATCTAATAAATCAATAAACGTGAAGATGTCTATTGTCGCATTTTGTCCCATTAAAGAAGTCTGAGATACTTTGAATATTTAAAAATAGACTATATCAGATACCGTTCATTCATTCTTGAACTCAATATTTGAAAAAAGGAGGAATGTGGTGAATCTACTAAAGTAGAAAAGTTATCACTTATTCTAAGTCTAACCGTAAAAAATTATGTGATATTTCTGTCTACTTTACATGGTGCAACCTCCTAAGAAGGAGTTTTTCTATTGATGTTCTTCTAAAATACGCTTCAAGAAGCAATGATCTTCTGCCACTGGTATCTAGTTCATACACTGCCAGATCATGCCGCAACTGAAGCTGCAAAAGAAAAAAAACAGACATGATTCACGTAAAAAGATTTGCCAATTAAATAAAGTCGTATGATGTGAAAATTCGTTAAAAATTTCACAATTAAATGTGCTACAAATTTGACCCTGTACACGCGTTAAACTTCCACAAAATGAATGTGCTTAAACGCGTTTTTTATTGTGACAAGCGAAATTTTTTAACTGCTTTTCACACAGTAATTTATTAAAAACGCGTGAAAACATGTTAAGTACGTGGGCAGATATTTCTCATTGTTACTCAACATTTTTCATACAGTATTATTAACCGCATGTATGATGAATTTCCTCCAATAATCAGAAGTACGGAGTGCAAAAAACACCGACCCCTCGAAATTAAAACGTAATTAAATATTTATTTAAAATTACAAAAAACTAAATTATATAACAACAGTGACAATAGTGAATATACGGGTCCGGATCATTTGACCGACAATCACTTGGCCGACACATCACTTGACCGACACCATTTCGCCGACAAATTGTTTGGCCGACATGTACACTTCACCGACAACTCATTTGGCCGACAAATATTTGAAGTAAAATAAAATAAAATTTCTTGAAAATATTGCGTCAGAAAATCTTTTTATCAAAAGTCACATTTATTTACAATGAAAGATTATGGACAATGCCCCGAAGAAAATCGAACTTATCTCACGGGAAACAGTTTGTTAGCGGGAGACTTGTTTTAACTGATAAAAAATCGTCGTCTGATTTTATTTTGAAAAATGTTCACTATTTATAGGTGAATGAGTGGGAAAAATCCACGCAATATTTTCAAGAAATTTCAATTTTTTTGATCTCAAATATTTGTCGGCCAAATGAGTTGTCGGCGAAGTGTACATGTCGGCCAAACAATTTGTCGGCGAAGTGGTGTCGGTTAAGTGATGAGTCGGCCAAGTGATTGTCGGCCAAGTGAACGCGACCCGAATATACAATATATATACAATATATACAAAACCAACTTTACATAATCTTGCAATATAAAATTTAAATCAAACAATAGTCGTTATTTTTGCACCTATGTGAACCTATTTCTATATCATATATTCGAAAATTTAATTTTAACATCCAAAGTATTTATGGTGAAAGTTATGTACAATTCTAGAGTGGGTAACATAGATTGTAGATACGTGTTGTAATGTAACGGTTATTTTGTACATGAATTATTATAATTTGTGGAAAATATGACATTGTCTAATCCAACAAGCCACAATTGATGATTGATTTACCATTTGCACGACTTCGATAAAAACCTCGACAACGTTGTGGAGCCGCATAATTCATATATTGTTGTACATGTTTTGCTGTACTACTAATATTCATTTCATTATTTGGATAATGTGAATATTTCGTAACAGGAAAATTATTTTTCAAATCACTAAATAGCAGTTCTATTGGATTTAGATATGAACCTTTAAATGGTAAATGTAATACATCTACACCAACATCTTTTACGGCCGCTAACGTTAGAGGATTAAAATGTTGTTTACGAGGATTTTTTACACGTCGAGTTGAGCCCAGACGATCCATGACTAATGCATCATCTAATTTTAATTTTGGTACAATTTTTCGTACAATAAACCGTTTAACTTCATGATCATTAAGATTTTTCTTTGTAACTTCAAACACAATTGGACCAGTAATACCAATACATGCGTGCAGAATATAGCGTGTCTCTTTTGATTTTACATAACGAATAACATGTCCACCTTTCTGTACTTTTACACGTTTTTTTAATTGTGGTGCACCGTGCAATACTGACTGATCATAATAATATCGCTTGTTTAATGGTATTTTTTTAACTTTATGTAAAAATGCTTTCATCTCTTGCTTCCATATATCTTGTTCCATATCAGATTCATTATGTTCTGCACT
>CAJNOP010000176.1:147410-194727 GCA_905250075.1 Rotaria sp. Silwood1
ATGATGAAAATGATCTCGTGTTTTTTCGAGTACAACATAAGAGAAAACAATCTCCGAAAAACCTCATTAATAATCGAAAGATGGAAAATGGAGGAAAAGATTTCGGTGTTGTATACATACATGTACTTATGACTACACAGAGGCCAGTGTATATAGTGATTAGAAAAAAAGAACAGAGTAGTAAAAATGCATCATCTAATGGCATGGCGGATGTTTACGAGCGAATGAAGGAGCAACATAATTTACAAAGTGGCTTTCAATTTTGTGTGATCTAATAAATATATGTGTTGTCTGGAACAACATTTTGTCTCCATTTTTCTGTTCATGTAAATATAATCCGAAACAATATTCATGTAAACATTCAACAGATCTTACGATGAGCTGGGAAGTTTGAACTACTTGGCAGTTAATCGGAGAAGAAAATGTGCAAAGGACGAAGAAAAAAAATGAAATAGGCATTGTCGAAGAACAGATTTTTAATAAAATTTTTTTATATATTTCTGATTAAATAGTAAATAAATAATACGTTATTGATGTGTTTCTTTATCATTCTGAACTCTCTTTATTAGTATTCACATAGACGGGGATCTGCACTTGCGTTTTCTGTTTAACATGTCCAACCGAGATCTTTTTTCATTATTTTGTACTCGGAAGAAAGCGAGATAATTTTCATCATTTTTTCCGAGATCAACTTAACGTCGTTCAAATAGAATTCTCAATGTGGCTTAACTTTTTATAAAATTATGGTTTATTTTGATTTTCTAAAGTTAGAATATGAGAGAAAATCATGCCAACATTAGTATATATATTTCTTTAGTAGAAATGCAAGCTGAATCTCAAAGCTTTGTTTTTAGTGTGCTTCAATAGGATATTATAAATAAAAATCACTACGAAGTTTAACCCTTTACCCTCCAGTGGGTCATATATGACCCATTTGTAGAACGATCACAGAAAATAAAGGAAGCATGAGGCTGAAAAACTCCCAAGACATTATTTGTAGGGAACTTCACAATCTATCGATTGGTAAAAAAAATATTTTGTTTCATTGCTCTGCCTTCGAGATATATGACTTACAAAATCAAAATTTTTTAAAAGAATGCAAAAATTCGAAATTTTTTAAACAACATGTTTTTCAGTTGCAGTCGATAGAGATTTTTTGGAATTTCTGTGTGATATTAGTCGATGAAGAAGTTCACTGTCGAGTTAGATATGTTTCGAAAGCTTCATGATAACTCCGCGAATGATACATACTAAGGAATATAATTGACCATGTAGTCACTGTTAGACAGATGGAGGGTAACCAAGAACAAAGTTAATATATGCATTATAGACCTCAACTCATGAGAAGTCGAAATAGTATTTATGACGAATTAAATTCCTCCAGACGTTACAAAATGGCTCAAAATAAAATAGGCTTAAGTTTGACAATAGGTGTAAAAAAAGCATCCATTGTTTTATGTTAATTTTTATCGGTTCACTCGTTGCGTTTTTCCTATCACTTCAACAGTACGAGATAGATTCTGCTTCTGTCTAGTCAATAATGTGGTCAAAGAAAAAAAAAATTAAGTCTTATAATGTTGTTCAATTCTCATTTTCCACCACATGATTTTTATATGAATCAAACCGCCCTACTCCAGAACCAGGACATTCGGTGGATTAGGCCACACCATTGGCATATTCGACAGGCCAATACTCTATTTATAAAGTTATTCTATCAGTGGCTCTTCTGGAACCGCTATGGGGGGTAAAGGGTTAAAAAGTTTCTGGAAAGTCTATGTCCTTCTATGCTGAGGGAGAGGGAGAGCAGCATTATGTTATTTAAGAAGGATTTAATGAATAGACATAAAGCGCACATTCGCTTTTCATATGAATGATCATAATTACCCTTGAGAAGACAGCAATTCGGCAACATGTTCTTGCAAAATTTTAACGATTTGTACTTTTCATACAGATTATAGATAAATCATAATTAAGATAATTAGATAAGCAATAAAATTCATATAGCTTAGTTTTTGTTAATAAAAATATAGAAATCAATGCTATGATTAATCTGATGTAATGAATAATTATTGACAACATAAAAATAATCTTTGTCTTTTCTTTTGAATTATTATATGATTTCATTTTAGAATTATAAAAATTCTTCAATGTCTCGATCAGAATAAAGTCATTATTAGGCACATCAATTTTCGTTAAGTATAATTATTCAAATGTGTACATGCGTTGATGTTAGCGAAGTAAAACTTTTTTAACGTCATTGACATGGAGAAAAAGAGAGATTAAGCAAGTTTTTAAAATATATACGACGACATTAAGTGCATAAAAACAAAAACAAATACCAATGACAGGGTTGATTTTTTTGCCTTATTGCAAGAAGAAGAGTATAGTCAAATTAAAGTCCTCGTTTTTTTCTTTTTTTTCTGTGCTTGTGGTTGAAGACGTGTCATCCTCTTAACCAAAGCATTTGTTCCGTTGTTAGATTTACTTCTGGTCTTGACTGTTCTTCTGGATCTAGGTCAACAGGTGATACTACTTCATGAACACCATGCCCGTCCAGTTTCGACGTATGACGCGTCATTGGGATCAAATTAAGCACCTAACATAAATAAAATTTATTAAAAAATAACATTAAATCCTTTTACTTGATTCCATAAAAGAACTGCAACACCAAAAAGAAGACACCACGTCCATTGTTCAAATGTTAATGTAACACAAGAAAATACGAATGAGCCATATTGAACAAGAATAATTTGTACAACAAATGTAACAATCCATATAACTTAAAAAAATGGATTTGTAGATATGCCATGAAAAATATTTTTTTCACCATAAATTTTTCTACAATTTATTTCATTAAATAAAGTCATTAACACAAATACATTAAATATCATTGTAAACTGTTCAGATGGTTTAAATATACTATCAACTGGACGATCATTGTCGATATTAAATACCTTAGATCCTTTTATATTCAAAAATAAAAATGAATATAAATCTCTATTCGTGACTTCTTTATTTTTTCTTACCGTCAAATAAAATAAAAAGCATAACAGCTAATTGATAAATAGCATGACTCATAATATTTTTTATCATTGTGCGAGATATTAATGGTCGTGTACATTCGTAAGGTTTACGTCTTAATATTTCATCTGTTGGTATGTCAATAGCAAATACTAATGATGCCAATGTATTCATACTTAGATAAATCCATAAGATTTGTACACTACGTAATGGAGATTCTTTTGTAATACATACTCCAATAAAAGCAAAAAATACAACAACAATATGAACAGTTAATTGAAATTGAAGTGATTTTGCTATTGAATCATAAATATAACGACCCCACATAACAGTTTTGACAATCGAATTAAAATTATCATTAACAAGAATTATATCTGATGCTTCTTTTGCTACATTGGTATCTTGCATACCCTATATTAAATAAATTACAGGTTAACTTGACAATCAGAATTTAGTATGATAAAATTACTGGCAAATATTATTAATCAAGATATAGAATCGAATGTGCAAATGACTGCTGATTTAGATTAATAATTGAACTACTTCGAAAACTTACATGAAACTCCAGTATGTAGTCAGATTCACACTTTATCTATATCAATCTGCCTTTCGTCTAAGTCTATGTTTAAGATATATACTAAGTCTTGATCTGTATTGAGATGGTATCTCAAGAAAGAAGTTTTCCAAATGATTAATCACTTTTTACTCGAGACTATGTACTTCACGTAAGCCTCAATGAATAATGAATATTTCGAATAGAACTTGGTCACTAAATTTATTGTTGCAGAAGTAATGTATGTTTTTATACAATGCCATAGTCCTTTTTCGGTAAGATCATTTTCAAGTTTCAACATGAAATTTGTACAGAGTCACAGACTTTCATGAGAATAGTTTAGCAAGAAAGTTTTAAATCTTTTGATTTGTTTCTATCTTGAAATAAGAACATTGAATCTATTGGTGTATATGAGCAACACCATGCCATAGCGATATCTTGTACAGAAGCTTCGTTAGAATCTCAAAATTGTGAGAGCTATAGAAGAAAAAGTCTCATCCAATTGGTCAAAATTCTAAAGTTTCACAGGGTGATAATGAATAAAAATTAATTACAAAGGAGTAGAGCTCGTCAATCATATTGGGCTTCGCTCAGTCCGAGTCCCAAAATTTTCACATCGCTCCCTGCTTTTCTGACTTTTGACCTTAGGATAGGAACCACTCAAAGAGTTAAAACTTTCACAATAAACTATTCTCGCGAAAGCTTATCTTTGCGTAAAATTTCGAATTAAAATTCGAAAATTTCTTTTTCAAGTATCTCAGCAATAATAACCTAAGAACTTGAACTGTTTTTGGGATATTTATAACTCATTAGGACCTACATAATGCATAGAGTCTCGACTGAAAAGCGACTAATCAATTGTGAAGCAGTCCTTGTCAATCTAAATTCGATTTTGAGCAAACTTCATAATATCAACTTATGTTCTTATTTAAGTTAGTCTCAAAAACTAAATCATTGCACAGCCAACAAGTACTATTCGTCATATCATGTTTTACAATTCGATCCTCTCCTATGTAAATTATTTAAAAAAAATGAAAATAAAGAAAAACAAACACTAACCATAGCAAAACCGCCATCAGCCTCTTGCAAAGCAGAAGCATAATTTGTTTCATCACCGATAACAGCAACCACTTCATCTGCTGGATTGATCTTTGATGCAGCAATACCTCTGACAAGTGTATATTTATCTTTTGGTGATGAACGAGCTAATACACGTAAATGTGGCCAAACTTTATCAAATAAATTTTGTTCAACCTACATTAAGAATAAAAATAAAAATTTCAAAAAACGACAGTAAATTTAAACAAAAATATTTTTACCTCTCCATCTGGTTCTGATCTTATACGTCTGTTAAATTCTTTTCCTTCAAATATTAAAATATTATCATAAGGTGATATAATTTCACATTTAAGTGCAACAGATCGAGCTGTATTAACATTATCTCCTGTAAACATTTGGACTGTTATACCGGCATCTCGACATTTAGCTATAGTATCAGGTACTTCAGGACGTTTAGGATCTTTAATACCACATACACAAATACATGTTAATTGATCAAGAACACTAGTATCATCATTCCAATCGGGTAAATTATCTGATGGAAAATCTCTATATGCAATACATATTGTACGTAAACCATCACATTCCATTGGTTCAATAACATTTTGTACAAGACGATCATAATCAACATTTAAACATGGTACAATATTACCATAACGATTTAATATTGCTTTACATTTTTTAAAACAATTTCTGATGGACCTTTTGTATACATACGTACAGTTGAATCAGATCGTTGAATAATTGTTGACATATTTTTTCGTACTGAATTAAATTTATAAACATGAACAAATTTTTCTTCTGGATGACATGTACGTATTTTATCATAACTTTCACCAAGAGTATTAACAAAACCTAATAAACTACATTCAGTTTTATTTCCAACTTGTTTTGGTAATGTTTCATATTCTCGTGGAGGCTAAAGGAAGAAGATAAACAGAAAAGAAAAATTTTTCTTTATGAAGTATTTTTTTGATCTTTTGAAAAACGAAATATTAATTTACTAATAATTTTGATGAATAACTATTATTAACAGATACACTTTCACATATAATTTCTTTTATATTATCTGGTATGATAATTTCTTTTGCTCTATCTGGAGTTTCAACATTTTTCCAATGTTTTTCACCAACGTAAGCTTGTACAACAGTCATACGATTTGTTGTTAATGTTTCTTTTTTATCACAACATATTGTCTTTGCATAACCCATTTTTTCACATGCATTCAAATGACGAAAAACATAATGATCTTTCATCATTTTCTAATAGAAGAAAAAATATTATTTTAGAAATAATAAAATTTTAAATTATTTAACTTACCCGAAATGCAAAATCTAATGATAGTTTTGCAGTCGATGCTAAACTTTTGGGTACAGCAACGACATAAAACTGTTATGAAAGTAATGAAATATCGTATAAGTCCAATACAGTATTCATAACTCCATCCACGTCTATAAAAAAAAATATTTGAACAATAAAGTAATGAAAATCAAAATTTCTTCTTTTACCCTTGCACAAATACCTCAATTAAAAATCGAATCAGTAGGACAAGTACAATCAAACTAGCAATTGCAATGTCTAGAACAAAAAAATTTTCTTTTTTTACTTAGTATAAGAATCAGCTCATATAAGTCACAATCAACTCTCACAGAAGCTGCTAAATTGAGGTCATCAGATTTTGCTCGATTTATTATATGCTTTGAAAGAAAAGGTGTGAATGTGGGTGTAGATGTTCGCACCCTTCGATTGAGCAATTTCATTCATTGTTTATATGAGTTGGCTTATAAATCAGAAAACAGAGTGAATTGTTACGAAAGACTTTTTAATAATTTCAAGATAATTATAGAAAGAAATAAAAACAAAATAAAACATTCCTAATATTCAAAAATCCTAACCTTACAAACTGATAGCGAAAATTGTTTGGAGATCGGGGAAAGGGCTGATCCCTATAATCACCCCTCTGGTTGCGTCATTGTTACGACAGACTATTATTTATCATACTACCCTTTTGAAAAAATGTCCGACCGAGACGATTTCTTACTTCAAAGCTTCACTGATTTTGAATTTTTAGAGTAGCAATAAAAAGAGTATTTTCAGCTGTATATGAAAATATTTTTTATTTATTATTGTATCATTGAAGATGGAAGTCGTGCATGCTCATAAACATGTTTACCATACTAATTATGCATAAAATCCACTGCATTCTGTGTTCTTTTTACCCAAGTTACTATCTAAAATATTTTTGGAAAATATAAACATGTGGAGAATTCTTCTCTCCATAAAAATATTTATAATTGAAATCGAGAGTACTTCGTTTCCTTCGAGCAATACATAATTGTTTCACAGGATGCCTTATGACCAACTCTAAGTTAATTGTCTTAGTAGACGAAGTACTCTCGATTTCAATTATAAATATTTTTATGGAGAGAAGAATTTTCTACATGTTTATGTTTTTCAAAAATATTTCAGATAGTAACTTGTATATAAACAATACAGAGTGTGATGAATTTAATGCATGATTAGCGTAGTAAACATGTTTATGAGAATGCATGATTTCCATTTTCAATGATAAGAAAAATGAGTAAAATCATAGAAATAAGTTTGTTGATTCATTTTGAATCGGTCGAAAACATTGCACAATAACTTTGTCATCAGTATCTGTGGAATCGGAAGGTAGTTTGATTTTAGATTTTGTATATATATATATATGTATGTATATATACTAGATACTATGGACTATCATAAGAATAAAAGCCAGTGATCATAACTTCTCTAGTTTTCGAAATATGAAGCAAGAAAAATACCTTTACTCTACTTGTTGCAAAATTTTGGTACGTACTGAATATATATAAATATACATATATTCTCTTTAATCAAATTCTGTATGGTAACATGTATGATTTTTATAAGCCTATTAAAGCTATGAATTTCTCGTAAGGTGTATCAGGACATGTCAAGGTTTTGTGGCATTCCCATTGAGAGAGCCGTGGTGTGATTCGTTTTTCGACATCCATATTGAGACTCTAATAGATCCTACCATTAGTACTGATAGAAATGAATAAAAACTGAATCGCAAGGTAAGTCATAGCTTTTGAATTTGTAATTCATTTGTGTCATCCAATATGTATTAGGGAAAAGTTTTGGGAATATTTAAAGGTTAAAATAACAACTACATGTCATACTTTGCTCTTTATTATCATTGGTTTTTTTATAACCATTATTTTCTTCAGTGATTGTGGCTAATAATCTATATACCATTCCACTTTGAGTATGTTCACCAATAGCCAAAACTAACATGTTACCCTAACCTTCCATAACCTGTGTACCTAATCAAATATTGAAAATAATAAATAATTTAATTTTAATTATTTATTTTTCATCAAAAAGGAAAAAAAACGAATTTATTGACCTGAAAGAAGAAATGGCTCTCTTGATACATGTTTTTCACTTAAACCTGATTCTCCAGTCAATGATGATTCATCAACTTTAAGATCATTTGATCGTATAATAACACCATCAGCTGGTAATAAATCTCCATATTTAATTTTACATATATCACCGACAACAATATCGTTTATTGGAATTTGTCGTACTGTATTTCCTCTAACAACATTAAACTTTTGATGAAATTTATTATACCATTGAAAGCAACGAAGTAGTCGTTCTCGTGTCCAATTATTAAGTCCTATTGCTAGAACAACAATCAATACAGCAATAATAATTGCTGCACCTTCAATCCATTCAACCCTTGCTTTCTCTAAAAATGTATGCATGAAAAAAAAAAATCATTGTCCTTGATCTTTTTTTTGTTTTGATTATAAATTTACTTGGTTTTATTTCACCTTCAAATATTTCTCTAGTTGGATGATAAAATGATAAAACAAGTGAAATGATAGCAAATATAATTATTATAACAATTGTACGATCTTTTAAAGCATCAAATATATGACGAAGAAATGTTTTTGGTAGTTCTAATGGAATCTCATTACGACCAAATGCAGCTACACGCATGGCTAAATCAGTTTCATCATCAGATAAACCTAAAAACATAATAATAGATTTTATAATTTGGATTGTTTGTTCTTATTTTATTTTATTTTATTTTTACTACCTATTAAATTTGTTTTGAGCTTTTGTCCAAGACCCTGAAGACCACCATGTGTTTCATTTAGCTCTCTAATACCTTCATAACCTCGTCTTTGCATTAATGTTTTTAACTCTCGAAGCGAAATTCCAAATTCACGCCTAGCTTCTTCAACAGATACATGATAATAACCGGCAGTGGATTTTCTTTTCGTTGTCATTTGGAATCTTTATTGCTATTTCTGGAATAGGTATTGAATTCTTTTGATAGAATTTAATTAACTCAATGAATGTTAGTAAAAGTATTTGGATGAAGTTATTTTGTCGTTAAATATGAAGCAAATACAATTTTGTGACAAATAGGCCTTGAAACAACAGACAAAAAGAAAAAATCCACTGATAACGTTGTCATGTAAGAATATAGAAGAACACATAAATCTCTATACTATCATATTTCTTTCGATTCTTTATATTGGCCATGACAGTCATACGAATCGATTCAAGCAATATATATGAGTATATTTATTTTAAAAATAGTTATTTTAGAAAAAACTTTCAACAAATAATTATAAATGAAATAAATTTCTATGCCTGACTTTTTCATCGTTTTTGACATTTGAATTATTCTTTTAATGATAAAATTCAATATACTTTTAGACAGACAATAAGTGCACTACTGTATATCATACTTCAAATAAGTCATACACTACAAGCAATTCTGATTGGGATACTAATACTCAATCTGCAGTAAAACCATTTAGGTTTTTTTTATTAATTATTAGTATTTATTATTATGATTGATGGTATATTTGAACAATGAAGTAAATGTTGTTTGATTAGATTTTGGGCATGGGAGTGGGAGAGAATATTTAAGTTTTACTCCAACACCCTGTGTTATGATCAGTGCCATAAGCTAAAACGCTTTACTTTAGTTTGTTGGCTTTTTGTGTTTCTCTGATAATCTGTCATTTAATAGCGACTGTAATTGAAATCTCTCATAAAAGAGTAGCACTAGTAATTGGAATAAAATTACATTATGCCATTAGTTTTTTTTACTCAGTCTATATTATTTTCTCTAAAAAAAACTTTTTATCGGCTGTCCAATATGAATATCCGTTAGGATAAACTTTATAGTTGATTGGTTTTGATTTTTTATTTATTTGAGATTAAAAAAAAACTAATTTAATATTTGATATCATGTATTATTTGACATAGTAATTAATACTAGGTATAAAACTTGCAGATACTAATTTTTTTTTATTCGAGTCGAAAGGAATATATATGTGATATCAGATTAAGTTGTTTTTGTTTTCAAGAAGATTGATAATTATACAGAGATGATTTTGAAGTAAATGTTACATGAAAAACAAGAAGAATGAAGAAAAGGATTTTAAAGGTAAAAAAATAACCTTGATGATAACCTTAAAAGACAAAGTACGTGAAAACTACATTTGATTTTTTTCGTTCTTGTCGCTTATTCATATAATCTAAAAGCATGTTACTTATCACAACGACTGGTTTTGTTGTGATTTGGAGTTTTTTCTTGTTCAGTTTGTATGTATATGGAAAATAAAATCGAGTTACTCGTATTCCCAACATCGTTCAATTTTAACTCCGCCATTTGATCTATTGTTTGGTCATTACAGGAAATTATGGTCAGTAAAAAATCTATCTCGACAATATCAATATGATTCAATATATGATTTATATGCAGGAATTCGTCCTGTTTATATTGTATCTAATGTTGACTTTCTTCATGAAATATTTGTTAAACAATTTTCTTTTTTTTTTCATTCTTGTCGTCTTCCATTTATAATACATTTATCAAATGAAAATTTTATACATATTTTTTCAGCTATTGACGATCGTTGACGTCGTCAAAGACATTATTAATTCAACATTTACTAATGCTAAAATTAAATTAATGTTACCATTAATTAAAGACTCTGTTGAAAGATCTATGGAAAATATTAAAAATTAACACGATAAAACAATTTGATATTTATTAATATTTTAAACAATTAACGATGAATGTTATATGTAAGTTTAGTTCTTAATTTGTTTTTTTCACGATAAAATATTTTGGTTAAATTATTAAGGTAATTGTTTTTGAGAGTTATTGAAATTTCTACCCAATACAACGAATTCTATTTGAATTACGAAACAATGCCCGATAATAATTACATTAACTTTATATTGAACATATATACATAAAATTAATAGAAGATAATAAATAAACATGTACAAAAAATCAACATATTGGCTTTTCTGTTTATAATTTATTTTAAGATCGTTGTATATTTGGAATTGATATAGATGTTCAAACCAATATAAATAATCTATTTATTGTTAAATTAAGTTACTCATTACCATAGTTAATTCCATTTCTTAGTCTAATTGTTCGTTTAAAATTTGTGATTTTTATGGGTTGACGTTCTATGTCATCTCGTCTTATGAATCGTTTCGAAGAACTTTCTGGATTTTAGATAATCAATTAAGTTCAATATGTTGTTAAACAAAGAATTGAAACAAATCAATCATTAAAAAGAATTGATTTACTTCAATTAATGTTTGATGCTGCTTCATAAGATCCAGTTTATGTAAATTTCCCCTTAATTTCTATATCTATATAAATAATAACATTTTTTTTCGTAAGAATCATATTGATGAATCTCTTATATCAAAGAAACTTCATTATAGTGAAGTAACTAGTAATGTTTTTCTCTTTATGATTGCTGGATTTGAAACAACATTCGCATATCCTGTTTATGTATTAGCTAAAAAAAAGTGATATTCATAGAAAACTTCAAAAAGAAATCGATGATCTATTAAGTCATAACGATAAAGAATTTGATTATGATCTTCTGATTAATATGGATTATTTGAAATTTTTTATTCGTGAAGTTTTACGAATGTATCCAATTGATATTCACTCTATGTTAAGACAATGCAATCAAGATACAACTTTATGTGTTTTACAATATTCAAAAAGATTTGTCAAATTTTTCATTGATGTTTTGAAATTCGATTAAATTTTCAGAGAAAATGGTTTTTGTTGATTATTTGACTAAATCTAGGTGATGTTATTCAACGGAATGTTTATTCATTACATTATAATCGAGAATTATGGGATCTTGAAGATTCTCAAGAATTTATTCCACAACGACATTATACTCGTTGACATCCGATGGCTTATATGCCATTTAGTCACGGTGCAAAGAATTGTGTTTGAATGCGTTTATGCTCTAGTTGAAATTAAATTATGTTTGGCACATCTTCTTAGTCAATATATAATTTAATTTGATGATAAAACTGATAATAATTTTATTATTCGAGAAACATTAGTCATTCAGCCGGATGCTGTCTATATAAAATTGAATCCATGTCAATGGAAATTTTTTCTTAATTTTGATTCATTATTACCTATAATAAAATAATTCATAGAGAAATCGACAAATCTATTTGTTGTCATATTCATTTGTATATTTTAATAAATAAATTATGTTTCAAAAAGTTTTTCTATTACATAATTTATTTTAATCTTTTAATCATGATATATTTCTTATAAAAATTTGTTCGACTTCAACATTTTCATGATACAAATCTTTTGTTTTCTTTTTCAAAGATTTCATTGCAATGAACTCGAATCTTATCAATTACATTTTATTATCTTATGTAACAATTTAATACATTCAATTTTTTATTCTCTTAGTCTTATCAAGATGCTAAAATTTCATTGAATTTTAACAAGAATTATTTACATTGAAGGGTATGTGTGTGCGCGAGAATGTAGATAGAAATCACACTTACACCCACATCCATACCAACACCTTATGTCATTCTGCATTTAAGACTAATAAACATTCTTCATCAATCAATGTTGATATTCGCTGTATTTGCTCAAAGGTATGTTATCAGATGTAGTGTGTTATCTCAAGTGCATAACTCAAGATAAGCAACTCAAAATTGAAGATGAAATATATGGCTAGAGAAACAGACACTTTCATTGGTTGGGTCTCGTTGAATTGTCTTTCGACATTGATACTTTTACGAATCCTCTATTATCGACGACAACTATTATTCAGAATGCATGTGTCTACGGTAACTGACAGCAAAGAGACAGAATCCAATCGAGCAGATGAGTCTTCTGAGCTGTTGACTTATCGTTTAGCCAATATCTCAGATTGTGAATCAATTTCGATATTAGTCAATGGGGCCTATCGTGGAGAATCATCGCGTCAAGGTTGGACTTCCGAATATGAATTTGTTGGAGGCCAAAGAATCGACCCGGATACGTTAATACAAATGATTACCAGTGATGGCTCAGTCATTTTGCTATTTTTCGATCGAGATACAAAAGTTTTAATCGGTTGTGTCATGTTGCAAGATACCACAAAGGCTACGAATACCCATCTTGGTTGTTGTATACCTTTGCATCAGAATACAGAAGTCAAAAAAGTTTTACTAAGTATGTTAACTGTGCGTCCAGATCTACAAACACGTGGCTATGGAAAATTCATTATATCAGTGGCTGAAAATTTTGCTCGTCATCATTGGCATGCACAATTAATTGAAATGAGCGTCCTTGCTCGTCGAACTGAATTAATTGCCTATTACATTCGTCGTGGTTATAATGATACAGGTCGACGTCAACCATATTCTATGAATGACGTTCGATTTGGTATTCCAAAGAAAAATGATTTAGAAATTTGTATTTTAGCAAAGTCGCTTTAAACCTTAATAAATCAATATGTAAAAATATTCATTTAGGATCAGAAGAAATTTAATTAGAATAACAAACATTTTGTTCCACTAGGAAAGGCTAAAGATCATATTTTTCTAATGTTTACAAATACTTTCTTCTTATTTCAATCCAACACTAGAATCAATTATTTACTTTTCTTTTTAAATGATAGTCTAATATAATTGATCTATGAGAACTCGATCCTTCTGCTCAAGCATATGATGTCTTCCAAGAGTATCTCCTACAAGTCAATTAAGTAGTTACCAGTGCAAGAAACATTCCAAATACAAGAGGGTATGGATGTGGGCTACAAGAAGTTCCACACTCACACTCACACCCTGATGATGCAACGATTTTGCCGACATCAGAGCAAGAGACAGGTGTCTTTTGAACGAAGCCAGAAGAAAATCATAACCACGATAATATGATATAAATACCAGCTCATAATCTATACGGGCTTCGTAAAAAAAGATATGAGCAATGGCAACACTTTTATTAGTTTTTGTATTAGTTAATGAAATAGCAGTTGGTCTCCCTCGTTTAGGCATAATCTTTTTAACCTTCTTGTCAATACTTGGTGCTGGATTCAAATTAACAAATGGTTGTATAAGCAAAACAAAATAAGATGTAAAATAGAAAACAGAGTCAATTTCGATTGCACAATTATGATGACCAACTAACTGAGCAAATATGACGAGTATTAATGGAAAGTCGAAGAAAAAAGGAAGTGAAGAAATCGACAAAAGTTGAAGAATTAATTTTCGATATTTTTTTCATTCGAGTCGATGATCATCTGTTGGTTTCTGCTGGATAACACGACATAATTAAATTAAATCGAATAAATCAGTTATAAGTATTGGAATGGCGCCATTGAGAGGGGAATATCCCACATGACAAGAAATAGATCAGTTTGATAACAAGGATTTTCATTCTATAATTCTAATCTATCACTGAATCTGTTTTTGACAATGGGGAAAATAAGATAACTATAATATAAAAGACAGGTATGTAGGTCAATATAGCAACTAGAGGAAGATAATAGCTAGAAATGTACATATATTGTAACAACTAAAATCGATTATCCACATCATTAAACAAAGGCTAAGTAAAGATGATCGCATAAGAGAAATACAAAACAGTTCAAATTTAATGATATGTTAAGAAATTGATAGACAAGAGTGAAAACAAGATGGTCATCACATGATTGTTTAAAGCGAATCGTAGTGTTCGATCAAAAAAAACAAAAAGATTAGAGCAAGAAGAGATCACACAGTAATGATGGTATTTCAATGATTAACATTATTCAAATATAAACTACTCGCGAAACTACTGTGATGAATACTTGACTTTTATGGACTTCATTTGTTGTGTTTAACATTATTGTAAAGTAAGAAAAAGTACGGAATATATTGTTGTACTAGTTTCCATCTAATGAAATCATAAAACAACGCATATTCAACAGGGCTACTGCTTTTTTTCTTATTTGAAATGTCTGGTTATACAACGTCTAATATATAAATAGATTTCTTTGAATAATCAATGCAGATTACAAAGTTCAAGTGAAATCATATGAAAACGATGTAACTTCGCTGGATTTTTCTTTTACTATTTATACCATATCACTTCTTT
The DNA here is from genome assembly GCA_905250075.1 of Rotaria sp. Silwood1. NCBI lineage: Eukaryota > Metazoa > Rotifera > Eurotatoria > Philodinida > Philodinidae > Rotaria > Rotaria sp. Silwood1. The sequence continues at coordinate 162,500 of CAJNOP010000176.1, forward strand.
TGTCCTTATAAACATGGTACATTTTAATTCACGTAGTGCTACTCGAAGTTCTGATACTGTTGCTGACAGTTTTACAAACCTGTTTATAGTCAAAAATTTGTTACATGAATACATAGAAGAATGTTTTGTCTATAATCATATATATATAAGAAATCGTTTTTGGGTTTAACTCTGATACACTGTCAGATATAAACCAGATCCTACTAAGAAAAATTTTAAAAAAACTGGATAATGAAAGTAAGAAAAGTTACATCATGTTAGGTATGTCATCGTCTCAATGATGAGCAATAGTAAGAACGAACTCTAATTTATCGTGAAATTTCATGATGACATAAGCTGAATTAGTAAAGGTGAATTCATCAATGAGTATTGTTCGCTGATGTAGATTTGAAAAACTTTGTCTTGCATATTCTTTTCAATCATATGATCCTGTTTTTATGCATAGTGTAGATAAAACTAAGACTATAGACTACAACTATAGTATTGAAACTTGTCTCAAGCCTTTTCTCAATGAAATAAAGAAACAAAGAAAGTCATCAAGTGCAAAAACTATAAAATTACTTCATAATAATGCTTGACTTGATACCTATTCAAATATTATTAATTATTGGTCACAAGAAAGTATTTAATATAATGTCACATCTTCCGTGTTCACTAGCTCTTATTTCATATGACTTTTATCTAAATGATTATATCCAATGTAATTTAATTGATCAAACAAATGAAAAATCATTGGCTAGTACGGTTTCTAAGATAGTTAAAATTATTATAAAGGAAAAACTTAGAAAAAAAAACGTTTAACCTATTATTAGAAAGCATAAATTCTTTCTTTGATTGTAACAAGTCAACACAATATTAATAGTAAAAAGAATTTTTTGTTTTTTATTTTTTTTAATAACAATTTTTATTATGAATAGATAAATAAATAAAGATAAGATAAGCAAACGAGAAAAAAAAACCAAAAGAGAAAACAAACGCGAAACAAAGGGTGTGGGTGTGGGTGGTGTAGGTATGGGTTTGGCTGTGAGTAGATAATTACCACCCACACCCCACATCCACACCCTATGGCATACTTTACTTTAAAAATAAACGTACTTGATGATTACAAAAGAGGCACAAACACCGGTCATTCATGGAACACCCATTAGCTTTGAAAGTTGGGAATTTTAATGTGTTGGAGAATCTTCGTTTAATATTTTTTCCTTAACTTATTACATAAATGAGTTTGATTATGGTTTTGTAGAGAATTTGACAGCACATCTTTCGGAAAAAGAATCAGGTCTAGAAATCAAAAAGATAAAAAGTTATAGTCAAAATACTGAGAGGTCCATTTCACCTGGCGCACCCGTTATTTCGATAAACGTATATATTTTCAGGTATATAAGATGCACATGAGATTAAATAAATTGTTGAACGGGTACAATCGAGCGTACGAACTTCAAATGATGCTTTAAGTCATTGTCGCACACACGGTGATCAGACAAGTTCAGGTTGAAATTGTACTTCCTTTTTAATCTTACTCATTTCACGAATATTATATTCCATCGCCGTTTGACCTTCAATAGACAAAAATGAACGATTGGCTTGCGTCCAACTTCTGGAACTTTTATTGCTGGAAAATGTTCTTGATCGTGAATGTGTAGCAAGTATAGTTGGCTTGTCCATTTCGTTTCAATTCTTTTTCAGTAACAAATACTATTATGACTAAGATAAGAAAAAAATCCCCAGTAATTAACCAATATATTCCTGTACAACAATCAGTAATCTAAACAAAAAAAACTGTACATAACCCAATGAAAGCAAGACACGATGATTAAAAAGCCTTGAACATCTTCCCAAAAAAATCAAGTAACATCCATGAACCTACTACTTGCTAAACACACACCGATCTGTATACGAGAGCCATCATCTGGCATTCATCTTAATATGCCGTCGTCTATACACAGGCAGCCGAGTAAAAACAAGGCAATTCCTTATGAACATGATAATCTGCTATAAACAAAACAGAATAGTCCGTCGAACATGACAAAGATATGCGTATACAATCACAGACAACATATACTATCGGCATATATACAAATACCATAACTATAAAGAAAAAGGAAATTTCCAAGTAATTACCGAAATTTCCTGAAATTTCTTTTGATATATATTGGTATTTAGAGAACTTTCTGGGCATTTTCTCTTGACATGCTTGTGTGTCTTGAAATGGTGTCAGAGAAATTTTGTTATTTTCGGAAATTTCCTTTTTCGGAAATCTGAACATACCTCGTCCTCTGTTCGTCAAAGAGTCACTTAACAGAAGAGTAGCGAAAATCAACTTCACAACGATGGTGGGAAACTTTTTGCTCTCTCTTGTGTCTAGAATCTAGGAATGTCTTGGGAGGGTAGTATGAAGCAACTGGGTATGAGTCCAGGTCAGAGATGTCCATCGCGGCGCTGCCGCTGCCGCTGCCGCGCCGCTGCCGCGGTGGCGGTGGCGGCGCGGCAGCGGCAGGTTTTTAAAAAAAATCACCGCGGCAGCGGCAGATTTTTTTTAAAGTCATCGCGGCAGCGGCACGGTAGCGGTAGGTTTTTTAAAAAACCATCGCGGCAGCGGCAGGATTTTTTTGGAGGACATTGAAAAACTGTATGAATTTAATAGAATTTCACGATTTACAAATGAAACGCCCTGATATTGAATAAATCTGATGGACTAGTACCCATATCGCTGGTCAAATATAGTCACAGCAGTGAAATTAGAAACACTTTTTTGAAAATCGTCGCGGCAGCGGCGCGGTGGCGGCACGTTTATTTTATAATTCATCGCGGCAGCGTTTCTTTTATAAGTCATCGCGGTGCGGCAGCGTCGCGGCAACATTTTTTTATAAACCGTCGCGGCGCGGCAGCGGTGCGGCAGCTTTTTTTTTCTAAGGCCGCGGCGCGGCAGCGGCAGATTTTCAGCCGCGATGGACATCTCTGGTCCAGGTGCCACGATGGCAAAAGTGATCGAGTGAGAGACAGCGGATGAAGACCCACGAATGTATTGAATGATCAATGAGAGAAAAAAAAGAAGAGAAGAGAGAGAATGATCAATGACAAGAAGCGGCGAGTCTGTGAACCAGAAGAGGGATGAATGAACTAATGGATACTGTAACCAATAGGAACAAATACAGCACGAAACGCCTAGAGCAGTAAAACGAATCAAAGAAAACCGAACGCGTTCGTCGACACGAGAAGAAAAATAGAAAAGTCAAGCAATGAAGCATAAGACAGAGAATAAGCAAGAACATGACGATGGCCAATGCCGTCACAGAGGCTGAGTCCCCTCTAGTATGATTTTCTAGCTATGCCACTAATCTCAGGTCGAATAATTGATTGTAAGATCTTATGTATCATACAGAATCATATAAAATCGTAATCTCTGACAATTTGAGTTCTTTTCTTTATTGAATTTAAACACTCAACTGATGAGCAATTGACCTTCGAGAAACACCAATTCTTTTTTTGGATCTAATCGGATATGGAAATGAAACAGTAAGTATGATTTAAATGAATCAATTTTATTGAATTTGTTTATGGAAGAAAGCAGAAAAACGAGACTACCGACAACTGATTGTGGTAAACGGGCCACAGCCGAACCAAGAAGTAGATAGGTATGGGTACCCAGTCTGACTGGACTGGTGCATACCCAATTATAAAGAGCACTATTCAAATGCGTATCAATACTGCGAAACTTTTTAAGTCATTTTTGTGACAAAATATTTGTGTTGAAATATGCTGGACACTAAACCAATCGGGACTGGTGCATACCTAAGGGCAGATAACTTTAGGTTTTGGATCGTTCGAATCATCGAAGAAATCTGCGATATAATCGCGGTAATATCTCAGATTTAATGAGGCTAACATGTTACCAAAAAATCGTTGATTTTTTGGGTGATTTTCATCACACGGATGTTTCCCAAGACAATCGTATTCGGAGTAAAATGCTCCACATACGGCTAAAGAGATATACAACACTGTATACAGATCTCGTATTCATCGATCTGGGTGTATGATTGTTCGACCCGGGATCAATTCAAATTACGTAGTTCGTATAGTAAAGTTCGTATAACATCTCTAACGACCAGAGGTTTAGTCAAATATGATTTTTTTTTCAAATAAATGCCACGAAATAATTACCATAGGTGTAATTATTCCTTCAACTGAACGGAGAGTCATAAGACGAAAAATAAGATAGTTTGTATGGGTGTATATCAGGGACAAAAAGTGTCTCTTCTGAAAAGATAATGATTTTCGTATAAAGCTTGACCAATGGTTTTTAGGATCGAGGAATTGAATGGCACCAGTATTTTTTGAAAAACTATTGAACTGATTTTTGTCCACTAGAAAGATGTTTATAAAGAAAATAGCGCGGTACTCTTGAGGTATAGAATAGCCATATGAAACAGAATAGGTTTGTGGTGTGACATATGTACTTGTATGCACTGCTCTCAAAATCGAATCTCCATCGCATCAACTTTTTTTGACGTTCTGACTTTGGTTTCAAACGTAGGAGCGATTAGTCTTGGATAGCGCTCCATAGGATTGTCGACGAACTACTGGTCGCTAGTTTGTGAGACCCAACGAAAAAGGTTTTACAGTAGGCCCTTATAAATTTCGTATATATTTCGAAGAAACCTCATTAAGGTTTCAAGTATAAAAATGTCAGTATAGTATGGCTTTTCTAGAAAGATTCGGAAATCGAAGTAATTACTATTAGTTACCCATGAAGCCTTATCTGCAGTATTTTTCGAGAACTATTTTTGTGTGAATCTAAGCGTTTTCTGAGAAAAAATAAACCACAGTTTGATGCTTTGTCGACAGTATACCCGGCTTAAATATATTAATATTATGTTTTTAGTATTTCGCTCAAAATGAAGACAGGCGACTTGTTTCTTATATTTGACGCTATATTTTATCTTATTCTTATAAAGTTTGAGCAAAGATTTTCATATCGGGAAAGTTCATTATGTGGTCGGTTTAGAGATGCAGAGATGAAAGATTTGGTGTACAGGTTGGAATAGAGTGAAAGGCCAGAGATGAAAACGATGAGTCGAGAGTGGCATGTATCACGATTTCGAAGATCAAAAGACTACGTTGCTAGTTGCGTCACAAATTTTCTAAAAACTACGTTTAATCGTTTCTACATGCTAAATCTACATGATAGTCGTACAGACGGAGGAGCATAACTTGTTCATTTACGTTATATGTGGGATCAAGACCCACTAGTTATCATCGTATGGTAAAATGGCGGTGTTAGTATGTACAAGATGACCAAAAACTCCGGCATGGAAGTAAAATCGTATAACTTCACTATTTATCAAACTTAATCAACTAATTTTTTTCAATGATATGTATCAATGTGAAGATTTTATTTATATGGACGAATTCATTAATTGAACTAAAAGCATCAAAACTAACTAACTGATAGTCGATTCTATTTGATTGAGCAACCGTGTCACTAATTGCAACGAATAGAGCACGTGCTAGACGAATATTTCATGCGGTAAGTAACCCAATGGCAAACTAAATGATGCAAAATATAATCTCACCTTTGTAGGACGAGAAAAGAGAAAAATATATCTGATGATAATAGTACGAACGCGCAGAACGAGAGGGTGCTCTCTAGATATATTTATACCGTGTAATCATGTTTTTCTTTCTCAGCAAAGGTGAATATCAATGAAGAAAAGAATGAATTGAAAAGAACGTCGTCCTTTTATACATCCCAAAGGTACGCATGACCCCAACTTATAGTTCGATGTTATCAAACACACTTAATACAGAGCAATCAAGAGAAAATATGGCATAATCATCTATCTATATAAAGACACGCGATTTTTCTTTTTTAACATCAAGTAACTAAAATGTTATCTTTATCAATAATTTTGCTTCTTATATGCATTGGTCTGGCAACGTATTACTTTTTTCTACTACGTCAACGTTATCAATACTTTAGTCGACTTGGTATTCCCACACCACCTTTTCATTTCTTCTTTGGTCATCTTAAAACATTATGGAATAGTGAATCTTTTCACCGTCAACTCCAAAGCTGGACGAAAGATTATGGAAAGATCTACGGAATTTACCAAGGAACTGTTCCTACCTTTGTTATCAGCGATCCAGATTTTCTTCAAGAAATCTTCGTCAAACAATTTATCGTTTTTCCGGGACGAACAGATCTTTTCGCAGGGGCTAAAATTCAAAATGTCTTTTCTTCATCGGGTGCAAAATGGCGTCGGCATCGTCACATATTAAATCCAACGTTTTCTGCAGTCAAACTAAAACTGATGAGTCCTTTGATCAATGGATGTATTACTAATGTCATGGAAAAATTAGTCGATCATGTCACTTCCGATAGTGAATTCAATATCTACATGTATTATAAACGTATGACAATGGACGTTATATGTAAGTATATATCCTCAAGTCTTCCTTTCAATATGAAATTAGTATCAGGTTACGCTTCTTTTGAAGTCTACAAATTTCACTTTTTCTTCTGTCTTGGAACTATGATCATGATTATTTTTGCACAGTTAACAGTTTCTAAAATCTTGCGATTGGATTTTTGTGAACTAACGTCCTCTGTGAGTGTTTCAAGATCTTACTTTATGTATCAAAAATGATAGAAAAAGTTTCTTCCTGAAAAAGAAATCATATTGCGTACCTAGTAAGTCCAGGTACATTTTGTAAGCTAGGTGAACGTCTTGAGTACTATTATTTCTAGTCTTGTTTAGGTCGATGTGCATTTGGACTCGACACTGATTTACAGAATAATCCAAACAATATGTATTTCAAGAAAGTAGAAGAGCTCTTTGCTTCTAGCACTAAATCGAGTATTTTTTTCACACTTCTTCAACTTGTACCTCAGACACGAAATATTCTTGGAAAAATCTTTGATTGTATCAACACCGTTCGGGTGTTCATCAATACCCGTCTTTTACCTTTGATGTCGAAGAGACAGTTGCATGAACGGCCAGCTATGTGGCTTCACAATCGACTACATCCAATTATCGACAAACGACAGCAGACACCAACTTCACGAGTCGATCTTTTGCAACTGATGTTACAAGTGATCACCGACGAACCAATTAATGTAAGTCAGATCTAACAACCTTAATAAGCATCTCTGGAGATACAGATTTCGCATCAAGAGAAAAAGAGTTTTTCTGAATAAAGTTTATTCGCACTTCGAGTAGAAAACGAAGTACAATAAGACGTTCGCACATGTTTATATGATTGTTATTTTCAATTCCATGAGAGGAAGTGAAGGCATTCCATGTCATCAAAAACAACACAACTTTAATGAAATTGGTGTATAACATCAGATTCCTTACTGCAGAGCCTCACTCGAGTTTGTTTCGTCTATGTTTTTTGTCAAAGAACTTGAACAGTTACGAATATGGATGTGCAGAACCAGTTTCGGTCCTAGTCCCGCTAGCAGGGACCGGAACCAACAGAAAAATGTTGATCGAACCAGTGAAAACAAAATTCAAGAAAGATCATTAAAAAGAGTAACATTCGTTGTCTGAATAAGTCAAAAACGAGTATTCAAGAAGCTTCTTCAGATTTTATGTGAAAAAAATATTCATTTTGCTTCTAGATAGGGGACCGAGCGTGGGGCTGAAAAACCCTGGTCCCGCACACCTCTAGTTACGATTTTATCTTAAATACATTTCTCTTTTTTAGAATGAAGTGCAAGATGGTAGCAAGGCGAACTATCGACTAACTCGAGAAGAAATAGTCAGTAACATCTTTATCTTTATGATAGCAGGATATGAAACAACATCAACTAGTTTGGCCTGTGCAACGTATGAACTTGCCCGACATCCGAAAGTTCTTCAGAAACTTCAGGCTGAAATCGACCAACTTTCATTGGCCACTAATGATACGGCTGATGAAGAAATCAAAAAATATCCCGATTATGATATAGTGGCGCAGATGCCGTATATGGACATGTTTGTGTCGGAAGTCTTGAGAATGTATCCCATTGCAAATCAAGCTATTCAAAGGCGTGCCTTCAAAGATACAGTCGTACAAGGAATTAAAATCGAAAAAGGTAAAATTGTATTTTAATCTGAAGAATGTTGTTCATCTCTATGATAGTCATATATAAAATGATACATGTCTTTTATTTTTTGAAGGCACCTTAGTGTATGCTGATGTCTATTCGGTCCATTACGATCGAGATCTTTGGGGTCCTGAAGATCCCGACATCTTCTTTCCCGAACGTCACAAAGCAAAACGTCATCCGCTGGCTTATCTACCGTTTGGAGCAGGACCACGGCATTGTATTGGCATGCGCTTTGCATTGATCGAAATGAAGATTCTGTTAGTGCGACTGCTGCGCGAGTATTCTATTCTGCCCGGTAAACATCTCGAAAGCAAGTTTAACCTTCGTGAACGAACAGTTCTCGCACCAGAAGAAGTTTGGGTTAAATTAGTGAAAAGAAGTGTTTGAGAGACAATCATACGATACTCACAAATTTTACAATAAATATACAGGAAACATAATGCACAAGTCGTTTTGTCGATAAACAATGTCTAAATGTCTATATACTGAATATTACTTATATCGAACAATTCACATCTCTTTCTTTGCACATAACCTCAATTAGTTTCGTTTTTTCGTGAAATTTCTTGTTTGTTACTAAAATGTCGACGAACGATTGTATTTAACAAAGATGTTTCAATGATCTCTTCAAGATTTTAGTTCAAGAAATGATTTGAATGGAACAATATTGAAGACGTCTTCCAGCTGAGGCGATATTCTTTTCATTCTTCATCTTGCTAAATGTATTACCAAAATGGTGTAACATTATAGTTTGTGAATATGAACCATTTTTAACTGATTCGAATTGACGAAGTGTTTGTTTGAAAAAGAGAACTCTACAAGCAAAATAGAAAATAAAAAACTTCTAATCATTGAGTAACGTCATCAGCCACGACTCGGACAAATAGAGTTATAATGATGACTTCTTTACGCCGGCCAATGACATATATCTAACCATTTGGAGAGTAATGAAAACTATTTATTGGTACACTTTGTTTCTATATTTCTTATCGAAAGAAGTTGTATAGAATGATCTTAATAATTAACAACTAATTCAAGTTTATCAAATTGAATTGAAACATCATTTCGTCTTGTTTTGTTCTCGATAAAAGCGAGAGATTTTTCTTAAAGTTATGGGAAAAAAGCATCACTGATTAAACATTTCTGAGGAAAAGAAAATGAATTGTAGAAATGGTTGGTATTGATCGGACAAGAATTATTTCAACTTTTTCATCAGCTTACCTCTCATGTTTGACCTTTCATGAAACAAATTGACAAAGTTTCTTACTGGAAAAACATCACCTTTGAAATGAAACCGAAGAAGAAGCTGATTTGATTTGGTCTAACTCATCAGGGAAGAATTTATCTAGTAAACAAATCAATTTGATTGGTTCATTATTCGAAATGAAACTCTGTTCAGAGAAGATCAAATCTATGGCGATTAGAAATCATCTTCATTTTTTTGATGCATATTAGAAAAAATTCTTCAAGAACGGAGTAGATCGAAGATTTCAATCGATTTGTCTCAAGAATATTTCCATTCAGAGCGAAGTAAACAACGATATTCGATCGAATGAAGTTTTAGATGATGATCTGTCACTAGTGAACGATCATTTGCAATCATTCCAAATCTTTATTTGCTTTTTTGCATATTTGATAGAACATTAAAGAGATGCTTGTTCCTCTATTCCAATGATGACGAAAGAGAGATATGACAGAAGCCGTCAGAATTCTTCAAGAATAGGATCAATGAGCTATCGTCGAAGCTTTTTCGGAATACATTCCATGACTTCGCAATCGTGATTATATCACTACAGTTTGAATATCATTCTTAGTATAATTGGCAAGGCCATTTACTTCTAATGAGTCTTCATTAGAGACCTGCGTGACCACGTTTTTTTAGTCACGGTCACGACATAGTCACGAACTACTTAGTCACGGTCACGGTCACGGTCACGAAGATTTTCCAAAGCTAGTCACGGTCACGGTCACGACGATTTTCCAAAGCTAGTCACGGTCACGGTCACGCGTGATTGAGACCATAGATGAAACCAATTTAGTTTTTTGACGATCGGTACCGGTACCCTTTTGAACACATCAGAGTGAGCCAGAGCGACTGGTATACCCGTAAAATGCTGTTCTACTGGTAAAAAACCGGCAGTCCAGAAAGATACTCGTAGACCGGCAATTATCGGTATACTAGCCGGTCTAAAATTCGGATTAGCTAGCTGTTGGTGCCTGTTCCATCTATGGCCGTGACGATTGTGTAGATCTCTAATGACAACAGTTATGCCAAAAGAAAAAATAATGATGCTTTTGAAGAATCTCATAATGATTATAATGACATTCTGAAAAAAGTTAAAGCGACTGAAGAAGGTGAATATGAATAGTTAAGCCTCCCCTACTCGAAAACAGTCAACTTTCATCAAATATGTCGAAATTGAGATAAATGGATTGGAAGATAGCCTGTCTTCAGATCTTTCATAAACAATAAAAATTTGTACTCATCACCTCTTTGTTTCCAAAAACTTTTCAAGATTTCTGTCGACCCCTATTCGAAAAGTTAGCTTTTTTCAAAAAAACAAGACATCTTTTTCGTTTTTTCTCGGTTTATGATTTTTCGATCTTCTGACAAGGAATTCTCGGTCCAGACCCTGGCAATATATTTAATTTTTTTTTGTTTGAAAGAGCATGTCGAGATGCATGATACCATAGAGCCCTTTTTTAATTAAGCTTTGTTTTTTATTATGTATACAGATATACACACCCATTTTTGGCGCGTTTTTTCAGTCATTGAACTCGTAATTCCCTTCTTCCGCTAAAAACATAAGAATTGAAAACAGAGGACTCTGTGGTGGCCTGCATCCTGCGATGCTCTTTCAAACAAAAAAAAATTAAATATATTGACAAAGCCTGGACCGAGAAATCTTTGTCGCAAAATGAGCTACTTTTGACCAAGGGGGTAAGTGCAGGCACCCAGCACCCAGCACCTGCTCAGCACCTAACAGCACCTATCAGCACGTACAGCACCTACTAGCACCTACAGCACCTGTTCGGCACCTATACTGCATTTCACTATGAGCACCTACAGCACCTACGGCACCTGCAACCACTCTTCCATTATCTTAAGTACTTTTTCAGCACCTGGTAATAAAATTTAAAGGGCAGAGCCTAAACACGAAATTTTATTATCAGGTGCTGAAAAAGTACTTAAGATAATGGAAGAGTGGTTGCAGGTGCCGTAGGTGCTGTAGGTGCTCATAGTGAAATGCAGTATAGGTGCCGAACAGGTGCTGTAGGTGCTGGTAGGTGCTGCAGGTACTGGTAGGTGCTGTAGGTGCTGGTAGGTGCTGCAGGTACTGGTAGGTGCTGTAGGTGCTGATAGGTGCTGGTAGGTGCTGAGCAGGTGCTGGGTGCTGGGTGCCTGCACTTTCCCCCTTGCTTTTGACCCTTGATTAGTTCATTAACGTCAGGATATCGCGCTGAAAATTTAACCAAAGCCTCCTCACTTCAGCCTCAACATATGCTCCAAATCTCATCCTATTTCAGCATATCTAGGCGGGGATCGGTTGCGGATTGGGGAAGGGGCCTTAAGTGATAATGATGAAAGCGGAAAAAATTCAGAAGTAGTGCCGTAATTTCTATTAATCATTCTTATTGTTTTTCTCGAATTGTTTATGTTGTTGACTTTAATTCAGATTTAATATTAAATATAAACATAATCAACACACAGATATTTCTTTTAATTTCACAATTTAATTGTAAACGGAATAAGTTTTAGAAATCTGCGTGACCACGACCAAAGTTACTCGGTCACGGTCACGTCACGGTCACGAGCTCTCTGGTCATGGTCACGGTCACGAAGATTTTCCCAAATTGGTCGCGGTCACGGTCACGCGTGACCGTGACCGTGACCGTGACCATTTTGCAGGTCTCTAGTCTTCATATTTGGACAAATTTGAAGATTGCATGTGCTAGGATTGAGATCGAATAATCTGTGAAACAGCTCACAAACAGGATGGAAAGGAACAGAGAATATCAAATGAGAGAGAATTTCAAAATAATATTACAAGTAAAAGAGAGCATGTGTTAGCTGGCCTTAGAAGTATTAGTCCCCGAAAAAGTAAGTATCTACAGGTGAAAAACATCTCTGACGTCAGTTACCGACCTGAACAGTAAATAAGCCTTGCATGGATGTCCCAATTTAAGCACTGCTCGATGTCCTATTTTAAATATCATTCTAACACTTCTTTACATTGATAGAGAGTTTCATTATCGAAAATGAAAATATTTCAGAAAATAGTTGCTGGAGTAAGAGACTGAATAAGCATTAAAATAAGGAGGGTGAGAGTGTGGTTCTCACACCCTCACCCTTAAATACAGAATTATTTTTGACACCACTAGCAGCAATTATTATCGATGAACTGATACATAAAGGAAAAGAAGATGCTATTTTAATCAAATAAAAAATCTGGGCGCCCTTTTACTCGTAGAAGCTAAGCATATCTTTAAACCAGCAATTAGCATAATTGTAGATTTATTAGAAAGTGATAATGATCAAATGAGATATAGAGTTCAACGAGTTTTTCAACATTCAGAACGAGATGTTAAAGAACCGAGTAAAAGAGCATCGGTTATATGAGAACAAACATCAATAAAAATTCTACAAAATATCTCGATAAAGGAAAATCTTCCAAGAGTCCGAGCTTATCTAAATAGTTTCTACTACGACTTACTCTGGGATGATCCTACACTATTTCAGAACTTACATGAAACTATAACAAAACTGAAAGAAAAACATTCTGCAGGTGAACGAAGAATGTTTTATTTTAATAAGATTAAGTTTATAAATAATGATATATGGAAAATAGTAATGCAATCATTAGAATCAACGTCATATCCATCGTATGCAGAAGAATTATTTCACCCAATAATAGTGTTAACAGAGCATGATCAAATTACACAACATAATTGAACCGAATTTGCAAGAGTACTATTAGTTACAGACACAAGTCAATTTAAAGATAAATTATATTATTGATGAAATATATTTTGAAATTCTTCAATCAAAACTAATCAGTGAAATAAGTGTCAGAGTTGAAGATCTTTTTCAAATTACTTATAATGAAATAAAAAATATAGGTCGTTGTAACTTTTATGCTTCACTAAATTTAAATCAAACCATATTAAATATATTAAATAATATTCTAATAAATATTGTTATGATGGAAAACTTAATCAAATAGTTGCTACAAGAGGGTGGGTGTGTGGGTGTGAGTGTGGGTGGGTGTTGGTGTGCGTGTGGAATGTGGGTATGGGTGTGGGTGGGTGTGAGTGTGGGTGGGTGTTGGTGTGCGTGTGGAATGTGGGTGTGGGTGTGGGTGGGTGTGGATGTGGCTGAATAGACGACTAATACCCACACCCACACCCACACCCCACACCCCACACCCACACCCCACACCCCACACCCACACTCACGCCCTTTCATCATTGTAGTTGTGCTCGAATACCTTTCGGTCACAGTTTACGATCACCAAATATTGGCAAAATTTGGAAAAAGAATACCCAAACCACCATCATTAGTAAAAAGCATTGATGATTTTGTGGCGAATCTGAAGAGTCGTTTTTCATATCATGTTTGGTCTAGCTATATCGACTATACTCAATTTCATCTAGCTGGTGGTGCAGTTGTCGTTTGCATGCTACGCAATGTTCATCAACAAATCACATCTGATCTTGATTTTTTCTACGTTGGCAACAGTCAAACGAATTTTATTGATTCATTAGTAAAATACTTATATTACACATTACTTACCATAAGATGATCATTTTTTCGATACCAAAACACACTTTATAAAAAGCTTTCAAAATGTCAACTCTATCCAAGTTTTACACTTACTTTTTCAAGTGAAACCAGATTGGCATTCTATGTCACAGTATTTTGCTTCAAGACTTGCATCAATATTAAAACATAACCAGAGCTGTCAAATAAATAACTATTTATTTCTGTCAAACTCAACATGTTCGATGAAAATAAATACCAGTTCTTGTCTACATGACATTCACCATAATTACGAACTACCATTCTGAGTAGTCTTTAACGCATGAATTATTATGTACATACAAGGAGAAGAAGGAAAAATATATCGAAAATATTAATTTCCTTTAAATTATCAACAATTGAAAATACTACTAAATCACATGAACATTAGATTATGATGCAAATTGAATAGTAAAAATACAACATGTCTTTTGAGAATGGACCAAATCACAAAACCTTCAGTTTCTCTACACTTCGACTCTAACTTTTCAATTTTCCTTTCTAGACTTCTTCCATAGATCTCCTAAAATCAATACTTTTCTTTCAAAACTTTTCATATTTGATATATTCTCTTGCATCTTTACATTTTCGTACATGAATTGAAATTCTATATGTCTATATATGTCCAAACATTAGTTTTCAATGATTTTAGAGTACCATGGAAGAAAATATCTCTAGCCAATATTTAGTACGACGAACTACATTGGCATTAAATCATGTTTATCAGTTCGAAGTGACCTTGGCTTCCACCATTGACGACATATTACTCAATACTAATGAGCCACGTTGTATTACTTTTCAATTCATCTTTCATCCTAACTTCTTCTCTATTCAAAACTATTTGATGGCATACGATCTTGATGTTGGACAGTTGTGTTACAATGGCGATCGAGTACTGGCCACATGGGCAGCTATTCATGCATTTTGCACCGGAACATTCTTATGTTATTGTCTATCAACAGATATTGAAAAACTCGGACGAATGGCATTGTGTCTTTCAAAATACATTCGTTGAGGATTCTCTTTATTATATTCTCATGAATTTCCAATGCATCAGTTTTCCTCATTATGTTCTGGCTCCTGTAACAACCCAAATTTGATACGTTATTCATCTACGAATTATCAATTTGGTCAGAACAACGACCATTTTGAAATACAAAAACGATTCGTTCAATTTTTCCTCGATCAATCATTCATTTCATTGTAGGAGTAAAATCTGATGTGAAAAACACCTAACACACTGTTTAAGCTCGTTATTTGATTCAAATACATATTCTGCTTTTAAAAATAAAACGTTTTTCTTAATCGCATGGATGATTTTGTTTTTGGCATTGAGCATATGCATCGGAGCATAATTAGTGAGCATTCAGATCAGTAGATTTTTTGTTCATAACCATGTAGTATTCATCAGCCTATTCTTCTATCAATATTTCCGCGCGTGATCAATCACAAACTATTTCTCTTTTCACTACTTTTTTCTTCATCACTGTTAATATTATTCACGTAAATGCGACCCCCCTCGAAATGTAATTGGTGCGAAACAGAAATTCTCAAATCATCAACCATAGAAAATCAACAATCATATTGTTGTTTACTTTGTAAACATTATCACACCATCGACAATCATCTGACTCGTCTACTAACTATGATGAAGAATCACAAATTACATGCAATTGTTGATGTTGAATGCAATAACTTATTCAAATTGCTCTTCAACAATGATGTATGCATGTATCAGCATCGCCGAGATGATATTGGTTTTGAACTTGCATGTCTTTGCGACACTGTCATTATCTGAACGAAATCCCGTCAACTTTCCTCTCTTCAAAGAAATCTGTCAACATCTAGAGACACTTCTTCATTTTGTGCGTACTACAACCAGATAAATCTTCTGTTACACTCACACGATATGTACGAAGACAAAACCACTATTGAACACTGCTATCGCTCTAGTTTCGATTTTTTTCCACATCTATTCCAGTCAATATATAAGAACACACTATATTTGTTTTCGCTGAGGCAGAGCTCTGCTTTATTGAGATTTCAATATATACAACAAAACATAATCTTCAAATCAACCCAATACTGTCCCATGACAAATAAATGATTTCTAATTTCAGTCTAGGGATGAGTGAATCGGAAAGCGATGAACGTTACTTGTTAAATATCTGTCAAAAATCCCATAGATTATGTCAAATTATAGCATATTCGATTTTTTGTGAAGAAAATTTTTATAACCTCCTGGTAAAATTTCTCAAAGAAAAATATACCAAAGGATGCGTCGTAATCAGGGCTACAACATATCAAATATTCAGCCTGGAATCTCTTACTTTGATAATAAATTAACCCAGAAAACAACAAATAGATGACCGCGATTACGTCGTTATTTTTTCAAATTTGATCATTGTTCGACTAAAAAATGATATTCAATAAATAATAGACATAGGCTGTTTTGTAGAGAAAAATATTCTCCATCTTTTAAGGTATTCCGCGCCTCAAAGCACCAAACGATGGATGAGAAGGATCAAAAAAGTCGATTTTTAGAACATGATCCAAAAATTTGAAAAATTGTGACCCTCGGCAATTTACATAGACAGATCAGCATGGGCTAATATTTCGGTTTTCATAAAAACTCTTTACGCTCTTTCAAATGAGATATTCCAATTTAAAATCTAAAATTTTTCTGCAGCCGAGATGGGCGGTATTCTGGCGGACCCGCTCTTAAATACAATTAATGTTATAAAATCAATAATATCTGAAAATGATCAAGAAAATTTAACTACAATAAATCAAAACAAACTTCGATCACGTACAACTGAATTTTATTATGTTGCACAACGAATATTTCGTAATGCAATAAGAAATCCAGCAGTAGCAGCTTCTCAAACAATTATTTGTACTATATTAGCTATTCTTACTGGATTATTATTTAATAATATGAAAACAACAACTCATTCAAGTATATCAGATCATCTTGGTGCAATTTTTTTTATTTCTACACATCAAACATTTTGTACAGGAGGTGCTTTAGAAGCATTAATTAAAGAACGATTACTTTCTAGTCATGCAAAATATATTATTATGAAATATATATATATAATCTTGTATAAAACTATGTACATTAGGAAAATGCTAGTGATTATTATCGAACATCAACATTTTTTCTAGCAAAAATTCTTTGTGATTTATTTTCAATGCGTTTTATACCTTCATTTATCTTTTCTATAATTGCTTATCCTTTAACTGGTTTTCAACGTTCAATTAATCGATTTCTTATTTTCTGTCTCACTATATTTATCAATTCAATATTTGGTTCGGCTGTATGTTTCTTTATTCCAGCTTGTATTTCTGTATCTGGTATTTAAAAAAAAAAAGAATTTTTTTTTGTTTTTTTATCATATATTATTAAATATTTTTAATTTTTAGCTGTAGCTCTTACTGCAGTTATACTTTGTTTTACAATGATGATGGTTCTTAGTGGTTTTCTTGTTGATTTAGAAAATATGTTTACTTGTCTTAAATGGACTAAATATATTAGTGGTATTCGTTATTGTTCAAATATATTAACTATTAATGAATTTAGAAATTTAACATTTTGTTTATCTAATAATACTCATATATGTCCAATGATAGATGAACAAGTATTAACAGAACATAATATTCCACATAATACAAATTGGAATATGTGGAAAAATTTACATTTTATATCTATTATGGCTCTAGTATTTTTTTATTATGGCTTATATTCGACTGCTACAAATAAAAACAATTAAATACAATAGAATTTTCATTTCTTTTTTTTCAGTACTATAAATCTATGGCAATTTTGAATCTAATTTTCCATTTTTGCTTATTCAGAAAAGTGTTTCTTTGCCTGTACACTGTAAATTTTTTTGAAATTCTACTTTTTGAAAAATCGATCTCAAATAAGCTGAAGCATTTTTAAAGTTTTATGACTTATTCATTGAATTTTGAATAATTCGAAAATGCTTGATTTTCCAATATATAGAAATTCAACTTGATTTTCTAAAAAAATGATTTTCAAATGAATTAGAAAATCAATATAAATTCTAGAGAAAGTCAAAAATGAAAGCTACTTTCTGGAAAATCATTTGAACAATGACTGCTATAGAGTCATTGTTCATACATGTATATAAGTCAGCCGATAGTGTCGTGTATTCATTATTTTCTTCGGCAGCCGTAGCGAGTAGATAAGTTATATATTTTTTTATTTAGAGTTAGTATTCAAGTTTTAGATTTGAACAGAGCACTATGATTTGATTTTATTTATTGTTCTTATGCATTAATGTTCGATAATATTTATTATTTTGAATCATTAATGATCAATGTTTTTACTTATTATTTTGATGCATTAGTTATCAATGATATTTATTTATTAGATACATTAATGATCAATGATATTTATTTATTATTTGATGCATTAATGTTCAATGTTATTTATTATTTTGATGCATTAGTGACAATGATATTTATTTATTTATTTATTATTCGATGCATTAATGTTCAACGATATTTATTATTTTGATTCATTAATGATCAATGATTTTTATTTATTATTTTGATGCATTAGTTATCAATGATATTTATTTATTATTTGATACATTAATGATCAATGTTATTCATTTATTATTTTGATACATTAATGATCAATGATATTTATTTATTTATTTATTATTCGATGCATTAATGTTCAATGATATTTATTATTTTGATTCATTAATGATCAATGATTTTTATTTATAATTTTGATGCATTAGTTATCAATGATATTTTTTTTCATTATTTTGATGCACTAATGACCAATGATATTTAGTAATTATTTTGATGCATTAATGATCAATCATGTTTATTTATTTCGATGCATTAGTTACAACGATATTTATTTATTATTTGATACATTAATGATCAATGATGTTTATTTCTTATTTAGATGCATTAATTATAAATGATATATTATTAATATGAAATAGAAAATTAAAACATACTTCCTTATGATATGAAAATTCAATTCGATTTTCCAGTTTTTAAAAGATACTCAAATTGCTATATCGAATCCGAAATTCTAGGAATGCCTATATGAATTTACTCTCGATTTTCTAATTAGAAAATCAAAGTTCATATTTTTAATGCTTCGAATATCTTATTTTCAAGAATTTAAAAATTCATCGGCGAATTCATATAGGCATTCCTAGAATATCCTCGATTAAACTCTATAACTCATTTTCTAGTTTACAGTGTAGATCATTGTGCGAACTCAAGTTTACATATACGTTTCGATCATGTGAAAGAAATTCATATTTGATTCTCAAATATATGTGATGCAGCATGAACTCGACCTTATTATCATATTAGCTTTCTGAGACATTCTGACAAAATAACATTTAAAGTGTTAATAGAAAGATAAATGTTGAAAATACAATTCATATAAAATGAATATCTATTGATATTCATAGTACAAAGACTAGTTCGAATTTTCGATAAATGAAAGTTTTAAAGTATAAACTGAATATAAACTTTGATTGAATATAATTCAAATCTAGGCAAATATCTTAATAAATAAACAAATAGAAAATTGAATTTTATGTATTAATTATTAAGAAAATTCAAAATAATGAATTCAGTGCAATTCAAACACTTTGTGTTGTTTTTCATTTAAGACCAAGGGCTACAGCTCCAAGCCAAAAAACATGAGATATTAATGCTTTTGTTGTTCGTATTAATCCAAGACGATATGGTCTTTGATCATTATTATTCTGTGCATTATGACGTAGAATCTCTTCAGCCGATGGATCCGGTTTACTCAATGACATCATCGTTGTTTCCGATTGTTCATTATTATCAGTTTTTTCGAGAACAAAATCAATATATAGTCCAAAATGATCACTTGGAAATAGATAATTGTCAGCTTTAATAGGTTCATTGGCCCACATATTACATGGTGTTATGGCAAATGCTGGGAATCCATGAGAAAAAAGAATTCGATCGAGTCGCATTTGTCTACATGCTCCAGGTATATAATAAGGAATTAAAGTATTTTTCAATGCATCAAATGTATAACCAATGTTTTTATCATTAAATGGATATTTATCAGAAAAATGTGTTTGTGCCCATGCATCAATCAATTTATTATCAATAACAATTGCATCTTCAAATTCATAATAAAGATTAAGATCACCCATAATAATAAATGGATGATTAAGTGGTTCTAATATATCAATAACGTCACGTATTTGTTGTGCTCGTAATTGAGCATTCTGTACTTTTTTGTATGGAGTTGCATGATGAGCACATATATATACACAAGTTTCTATAGTACTACCAAGTTGAACTTTTCCAACAATAGCTTCACGTTTTCTACCTGTTACAGATATGGCAAATACTTCAATGAATGGTAATTTACTTAAAATGACGCATCCATGAGGAAAAAGAGGATTAGTATTATCATTATTATTTTCATCAAATATGTCTGTTATAAAATAATTTTCACGAATAAATGAACATTCTTTTAGCCGTTGTAGTGCAGTAATAGTAACTTCATTTAAACCAATTATAGTGGAATTGAGATTAATGATACCATTACAAAGCCATTCATATCTTTCAGCACTTCGAATAGTCATTTCAACAAACCATGGAAAACAATCTGCAAGTATATTGAATGTAGCTATTCGAATTGGTTCCTTAACTTTTGGCACTGTATTTTCTACATTTGTAGCAGTATTAACTGATGATCTGGATTCTAATTCGGAATGAAATAATTTAGTGACGATAGCCCATTTTGTATCATCCCAACGATAACTGTATAATTCACGTCGAGACATTCAGATATTTGTTTAGTTAAAAATTTATCTTTGTTTCTATAAATGAGGAAATAAAATAAGAGAGTAGCCTTTTTAACATATTAACTTCTAATAAAATTAAATAAACGATATTCGAACCTAAAAATTAGATAGTATTGCGTCACATAGAGCTCAATAAATATTATTTTTATCTTGAATAGATTTTATCTCGATTTTAATCTCTGATGATAATAGATAAAAATAAAAATGATAGCAATGAAAATACATAGATCAAGTCTCATATTCAAAGGGATTTTCCACTCATACTTAAATGATTCTATTGAATTTTCAATGCATAAGTTAAAATGTCCACAATGCGAAATTATAGCAATTCTTTTAGTTATAGTTGGTGAGAACTCATAAAATTCTACAAGAATGTGTATGTCATAAATTTTCAAGCACTAGTATTAGAAGAAGAACGTAATGAAAGTAAGTTTAAAAAATTGAAAATCCTTATTAAAGGCCAATTGCATCAAAAGCTTCAAGTTTCGTTCGTTTCGATATTTTTCACTTATTTTAGGATCAGGAAAAAAGTTGAGTAGACTTTTCAAAAATATAGCTTCATTGTTGAGAAATTCACTTGTTTAGATACCAACAGTAAAATTGTCTAAAACTGGACCCACATTCGGAAGTTTCGACTATGGAAAATTTTATTCATAATTAAAACATACATACTATTCAAAATTAAGACAAAAACACCATCGAATTATTTAACTATGACGAAAAGAAATTTCTACCAAAATTTAACCTCTACTTCCCTTCAGTGTTCTTTCGACATAGTTCTACCTGTGGTCTTTCGGGTCGAGTTTTGGTAGGAAATTATTTTTCATGATAATGAAACAATTTGATGAAAGTTTTTGTGCTAATTTCGAAAAGTATGTATCTTTTGGTTAGAAATAAAATTTTTGATGGTCAAAATCCATGAATATGAACTTTTTTTCAGGCGATTTTACTGCTGCTATTTAAACGCAAATATCTCAAGAACGAAACTATATTTTCTAAAACACGAGATGCACCCTTCCTCCGCTCCATCTCTATCATGATAAATACCTTAACAATTTCGCCCTTCTCGCACAGGCACGACAGACAAAAGATTTTCAAATTTTTTTTGAACTAACTTTTTCATGTTTCTCTTGCACTAGTAATGCTTTTGGAATACAGGACATATGTATTCTTGTAGAACTTGATGCGGCAGTCTATCCACTCATAGCGGAAAAAAAAATTTGTTATAATTTAGCATTGCTAGTACCTTACTTGATCATCATAGAAGACACATGTTACGTGTAAAACAATAAGAAGAAATTTAATTTTTGATAATATAGAAGCAAAAGGAAATAAAGTGAATTATTCTTACAACACGATGATCTTAGAAATATGTCACAATAAACTCTTCAGTTAAATGACAAATAGACAATATTTCTATTCTTTGTGCAATAACTACATATGTTGACACTTATTGTGTTCTGTTTTCTTTTTATAAAAATAGACTCGTATGAGTCAGCATATAGAAGAATGAATAAAAAATGAAAATCTATAGATGTCGCACAATGAGAAACGTCATGTACAAAACGAAACAACCATATTACTTCATTTCGTACAATCACTATCAATGTTATTTCATAGGATGTTTTAACATGGATTGTATTAATTAATATGTAAAGATTGATTTTTCATTAGTAATTAATATATAGCTCTCGTGTACCGGCTAGGGGTCGGCAGTTACCGTTCCCAGACCGTTGCCCGGTAACGGTAACGGTAACGGTTCACACGGAAGAAGTTACCAGTTACCTGGGTAACGGTAACGGTTCCGTTACCAGTTCCCGGGTAACTGGAAACGGTTCCGTTAACCAGTTCCCGGGTAACTGGAAACGGTTCCGTTAACCAGTTACCCGGGAACGGTAACGGCCAGTTACCAGTTACCCGAGAACGGGGTAACGGTAGTACTATTGCAGGACACCTATCGGTCCTCAAGTCCTACTATTGGCGGATACCCTTCGGTCCTCAAGTCCTACTATTGGGGGACACCCGTAGGTCCTCAAGTCCTACTATTGGGGGATACCTTTAGGTCCTCAATGGGGGTACACAAGCTCAACTCAAGCTCACAAATAATGAGCCGTTGAAAAAGCTCACTGAGACGAACTGAACTATTCGAACAGTTCATTTTAGCGAACTGAACGTTCTCAACAGTTCGTTTTAAATGAGCTGAACTGTTCGAACAGCTCATTTGAACGAACCGAACTATTTGTAGGGTACCCATAGGTCCCCAAGGGCTACCCTATAGGGGTACTCATAGGTCATCCAGGGCTATCCTATAAGGGACTCATAGCTTCGCAAGGGCTATTCATTAGGGGTACCCATGGGCCCGCAAGTCTTACAGGTGGATGCCCTAACGTCCTCAAGTCCTACTGTACGGCGGTACCCTTGGCTCCTCAAGTCCTACCATACGGGGTACTCTTGCGTTCTCAAGCCTGACTACTGGAAGGTACCCAAGGGGGTTCACATTTTTTGCCCCTATTGCGAGGACAAGTGATGGGCATGTTCGGGCCAAGCATAGGATTATCGTGGATGGTCTATCGATTGATGGGTATATGTAGGGGTCTCCACCAATCCCATCACTGAGAAACAGAATCCCGCTATTTGATAGGTCCAAAAATAGACCAATCAGATTTCAGGAGCCTTTTTTTCTCTGATTGTCCTGACAAGGCATAGCCATGTTCGGGCCAATCATAGGGTTATCGAGGATGCTCTGTCGATTCATGGGTATATGTGTGGGTCCCCACCAATCCCATCACTGGGAAATAGAATCCTGCTATTTGATTGGTCCAAAAATAGACCAATCAGATTTTAGGAGCCCTTTTTCCTCCTATTGTAAGGACAACACATGGCCATGTTCTGGCCAATCATAGGGTTATCGAGGATGCTCTATCAATTGATGGGTATATGTATGGGCACCTACTCAGTTCAATACGGCGAAAATACTGCTTTGGCATTTGGCCTCAAGGACCCAAGGGTATCCCTCAATAATAGGACTTGAGGGTCAAAAGGTACCCCCTAATAAGAGGAGTTGAGGACACAAGGGTACCCTCCAATAATAGGACCTGAGCGCCCAAGGGTACCCCCAATAATAGGACTTGAAGACCCAAGGGTATCCTTCAATAATAGGACTTGAGGACGCAAGGGTATCTCCCAATAATAGGACTTGAGGGTCAAAGGGTACCCCCTAATAATAGGACTTGAGGACCCAAGAGTACTCCCCATTAATAGGACTTGAGGACCTAAGGGTGTCTCCCAATAGTAGCACTTGAGGACCTAAAGGTATCCCCAATAGTAGGACTTGAGGACCTAAGAGTGTCCCCCAATAGTACGACTTTAGGATCTAAAGGTGGTCCCAATTGTAGTACCGGCTACCAACCTTCATTATAACATCAAGATATAATGGTATATAGGTTATATAGAAAGTGCGACCATAGACAAGACTAAAAGATATTTTGGTAAATCTGTTGAGATCAAACTATTCAAACCTTATACTATAGAAAATAAATGTCCTATCTTCTATATTGAATGTGTTTGTCAACAGAAGACTTATATATTCAATTCTTTATCTATAAAAACGTAAATATGATTCAGTATTTGCCACGTGTTTATGTATTCATGTATGTGATTTATGATGAGTCACATATTGTTAGTTTTATCTTTTTTTTAATTCCCTCTACTGAAAGGAGAGTCATACGCAGAATGAGGTAATTGCGTTCGTTCGTCCACATGTGTGTGTTCGTTTTCTATGAAATGACAGAGTATATGTCACTCCATATATGATGTAATGTATTTCTGTACGAAAACTTGGCCAAAGTCAAACAAGTGTGGAGAATCCGAATCTGAGATTAGTTTCAATATTACTGGTTAATAAAATAATTAATTAATTAATTACTAATAGTATTGAATTTGAGAAAAAACTTCACCGAAGTCAGTCAAGAGAGAAGAATCCGAGTCCGAGGTTAGTTTTAGTATTAATAAATAGTTCCTAGGTTGAAGGGAGGATGATACTAAAAAAGCTTAAATAAGTTTGATTGCTTGGATACTTGTTTGCATGCATGTATGAGATATATTCGCTTCCACATAGAACCATAATAAGTAAAAAAAGCTGTTAGCACTGCGTAATTATACAGTCAGATATTTTCGTCATCCAGCTCTTATGCAATAAAACTCTTGTGGGTCGATATGTCATTCAATTAGGTTTTTTTTGGGCTTACAAAAGGGATTTCACAAAGTTCATCCCTTGAACAGCATTCCGGAGCTTGCTGCATGTATTCTGGTGTAGTTTTGTATTTGAATGCTTCTAGTGAAAGCTAGAGTGACATTTGACATTCTTTTGCTAAGCTGATTCGATATCACTCTGATCACTAGCAAAACGGTAGCGACTCATTTGAGAGAGAGCTGGTCATTACTATTAGCAGGTTATTACATGTTTGTGTGTCTAATGTAAGAACATTAAAGTTTTATTTCAAATGCATAAAAGAAAACATTAAGTTTCATGAAATCTTCTCGTTGTTAATTTAATACTTCTGCGCGAAGAGTTCAAACTAAATGGACCAAATTGTTAGACGAATGAACTGTCACCAAATGAGGTAGACTAGAACTTGGCAGCGGCTAGCTGTGAGTGGCGCCCTACAAGGCGCCGACGAACGACTAGATGTTGATGTGGGTGGAGGTTCTCAGAGATATTGTGCAAACGGGGTTAGAATCGACAGACGAATTGTCAAACCGTCTTGTCCAGCTGGTTAAAATCACGTCGGAAAGTGGTTAGAAACTGAAGAAAACGTACGAAAATTATCTGGAAGAATAACGAAGTTATGAGCACAACTAATGGATCCCAATTAAAAGCGTTAACTGCAGACTTTGGAGATTGTGTCTAAACGTTTGAGGATTGCCTAAAATAAAAGGTAGGCTATTCTCTGTAGAGTTTTGTATTTCAAACAATACATTCTGTGCTGCAAAAACGTACAGAAAGAAATATGTGTGAAAAAGGTTTGCTTTGTGCCGAGTATCTAGGAACGAATAGCTGTATGTATTGATACTTTAACTTCATAAATCCTCAGTTGTACTATTTCATTTAAGATGGAGATCAGTTTCATAGAGACCCTTTTGTGGAGATCTGTTAGATGCTGATCATAACAAATAAGTTTTAGTCGATGATGATGAAGTTCTTGTTATCTTGAATTTAACATATGTCTCACTCTCTATAATTTGCAAATGAGCGTGATATACAATCTTTTCATAAGAATGAGTGATTTTAAGACCGCGCATAACAACTTGAAGCTCTGGTCCCCTATCATTTTTAAATTTTGTTGACTTTATGTCTGTTTAATTGTCAGAAGGGCTCACACAGAATTCGAATTTTGAACCACTTGCTGAGAGTCATATTCCATAGTGGCACCGACGATCGACTCGGAGGTGGTTTCATGTTTTTGTAACGGCGTAATTTTTTTAACAAGAAGTTCCGCAAAATCCACGGCTTTTTATATGAAACGATATTTTCTGTCAGAACTACAGAATAAATTTGAAATCTAGGTTTAATTTTCTTCTGACTGTGGAAAATTTTTCGCATTGTGTTGAAAATCTAGAACAAATAAGTTTTTCATCCAGATTAGTACACTGATGTAATACTTCTTTTTATAAAAGAAACTGATAAATGTCTTTCGGATGCTTGAAAGATTTTTTAAAAAATTGCTTATTTATCTTTCTTAACTAATCTCAAAAGCAAAATAAAAAAAAGTTCTAAACTTACATCTATATCATTGTACCGTATACACCTTTGAAGAATTTCATTCGAAATAAAGAAAAATCTCCATAGCAATCAAAAAAACTTCAAAATCCCAATCTGTTAAATGATAAAGTGAAGTCTAAGTTTTCAATATCTCGCAATGTTACGGTACTATTCATAAACTGAGAGTTGGTCGTTTTATGTGGAAATATTCTGTTTAGACAATGTGTTCCGTACAGCAATTTTATATCTGAAGAAGGAATAGCTAAAAAGGACATTTTCGCTAAGAGTCAGTGAGACAACAAAAACGTTTGAATTATTGGATAAACACCCACTTCTGTTGTAAGACGTAAGCAATAAATCTGCTGGATTTGCTTCTATTGCACAAATCGACTACACAGTAATCACTGAAATACACTTTCAGTAGAGGATTAGCGACATTTGCGTCGCGTTACTTGTTTTATACTTCAATGAGTAACAGACTTTTATTTTATTTTTTTAAAGAATTAGAAATGATAAAAAATAGTTGACTGTTCTTGAAGAATAAAATTACATAAAACATACAGAGTATCATTTGAAATTTTCCTAAGTAAAAGTTATTATGTAAATATTTAAATAAATAATTAGATACCAGCAAAAATTAATCTTCTAAACTCATTCAAACACATTACATAGAAAAATCCTATTGAATGTTTCATAAAAAATAAAACAACTTTCTGTCTCATTTAGTCAATTTGATAATCTGTTATTCATATTAATAAAGTTCTTAAATCTATCAATTGTAATAGTTTTTTGTGCAATTTTATATTCTTCTCATGCATAGTAATTTCAATAACTATTGTACAAATGACTTTTACAAAGAACTAAATATCTAGTAGAAAAATAATTTCTTTATTTTAAGATTTTCTTTGTAAATAATAAAAGGAATTTGATATCAATATCATATAAGATCGACAAACTTCTTATATTATTCAACAGATTTTTCTTATTTATTGTATTTCAACCTGAACATGTGATTGTTTTTTTTTGTAGTCAAATAAATATTATTGGTGAATTTTATCGAGGTCTAATGGACTTAAGATAAAGAAATCTTTATACCGTTATATTTTATGTGAGGTTTATTACGAAATTTAATTAAATGGATAAACAAAATTAACCCGAATAGATTATTTTCAAGAATAGACTCAATTTGAATAAATAAACAAAACATAATTTCGACTTTTTTTCACTTTGAATAGGATAATTCTATAGTTTTTTTATTTTCAACATGGAAAAAAAACTTCTTCTATAAACATTAAAGAGAAAAGATTTTTCTATCAATATAGATTTTTAGTTTTAAAAAAAAGTGATTAAAATACGTTTCAAGGTCATACATCTTAATCACAATATTCATTTCCCTCTCTGTATCACATTAAAATGCATTTTATCTCTATACACACTAACAATGGAGGTGTTTGTATTGTAACCGAGCTATACTTGATATTTTGGCATCAAATGAAAGCTCTCACCGCCAAACTAACAAGGTTAAAATATTAGCTGCTGTTGCCATACCCTGAGGGAGATATTCAATGTGTACGGTATTAGTAGTTGGGGTGTACAAGTATATTCGAGTCATTTACATTAATTTTATATCCGCTCAACTGAGTATTTCAATAGTAGACTACAAAAATCTTTCTGAACTTTATCAATAACATTAAGATTATATTAGTTTCGATGTCTTGTTTAAACTTAAGTGGTATCAGTATAGATAAAGATCAGTTAACCCTCAAGAGCCGAATGTCCCATCCAAGGGACATTGCGAAAATTTCAATAAAACATGCAATAATACTCTGTATACAATATTCTCTGTTTTCTTCGACTTAAATGACCTTGTAGTTCATAAAAACAGAGAAAAAGAAATTCTGAGTAACTGTCAGAGGAAACAATATGTTTTTTTAGGCTTGTAATTTTTTAGGTGTCAAATTTTCATTTTGAAACATCTTTTTATTGCTGAATACGAGAAGAAAGTCTGTTTTTTAAGCGGTATCGCGAGGTACATCATTAGACTATCGTAGAAAACCATCCCACAATGTTTTCATTGATCAATTGATGCATTGTGACCTCTTAAAGGAAACGTTCCTTGGAAGGGACATTGGGTCATAACGGACCAAAATATCCGAACAGTCCAAGAATTGTTAAAGTAATATTCGAGCGATTTTTTGGTTATTTTTGATCTTAATAAGGCCTGTCGTGAGCGGAGAATCAAGGGAGAGGACACTTACTCCTTCCAATTGTCGGAAATTTTCGATGATCCTTAAATTTTCTTCACTTGTGGTGAAGATACTAGCCTGGCTTTAATTCTGAATCCGTCACGGTAGTCCTGGTTCTACTCTCGTAGAGCATTTAATAACCACTTCGATGGTGAAGTAAAACCACTAGCGCAAGTATAAGATGATCGTTTTCTCATAGCTAATATTGACTCGCTGATACTTGGCTGACCCCATGGGCAAGCATAATAATGAAACAGAAAGTGCGTAAATGTTGAAAAACTGCGAAATATTGCTTCAATTGATCCTTCGTGTATCAAAAAATACATAAAGAAAAGTATTTGGTGAAAAAAACTCTGTTCACATAAACTAAGAATAGTGAAATATTTGGACCGTTAAGACCCAATGTCCCTTCCAAGGGACATTTTATATATCCGTAAGAAAAAAAAAAATTTTCCTTTTTACTATAAATAATTCTTATTGGGGTCTTAGAACTTCTAGTTGAGTGGTTAGTTTTTTCAATTTGTCGCGATAAGGCCTTTCGGCTCTTAAGGATTAATAGTTATCATAATCTTTAATTCATAAATAGTTTCGATGTTATTTCAACCGAAAACAATACATCGTATAACATACTATTTTAACAAATGTATTATAACTGCAGATGTAGATCTTCAATCAGATGATAGTAACAAAGAACTTTTTTGCACCAAGCGCAAATCAATAGTGTTCGTTCGTTGCAATTCTTAATTGAACAGTATAGGCCGTAAAATTGGAAGCAAACATCTTTAGGTTTGTTAATCTCTCCAATTGTTTCATTTATTGGGGTGTGACTGTGGGTGTGGGGTGTGGGGTGTGGGTGTGGGTGTGGGTGCGGGGTGTGGTTGGGTGTGGGTGTGGGTGTCATTGTGGGTGTGGGTGTCATTGTGGGTGTGTGTGGCTACGGTTGAAAAAGTGGATCAACCCTCATAACCACACCTCATCCAAATCCTCCATTATCGTTTATAATTTGAATACCAATCTTAAAAAATCGAACTTAGTACGGATGTTTACTTGTCTAAATAC
This sequence comes from Rotaria sp. Silwood1, assembly GCA_905250075.1. NCBI lineage: Eukaryota > Metazoa > Rotifera > Eurotatoria > Philodinida > Philodinidae > Rotaria > Rotaria sp. Silwood1. The sequence goes on from CAJNOP010000176.1 coordinate 192,321, forward strand.
ATTTTCTAACAATTGAGACGATTATGTGATGTTTAATTGGATTGTAGGATTTCTGATAATTATAGAAAAAAAACTAAATTTCAGTCTCGATTATATGCTTCTGTATTATTATGAGAATGATCACCCATAGATGATCTTATTATATTGAATGTTCGTTGAGTTCTCTTCATGGAAAAATCCAAATGTTGTTGAAATAAAAATTGAATTTTCGCGAAGAATACTGACTCATAGTGGTTGCTGCAAACGACCAAAAGCAACAGAACTGGTAAAATTTTGTATGCTGCTTTCGTTGATTGATTTTTTTAAAATGGACTGTTTAGTAACTCACAATTGTTTCATGTATCGTGTCAGAATTTTTTCCCAGTGCGCTTCAGCAAGTATAAATTAAACTGTATCGCTATTGATTATTTATCAAATAACAAACTATTACGAATTCTACAATGGCTCGAGCATTGGAGCACTATTCATTTCAGTAAGTGGACTAATTTGAAAAAAATTCTGAAATTTTTGTAGAAATTCATATTTTTTTCCAAAAAAGCTTTTCTCGACGTTATTTTGTCTATCGTTTTTCTTCTTACACGGGAAGAGTTACTAATCGATTGCAGGTTTGAAGAAAGAAAAACAACTGAAAATTAAGGAATTATTTGCTGTCTCTATTGTTGCTATCAAGGATTCAAATAATATTCTTTTGATTCTAGGAATTCTAGACTGACTTCTGTTCCAACGATGAACAAATTTAGAAGTCCATATGAAAACTGCCCTTGGTTGCAAAAACGTCTCCATGGAATTCATGGAGACCAATGGCGCAAAGTTAGAAAAATTTGTCTTTTAGAGAAAAAATATTCCAAAAATCTGGCATGGTTGAATGTAAAACGTTTTTTCCCAATCAACAAAAACAAGTGGACATCTGAGAATAAAAATTTAAATAGTAAAGTCAGTCTTACGGATCGGCCATCCGTGACCAAAATTGGACAGTTAACGTGGAAGGACGATTTGCATCAGTCGCTGAAAACATTAATTATCTCCTTAGTCAGCAAATGTGATCCTCACCAATTAAACCTGAGAGACGATTCATCGAACAAATATTGGAATTTAGATTGGATACCGAAACATTTATATTGATTTGTGCTCCATCCAATAATGCATGCAATGAACTTACTCGCCGTATTCTCGATGAATTCAGTCATCAGAAGATACCGTATACAGATGGTAAATTACTATGACTTCATCTCTATTATTTTTCATCAATCTTTGAATAATTATTTAGGTATCTTAGTTCGAGTTGGTGGACAACCACCAGAAGACGAAAATTTATGCGAACATTTCCACGAATTCATGATTCATAAGACTGTATTTCAAATGCTTACTAACGAACCACAACGTAAGACTTTCAATACAAGCAAGATTGCAAAAGATATTCTCGAAAACGTCAAGATAATTGTGTCAACACTAAATAATTGTGCGAGTTCACGATTAGATTTTCTTAAAAACAAAGTTGACTTCATTATTATCGATGAAGGTTAGTATATTCAGATTATCATTTGAATTTTAATCGCATATTTTTTGTTGTCTTTATTTCAGCTGGCCAGAGTCAAGAGCCAGATTGTCTAAATGTCCTTCGTTTTTGCTGTAGTAAAATCATTCTAATCGGTGATCATAATCAACTTCCACCGACTGTTCTAAGTCGGAATCGTACATGTTGTAAAGATCATCCATTGAGTCTATCGCTTTACAATCGTTTATATAACATTTTCGAAGAAGGTCCGGCTCAAATAATTACCATGCTCAAAGCACAATATCGAATGCATCCCGATATTTGTGATTTAGCCAATACGCTATTTTACCATGGTGAACTCGCATCGTCCACATCTTTCACTAGTTGGAATCAAAACTATTCTGGCCCACGAATCTTCTTCTACAATTTGGTTGCGTCGAAGGAAATAAAACGAATTTCTATCCGAAATGAAAAAGAATCGTCATTCATCAAATATATTTGTCAATACTTACTTCAAAAACTGTCCAAAGTAAATAGAACTCAAAATGATACAAGCCACAATCAATCGAATTCATTGAAGTCTATCGGTGTGATTACACCTTACAAAGAACAAATGGAACATTTGCGATCTGAGTTACAGAATAAAATAGAAGTAATGACTATTGATGGTTCCCAAGGCAGGGAACAAGATTTCATTATAGTTTCATGCGTGCGTGACGGTGAAAATGTCGGCTTTTTCAACGATAGACGAAGAATCAATGTAGCTTTTACTCGATCGAAAGAAGCCTTGTTTGTTGTGGGTACACTCAGAAAGTATGCCAGCAGTGAAAACGATCGATATAATCAAGAAGTTAATTGGTGGCATAAAATAGTTCAATATGCTGACTCAAAAAAAATTATTCAAGATGTCAA
>CAJNOP010000176.1:194827-269812 GCA_905250075.1 Rotaria sp. Silwood1
ACTTTCATCATGCTATTACATTGAATTATATTGATGATAATTTTAATCCATTAATAAGAGTTTACAAGTTTCCATTTATGATGTTATTGATTATGATGTTCATCTTTCTCATCTATTTTCTTGATTGTTTATTCGTTTTTCTGTTTGTGTTTTGTAACATCTATGGTTCTATTCAACTGGTTGAAAATGACCGTATAAGATTGAAAATTTTCATAAAAATAAATTTATCATTATAGATTTACATTTCTTTGATTAATTAGAATGGAATCAGTTTGGGTAGGCGCAGATCGGCGAAATTCTAAATTTTTTATAGCTCGGGATTATTAAAATATAGTTTTCTCTTCATGGAAAAGCGTTTTTGAGAAACCGATATGTATCAAACACCGAAAAATACAGCTTGCGGTAATTTTGAATTCGAAGTACCTTACTAAATAAAATGCTTAGAGAAGTTCATCAGTTCATTGAGAAAACCCAAAACATGGTCAAATTGAAGTTCGACTATACCACTTTGATAGGCCTTGCCGAAATATGAGCTTTCAGAAAAAACAGTTTTTTTTCTGAGTTTCCAAAAATCTGGTAGCATGTCTTTGGTTTCTTTCTTGATCACTTGGCAATAGATCTTTTTAAACAACATCTTATTTGAAATAGAATATAAAACTGAACACGCTGAAATACTTTCCTCATCTAAACAATAAAACTTGTAGTTTTGGTATTTTAAAAGACTTTACCAACCCTTATAGGAAACAAGGCGTGTTTTGAAAGTTTTTTGTAAGAGAACTTTCAATAAGGAAATATTTTTCCGTAACATTTTATCATTCAATATTGTAGAGATTTTATTTGTCTACAATGTATACTTTTATTTCTATTTCTGAAAAGTCAGAAAAATGACCGAAACTTCAAAATAGCACCAAGGGTTAGGAACAATCAACTCCAAACAGGATTGTTTGACCATAGTGTGTTCACTTGGTAGTAAAGTCCACCTCATATTCGGAATCAGCATCAACAACTGACGTCAATTGTTAATGCTGATTCTCAGTATGACATGGGCTTTATTAGAAAGTGAACAGTTGATGATCTAATAGTCTAACTTGGAGCTGATTTTTTCTAGTCATTGATGTACATTTTAGAAAAATAGAATCTCTACAATATAGGATAATAAAATATTTGGAGAAAAGATTTCCTTATTGAAAATTCTTTGGAAAAACTTTCAAAACTCGTTTTTTTTCCAGTTAGGGTTTCTAAATCTTTTAAATTATAAAACCTATCAGTTTCATTGTTTAAACGAGAAAATTATTTCAACTTGTTCAATTTCATTTTGTCTTTCATGTGAGATGTTGCTCAAAAAGACATATTGCAAAGTAGTCAAGAAAGAAACGACACATGTGCTACCAGATTTTTGGAAAATCAGTAAAAAAAACATTTTCCCATCAATCTCGTATTTGTACATCGGGTATCAAACAGGCGGAGTCAAACTTAAATTTGACCATGGTATGCTCCTGTGGAGAAATCTTCAATCGTTTCGTAAATTTCCGCTGAAGTTCAACATATCTGTGTTATGTTATTGATGATCAAATTCTTCTATGTGCAACATATCTGCTTTGAAAGACTATCATCCATTTGTTCATAAAAAACCTAAGATCTAGATTAGTCAAATTAGCTTAGTTCCACCTACGATAAGAACTGATCGTCTATAGTCGCATCATGCAGTTCTTGATTATTCTTTGATGAGTTCTACGAACTAAATGCAATCCATCGAAACTACCCCTGTTCATCGCCATGAATGATGTGGCCAAGCTTATGAAATCGAAACGAAAGATGATTAACAAAATTCTATTTGAATGCTTTTAAAGAACGAAACAAATCTTGTGAAGTAGAGTTGCACTGAACAAAGTTTTCTCTTTTCTGTAGATTCACTCCGTCGACCTTCTGTCCTTAGAACTCACGGACTTGCGTCAATTTCAAAAACTTAATCTTTACGATGTTCCTTGTCAGATTGGTTCTGTGCTACGTTGAGTTCTGCAATCATCTTCAAAAAATTTCTATAATACTTTTGTCTAGAAAAATTTTGCGGCTCAGTTGTCTCGACATGATGCATGCGCACATTGCCCATTAGTTTTTTTATGGACATTGATTCCATTTACAAAAATTTCTTTCATTGATATAAAAGGTTACGAATAAAGGCTGATGTCGTTAGTCTTTTATCGATATCTCACTCAATTTTGTTATTTACAGCTAGACTTTTCTTTTTAAAATATTTGTGATGCGGTAGCATATAAAGGATAGAGTCAGTTCACTAAACATATTCTTCTATGGCTTATTGAACTCACTATAAAAATAAATAGTGAATGTAAGGTTGAGTACGAGTTTGAGGGCTTTCCTCATCTTTACAGACAAGATGACTGAAAGTGTATTTTCGAGCCTCATTTATTCTACGGTCTAATGAAATTCAACTAAAATGAATTCCGAAAATGTGCTTTGTTTCCTTCGGCATATTGATTATTCGATTTTCGTGGTCTTAGATTCTCTCTCATTTACATTCTTCTTCGTGTATGTTAGTGCCGTAGTTTTATTGGGGGTTCACCATTGACTTTCATCGATGCTGTGCTGATAAAATTTTTGAAATATAACGTTGTTGTCAAGTAGTATTATATACAAGAGTCTAAATATTCATTCTTTTTTATTTTTATCATACATATTGTAATTTTTACGTTACAGTAGCTTTTGTCATGATAGGCCCAGCTCATTGTAAACTAATAAGTTTTCAATGCTGTTACCCAAATCTAATTAGTGTAAACTAGAAACTAGAAATTGGTCACTACAACAGCTACAGCAATAGAAGAATAAAAAATTCTGCTTGAAAAAAATTGAAAACAACCAAGAACGTTTAGAATATATACTTGATATTGTATTCTAAACATAGAAGCCACTATATTTGTTAGATCGAATTTACTGTTTTGTAGAAAACTGCATGATAGTTTCCTTGGAGAGAAGTTGAACTGTGAACAATGCGCATTAAATAAGATGCGAACAGAATAGTGATGTCACCATTTTTTGTAGACTATTTGTTTTCATCAAACATTTCGAATATCAATTTCACATTAACTTATATCATAGAAAAATATATAATTAGCATTTGCCTTAGTGATTGTAAACCATTCTAGTATTTTAAAGCGACCAGCAGCTGTCCTGAATTAAGTATTAAATTGTGAATCATATGCCAAAACAAGTTTAAAAGTTGCTGATTAAGATCAATAATTTCTTAAACCATAATTTTTCTCTATGTCATCGTGACATGCAACTTGCGATGTTGCCACCGATATGATTGCTTGGACAATATAATAAAATTCATGTTTGAGCTTCAGGAAAACATTTCTTTGGACTTCTAAAATCATAAGTCTTCCTAATAAATGTACACAATATCAAAGATCGATGTAGATCACGAAGCGTTTCCAAACTATGCACCGTTTCTATAATTACAGACGTCATTATATGTCTCGTCACTAGCTAAATTATATCTTAACTTGAACCGATTCGCTTCACACTTTAAGTACAACTATTATAGCCTAGTTAACATCTATTTCCAGATAGACATTCGTTCTTCATTAAAATTCAATACTTCTGTTGTTTAATCATCAAACGTTTCCTAAACACAATAACTGTTTTTAGCGTCTCGACATCTTCCTAAGATATTTCTCTTTTGAATTTTACTGTGTACCTATTAATTTGAACTTAGGATTTAGTCATTGATAAGAGAGAGAACTATCATATAATTTGAATGGATGATGGAACGCAAGAAAAATATGTTCGATGAGAAAGAAATAGGTCTTGGTCAGTTTTATTTTTCGTCTATTTTATCATCTGCCTAAATCATATGGTAGTTCTGTTTTCCGATGTTCGTGCTCACTATAATCAGCCACTTAAATCTAAATGCAAATTGACGCATACATAATAAGTTCAAATAAAATATTCTGAAGAAAACATTACTGACGTCGATGAACTTCTTCACAAGCAAACAATTGAATATTGCTAAGGAAAAAATATGTATTATGTTTCCTTAGGTAAATTGAATTTTGAAGAAGCATCTTTTGATTCTTATAAACAATTTTTCTTGGAATGAGGGGTTTCACGATAAGCAAAGTTGAAGCAGCTATATTAGACATAATTGAAAATAGTTATAATGTTAGATTCAAAACTCTGTCGCATCACAGTCGGTCGGTAACTCGCTTCCTTAGTATAAAGAAAAGGTTTTGAAAGAAATCAATTTAGAGAAATTAAAATAAAACTAAAGTGAATCTTGACATCGAATTCAAAAGAATTGTCTTTTAGTGTAAGTAATTGAAATAATTTTAGATCAACCGTTTGGAGAACAATGGAGGATGTGAGTGTGAGAAGTGAATGGAGTCAGCGGGAAAAGTTGCCCCGCTTCACATCCAATATGCGATTATATTCATCTTCTAGGTTTTTGCTTTGATCGAATTCCTCTGCTATTGGATTAGTAATAATAGTTTGAAAACGATATTCAAAATAAGAAATCTCGAACATTGACTGCGCATCTTGATCGACGCCAGATTGTGAAAGAAATGCGTTGAACGTTTTCAAAATATATTTTTTGAACTCGATTCTTAACTTGTTTGATGTCGGCTCTTTCTAATCGAATTAATCGAATGGCGTCGAATAGTAGCGATTCATAAAGATTAGATAAGTAAAAGAGTTCATGCAACAGTTCATTTTTAGACATCAGTTGATTAATAAAAGAAAAATATCATTAAAGATAGTCGAACAGTTCAATGGTTGTAACGACTATTGTGTGGAGCAAATGAAACAGCCTATTCTTCGAATAGAATTATTTAAATATCGCTATCATTCTTTTAAGCTATTTTTCCAAAGAATCGTTCGATCAGTCTTCTTGACTTATTCAGATAATTGGTCAATACTTGTGTTCAAAATACGAAGATAGATGAGTTGTAGAGCTTGCAGATGTCTTTCACAAATGAAAAGTCTCTTTCTAAAATAACTCCAGTGAATAACTTTCAGATAGACAAACATTCATTGACATTGAATAACCTTCATTGATATGGCTTACTCTCTGTCTGATCCAAGCGGTAAAACAATCTATTCCAGTACCGACCAATAACGACAAATATTTTCTTTCTCTCTTTCATCGGTCTAAATATTCATATTTGTCTCGTATCAAAAAGCAGAATGAAAACAACCGATGAGTTGTTTGAGAGTAAGAAAGTCTAATAGAAAGTAAATTTTTGCTTGAAAGTTTTATGAAAGAACATTTGTTTTCTGGCTTCACATTGACCAACTGAACTCTCTTTCGAACATTTGATTTATCAACTATTCTCGATGCACCAATTTCAAACATTTTTTAGTTAAAAACGTTGATAGTTTGCTTTTTTTTCGCCATTATTTTGAATATAAAACATAGATCAAACTGAAAGCACATACAAGTGAGAAAGAAGAGTGAAAACGATTGAGATGACGAATCAAAGACAAAAAAAAATATCACAACGTTTCCGTCAGTCTGATTTCACACTCAAATCAATCGTATATTGATATGCTCGATGAATAACTGAATATGTATGAGTACCTGCAATATTCTGTGTATTTTTCATCACACATTAAATAACAACATAAGCGTAATGAAGAGAACCAGTAGCGTGTGCAACATGTACATATAGTGAAGCGTGTAGGTCATCAAAGTCTCTTACTGCAGAACTTTATATATATATATCATGCGACCACACTTAGACAACAGATGAATACATTAGCTATGCTTCGGCAGAGATTGATTTACGATTGAGAGACTTATATAAACATAGAAGTATTTCTTGTCTTACAACAAAAAAGAACACATACGTAGCAACGATGTGAAATATGGTCTATTTAATTTTATGTTTCTGTGTTTGTAGAAAAGTGGAAAGACATAAATCGAAGGAGAAATATGAGTGCAATAACTTTTATATCATTATTACTGATTGTTTCAACTGTCGAATGTTACTGGAAACCGACTCCTCTCACCAATTGGACCTGGCAATTGTCGGGAAAGATCAATACAATGAAGAATGTTGCCATGTATGACATTGATCTGTGGGATACACCGGTGGACACCATCACTCAACTCAAACGAGCTGGCAAAAAAGTCATTTGCTATTTCAGGTATTGAGTTCACTTTCTATTGAAGACTATTAACATTACTAATGACGAATAAAAACAGTCTACCGATTGTGAATAGTATTCAAACATGTCTGATATACAACGAATTTTTTTTCTGCTCATATTACAGTGCTGGAAGTTATGAGGATTGGCGTCCAGACAAAAATCTCTTCCCTGCCTCGGTCAAGGGTAACCAACTAGAAGGCTGGTAAGTGTCAATATCTTTTCTTAGCTGTGCTGTACTTTTTTCCTAAAAACAGGGAAGGTGAGTGGTGGTTAGACATTCGTCGTATCGACATTTTGGGTCCAATAATGCGTGCTCGCCTCGATTTGGCAAAGATGAAAGGATGCGACGGTGTCGAACCAGACAATGTTGACGCCTATACGAGTGATAACAATGGAGGAGGTTTTTCATTGACCTATAGTGATCAGATCAAGTACAATATTTGGATAGCAAATGAGTCTCATGCGCGCGATTTGTCGGTTGGACTGAAGAATGACGTAGAACAGATCAAAGACCTCGTTCACTATTTTGATTGGGCTCTCAATGAACAATGTTGGCAATATAATGAATGTGATACACTTCAACCATTTATCCAAGGTTCGATCTTATAACTAAATCATTAAATAGAATATTTTTGAGATCAAAGATATTGAACGAATTTTTTCTTTTGTTTTAGCAAACAAAGCTGTCTTCAACTGCGAATATAAAAGTTTGAGTAGTAATTGTCCAAAAGCTGTGAAAGCAAAAATTAGTTCGATTCAAGGACCATTGGCACTCGACGGAAGGAATATGAAAATGTGCAATTCACAAGGACAACTCGTGCCTTATTAAAGCTAAATAATCAACTCTGCTAATAGTGTTTTATTCTATCTTTTTTCATTCATCTGTGAAAAAATATTAAGACAAGAAAAATGATTTTAAAAAGTGAATTATCATATGAACGAAATTGAAGAGAAGCTATGCTTGAATCTTTGAACATTCATTTAGGAAGAAAACCTTTTTTGAGAGATAGAAATATTTCAGATACTTTAATAAATAATTGTGGCAAACTTTTCACCCAATTCCAAGTCGGTACTATCGTTTCATGCTCAATAGTAGGGTGTGGGTGTGGGTGTGGGTGTGGATGTGGATGTGGATGTGGGTGTGGCTGTAGTTGCGAGTTAAATCTACCCCTTATCCATCCCACACCCACGCCCACACACCCACACCCCACACACCCACATCCACACTCACACCCCCACACGCACACCCACCCACCCCACACCCACACCCACACCCCACACCCTATTTGAGATATTAAATAATAACGTTCGATTGTAAATGAATTTCTTCTGTTGTTTCAGAATTTTCGTTGTTTTCTTGTTAGATATAAGGATATGATTTGAAAATCGTTTTTCAAAGAACATTAGTAACAGACGCTAAAACTCAATTTTTGTTCAGATCCATTCCGATCATTAGATCAAAAGTCAGAACTGGTTGAGCTCACTCTGTGAACAAGATATTTATTAATACATTATAACTTACTGTGATTGTTTTCGTGAGACCCAAAAGAAATCTGTTGAGTAGAAGATTATTTTTAGATGTTTATTCGAAGTTTTCTATATTTATAGTATACAACCATATTGAAGATAGTATAGTTACTAATGTATTCATGAAGTCTTGATTGCATACTCGAAGTTCATTGATCTCTTCGTCGCTGATATTGATGTATCTTAGATGCTGAAGTTCCGCCCCGCTGTGAATGATTTTCTGAATGTCCACATTGAGAATGCTGTTGCATAGAAATTCCTTCGTGTAAATGTTAAAAATGTGCAGCCACCCTTCTTCATCCACCGGTTTAATTTCGATAATCGTTTCGATACGACTGGGTCTCAGCAAAGCTAGATCAACGATATCTAGTATAGTGTTTGTTGCAATTAAGAAAATATTGTTGAGACGAATTATGTCACTCATTTCTGCTAAGAATTGAACGATAACACTATGCTGTCTCTACAGCATGCGGGGTGGGTATAAATAGGATTCTTCCATTTATCTACACCCACACCCTATCAAAATTGTTTGCTACTTTTTTCAGATGGAACTTTCTTGATTTAGGAATTACTTGAAATTTATCTGTTCATGACAATAAGACTAAGATTGTCGGTTGATGTGACAGACAAAACATGATAAGTTTTTTGGGGATAACCCTGTCAAGTTGAAAGCTTGGAAATGAGGTTATAGAATAATGTATACAGATGTTGAGTTAATTGCGTAGATTTAAAACCATTCCTCCTTAGATGATTACTTTTTGTCCTAATCTTCAATCATGAAAAATCAAGTGCAATGTGTATTGGTTTAGTTATTTGCAATGGAATGAAAAATGATCAATTGAAACAAATTCAATTTTTCTATGTATTTCTGCTGAATACTGAGATACATATAGATAAAATCAGCTTAATTTGTTATTTCGTAAATGCATGCCTTTTGATAGATTTATGGTATATGAAATATTCACAATAGGTTCTTGATATTTCGAGTTAGACCTGCATTTCTCTCTACCATATATATTTCTCTTTGATTTCTTTTCGTAGATAATAAATAAGTACAGTTATCATTATCGATAGTTGAAAGACGTTTACTTTATCAGAATTCCTTTGTATGGTATTCTTTTTGGTATACAACTGTTACAATTTTTCACTATCGAGACATCAGTTTTGCTCACTGAACTACGACTAGGATTGCAACAAAACGCACCAATGTTGATATATTGAGTGAACAAATTTTTAACTATTTTGATTCTCTCTCTGTTAATATGTATGATACATTTACCAATGTTCAAAGTGATATACTTGACTTGAAAAACACACTAATGAGGATTAAAACACAACACATTTAGGTACAAAACAAGGGGAATATGTGCAACTACTTGATAAATGAAAAATATGGACACAACATTCATAAGAGTTTTTTCTGTCATTTCTTAATCAATTGAACATGACATTCTGATGAATCAACAATTTCTATGAGAGTTGCTATTTTGATCAATTGCTTCATGTTGGATTCTATTTTGAATTGGTTCAACAGTACCACGTTTATACAAAGGACATATTCTTAGTGTATTTTTGATTTTCATTTTAAGATGAGGTAATGTTCCAGCACAAACAAAAGGAAGTAAAAAATGTATATAATAAGAGAAAAACTGTCCATAGACTAAAAAATTTTTTAGATTGCTATATGGAACACCACAATTAAATAAGATTCCTATGATAACACTAGGCAAATAGAATATATAAAATAATAATACAATTGATAGAAGTTGAATAGCCATTTTACGATATTTACGCCAATTGAGTTGTTGATTTAGTCGATGCTTTTGTTTTATAAGACGAATTATAAGGATCATACTAAATATAACCATAATTATTGCATTTGCTATTCCACCTGTAATGAATTCAAACATCGAATAAGCTGTACTATTATAAGCACAACTAGAATATCCACAATATAATATTGTAGAATAATATGAACGTTTACAAGAAATAAATAATAAAATAATCATGTAAAGAATGATTCCATAGATAACAATAATCGTGATAGGTATATAATGTAAAAGAATTTTTTTCTTTTTTGTAGACATCCAAGTACCATGAAAAATGAGAATATATCGTTCAATTGAAGCCCATGCAACAAGTTTTGCTATTGTTACATATGATGAACTATCAAGAAATTTCCAAATTCGACAAAATAATGATGTATTTATCAAAACAACGCCATTTCGATAATAATAAAGAATCCATGATATATCTGTTATCTCAATTATGAAATTAATAATTAAAATAATAATAACAACATGATTATGTAAACTCTGACGAAGTTTTCGACAGAAAAGAAAATAATAAAGTACAAATATAGAACAAATAATTGATGCTATATTTGATATTAAGTAAATCCAAAAACGTCCAATAAATGAGATTGAAATATCTGCCATAATGATTTACTTGATCATATGACAATATTAACTAGAAATTTACATAAAATAACAACATGAAAACTCATTCGATAGATTTGTATGAGAAAATCGAAAATCAGTAATCTTCTATCTCGAATTATACATATCGAATCCAATATTTTTATTCAATTGATGCATCCTTTACATGAGGGACAATGACAAAAAAAAGACTTTGATAATATTTATGAATCTCGATCACTGTATGATGTATATCTCAATTTTGAGCTTGAGTTTGATACTATTATCATCTCGGCTATGTCATTCTGATCGAATATAAGTAAGAAATCTTACCAAAACATACTTGTGTCGCTTATATAATTTCTAGGTTATTATAATTTGTACTGATTCCCCATTCCTATATTCATCGTATTGTTGCCGAGATTATGTTTGGATATGCGAATACTTTCCAAATAAGACAGAATATAAATAAATAATGAAATGTCAACAGCCTACGATGTTGATAATGATGAAAGAAAAAAAGAGAGATCTGTGATCTTATGCGCAAAAAGAAAATGACGCAAATTTTTTTATGAATTTTTACCTTAATATCTTGATATTTTGTTGTTGTTCATGATCCTCATTTCAGATTGTGATCGATGTAGATTTTCAACTAAAACTGTTGAAAGAGATATCATATACTCTTAAATTGGTGACTAAAAATAAGTACAAGCTATTAGACTAGATGACCAGCATATATGCATTTAGAAAGAAATTAAAAAATACGCATTGAGATAAATGAGAGAGGAAAAAAATCGAAAAACTGTTATCATTGTTTTTTTTCTAATATAGCCTATCATTTTACTAATATGTCTCAACATATCATGATTAACGAGATATGATTTGATACTATGACTATTCTAAACAAATTGTCTGTTAGTAAAGCAAAAATTCTTCATATAGAAATTCATCTTACTATATTTGAAATCAATTGACAGACAAGATTTGTTGTTATTAATCTCTCATGTCATATGAATGAATCTTTTTATTAAATGCTTCAATGAATTATAATATTTCATTTGCATGAATACTTCAAAGATGAAACAACAGTAGTTAAGAGAAAGCTGTCAAGCATTTTATGATCACCATTGACGTTTATAAACTGAACATTTTTCCAGCTGGTTACAGCTAAAAGGACAATCATTCAAATTTTTCAGTAAATATTCAGTTGTGATTTCGAATATCATTTAGTCGTTCATGAGCTATGGATATCATGAGAAAGATTTCAGTCGTTGAACGATTCCTAAGCTCAATGCTGTGCTACTTTCAAAAACATGAAAAACAAATATTTTTTTGAATTTCAACAGAAGATTTTGTACATGGGCAAGTCTTAATGAGAATATGTTTTCTATGTGATTTTTAAATCTTTTTGTTTGCTTTTAGTTTTAAAGAAAGACATCAGAACTTTAATCTTGATTTCATGTTAAATTTCATTGGTTAATGAAATATTATAGAATTATAAACTTTTCTTTCTTATCTCTAACTGTGGTATTTAGAGCATATTGTATCTCAGCTTCTTTTTTAATGCAAGATATTTAAAATAAATTTGAGAAAAAAGATTATATGAGTCTGATTATCATATAATAAACAATTCAAAATCATAGTTGTTTTTGTTTTCTTGTGATTAATTGCGTTTCGTGTTGATTCTTCTTGGTTTACGTGATTCAATTATTCTTGTTGTTGTTATTTATGATTGTTCGTAGGTAAAATATCAAGACAATATTAAATAGTAAAATCAAGTACCACTAATTAATATATGAATAAGACCAACAACTATAGAATTACTGTAATGAAATAGATCCATAGTCATTAAAGCATCTGAAGCGACAGAGATTACTAAGCATAAAAAATTAATAATATTTCTACTGAAAATCTTGTACGATAGTTATGTAATTCACATTTGATTATAAGCAATTATTACTACTGAAAATGTAATCGATATAATTCAAAAATTGTTTTCATTATCGAGGGTGGGTGTGAGTGTGGGGCGGGTGTGGGTGTGGGGTGTGGGGTATGGGTGTGGGTGTGGGTGTGGGTGTGGATGTGAGGTGTAGGTGTGTGGGTGTGCGTGTGAGGTGTGGATGTGGGTGGGTGGGTGTGGATGTAAGGTGTGGATTCACCTTGTCTTTATTCACCCAAACCCACACGCATCCACACCCCATTCACACCCACATCCACCCCCACATCCATACCCACACCACACCCATCCACACCCACACCCCAAAGAAGATCAAATTGTTTTTTTGTAACGCGGGTCTTTTAAACAAAGTGTGAGTGCCGGTGTAGCTCTGGCTGCGGATCTAGGTGTGGGTGTGGATATGCAAGTTTGCGCGGACGTGTGCCCCTCGGTGTGAGGTGGGATGCGGGTGTGCGTATGAGTGTTTGTGGGTGCAGGAGCGAATGTAGAAGTATAATTGAGTCGGGACCCACCCAGTTCATGTCCATCCCATTTCAACAACACCCAGACGCCGAACTCACACCCATATACACACCCGTACCTACTCTCCACATACACACACATGCACACCGACACCGACACCCTTCAATTCTCCGATGGCCTCATAAGTGCTTTGTTAAGAGTCAACCAGAATTCGACTCCTTTTGCATTTCTTCTATGTCTTCTAGGGTATAGTTTATAGATGAACAACTCAAAAAGAGAACTTAATCTAATAGTGTATTGTTGTCTCAGTCTGTTATTTGAACAGAATGCATCTGATTTCACCTTTTTTTTCTACCATAAAAGAAAGACAAATAAAATGAAATCGTGCACATAGGTGAAGATTGTATTGCATTTGCTTTTCGACATGCTTTTATTCTCATCATACTCCTTCTATTTTCACTTATTTGTCGCTGAATAAGAAGCAGAATTTTTGTCGATGGACAAGACATTTTATCTCATTTTGAAAAAGATAATGATGAAGCCTTGTTGTTATTTAGACTTTCAACGGAAGAATGGCAAAGGACTATCGACCATCATGGATCATTGATTCTCACATCAAAGATGTGGATTTACATGGTTATCAATCGATTGAACTTGCTCTTAACAAAGTGAAACAGACTTTGTCGACAGCAAAAAAGAATGAACTAAATTCATACAAATTTATTCCTGGCCGAGGAACACATTCGGAAGTCAATCAATTCGGTCGAAAATACAAAGAGACAAAGAATTGGAAGCGTGAAATTGACTCTCGATTGTTAGAAGCTGTTAGAAATTATCTTAAAACGGTAATAAATGATTTTCATGTGTATGAAATGCCCAACCAAGACAAATCTACTGAGATCTATGTTCGTTTCAATGGCAAAAAATACGTGGAAAAGAATCGTTCATCATCATCCTATCT
Source organism: Rotaria sp. Silwood1 (assembly GCA_905250075.1). Taxonomy (NCBI): domain Eukaryota; kingdom Metazoa; phylum Rotifera; class Eurotatoria; order Philodinida; family Philodinidae; genus Rotaria; species Rotaria sp. Silwood1. The sequence continues at coordinate 208,320 of CAJNOP010000176.1, forward strand.
CTCCGATGATCTTTTACCACCACAATTCGAATCAGACAATGACGATTAGAACTTTTGAGAATATTTTACTTTTTTTGTATCCTATACTAGAAAACTGTGGACAACTTTTCGAAACTTTCGTGCAAGACTTTAGAAAAAAAAGTCATCAAACTATTTAAACCATAAAAGAGAGAAATTTAGGGTGTGGGTGTGGATGTGAATGAGAGTGTGGGTATAGGAAGTAATGTTTCGGTGGGTATGGCTGCCTGTGCGTGTATGATGTCTTTTCATTCACTACGCGCACCCATACTCTCGCCCTAGTTATTAGGGACAAGAAATGGCAGTGTCGTTTTACGGTCACCTATTTTTATGTCAATGTTAGACCTATTTTGTTTAGGCTTCCTATCTTTTTAAATCGAAATTTGTTTTATCTGAGCCTTTGGATTTGGATAGAGTTTGAAATGTTGTACAAAAATGCCAGCTGCATCTATGCTGGTTTTTCTAGTGAAAACCGTGAAGAAATTGCGTTTTCTCAAAAATAAAGTTTCTCCGTTGATCTTTCTTATAGTGTTGCTATTAGGGATCTGGTCCCTAATAACAACAGATGCAGGTGGTTTTCGTAGACCGCTGATTTCTCCTGCACAACATTTCATCGGAGGATGGTTCATATACCATTTGAAAGAGGACACTCGCAAGATTATGCAAACGCAAAAGGATTTTCAATCGGATGTGAAACGGCTGTGTAATGATTCAAAGAAGACATGTCAGAATTTTATTGTTGTTATTAGAGACATATACTCTACCATTTCTATAAATAATTATTTCCATGTGACATAAATATGATTAATTAAAAGAATTAATTGTATAATTCAATAATTATTTTTGTCATCCAATATATTTATTGAACTTTTTAATTATTTCATCGTCTGCTATCGAAACATAAAATCATGAGTAATCTTCAAGGCAATAAATTGTAAAACAATTAATATTCAGTTAAGCTTGACAGGCGACTTTCATGTGTTCCACATTACGGCAAACATCGACAAGAATATATCGTTGTTCGAAATTACTAATTTTCTTTTCAGGCATAATTTTTTGAATTTGTTTCTATCTTTTACTGGAAGTTTGATAAAAGATTCATCAATAATGAACATTTCTGGTTCTTTTGAATGATCAAAAATTGTAACTTTAATGTATTAAATTCTGGTAATAAGTTTATAAGTACAATTTACGAATTGATAGTGATTGCGACTGGAATTTTCAAATTATAAGTTTTTACTTGATTTAGAACAGGTAAAGTATTTTATCTTAGTATTTCATTAGAACTCATGTTTGTGACATTTAACGGAATGGTTTTTTAATACCTCAAAAGAATATGAGTTGCCTAATTGGAATTCGAATACAAACACTTTGAAAGTAAATGAAAAACACGACTTTCCTTTTTAAAATAGCAACAAAAGCAAAAGATTAAATTTTATAACTTATAAATTCGAAACCACCAAAATAATGGTTTCTGATATATGGTGTCTAGCTGAGGTGACCGTCACCGAAAATATTTGTAATTGAAAAGTATTACATCGGTTGTATTTCATAAATCCCAGCCTTTAAGGACTGCACACAACAAAGGAAATAGAGAGATCACTGTGTACACAGAGATGCGCATGGCTCACAGCTCTTTGAGAAGTGCTTCAAGTTCCCTCGTCACGACACAGGAATAAGAGGTTTATTAAAAAATAGAATTATTCCTTTCTTTTCTCTATTGTCGTATATACAAAATGAAAAGAAAACACATTCAACATGGTGTTTCCTTATTTTTAATAGATAAAATGTTCATAAATACGATTGAAGATTAACAAAAGAATAATATTCAAATGCTGAAATTTTTAAATTTTATACCAATTCTACTGAAGAATTAAATGCAAAATTTTAATTTCTACTCATAAGTAATTTTGTCAATTGAACAAATCTGTTTCGTAGAATCAGTCAAAAAATGATTGTTAAAACCTTCACAGTTTCTAGACTTTATATTCAAGAAGTCTTTTCTTCTTATCCTGAATATTATAAAAGAAAGTCATAAACGTTTTACTAGAAAATTTGAGGATGAGTTTTGAATATGAATATTTATATTTAGCTTTAAGAAAGAATGTTTATAAGTAATACATCAGAATTTTTATAGAGATCATTCTCTATGTTTTATTATGCGCAATCATGTTATCCGACTTTGTTTTGTGCTATATTTTATTCGATAATCCGTTTCAATACTTCCAAAAAATTCTGCATGACCTAAGGTGTGGGTGTGGGTGCGTGTTCATCCAGGTATTACCCACACCCACACCCCAAATTTTCACATAAAGAAATCAATAAAAGTTTCATTAAATAAAACTCGACTTTCTTATTTTTCTCTTGGAAAAAAAATCATAGGACGATTGTGCCATTAATTATCTAACGGATGGATGATAAAGAATTGTACTCTCAATATTGTTAAGATTTCTCTTCTATTACTTCCCTGATGGAAAAGTTTTTCGTTATCAAAAGAGAGCGTTTGAAATTCTTTGTACAAAATTGTATATGACTATACTCAAAAACTGTTTTAAATATATTTGAAAAATGAAACTGTAAAGCATAACGCGCTCTACTAAAAAAATAAATTATATTAAAATATAGAGCGTGAAAATCTCTGTAATTTACATAATAACCGTTTATTTTATGGTTATACTTTTCTTTTCAAAATGGACAAAATTTTGACCGTTGCAAAAATAATATTTTTTTTTTCTGGTACATACAAAATCAATTCGTTTTTTCATTGATATGTTTTATTTAAAAATAAGATCCACCATGAAAAACTGTATAATTTACAAAAAAAACGAATAGATCTTATAGCAAAAATTTTATCATTTCTGAATGGTCGAAATTTGATTGCTTCAAAACTTTGCCCCTTTTTATGCAACTCTCAGATAGATGATCTTATTCTATTTGTAGAGTTTTTCGTGCTTCATCTTTTGATATATTTTTATCTTTTTTAATAGAGCGAAGTCAGCGATGAACAAAAATAAGATGAAAAGTATAGCCATTCATTAAGTCCAATCCGTTGTTTTCAATTTTTCAAATATATTTAAAACAGTTTTTGAACCTAGTCATATACAATTTTATAGAGAATTTCAAGTGCTATCTTTTGATAAAAAGTTTTTTTAACGATAGGAATAATAGAAAAGATATATTAAAAATATTAAGAGTACAATTCTTTATGGCGCACTCGTTATCTCCTTATTTTTATCTCAGTTAATTCAATTTTTCTTCGTCAACATTTTAATGAATACTTTATCTAACGATAAACTATTGATTATTCTCCATGTTTAAATGAAATCAATGAACATGTATACTTAGCAATATTTTTAAAATTGTGGACATAAACTTGATAACTATTTTAATAAATAATTTTAAGGAAAGAATTACAATTTATATATAGATATTCATCGAACTCAAACGATTTAGGTTCGATGTATACCTTATTAAAGAACAATTTGACTGATTTTCTTTTTCATTTTAAAAATTGAACCGGAACTATTTTAAAGCAAATTTTTATTCATAAATTAAATTATTAACTAATCATTTATGACAATAAAATCATTCTTATAAACAATTATAAAATATCATTAAGTAAAACATCGATCATATATGATTAAACAACAATCAAATAATGAGGAGTAAATCAACTAATACTTTATATGTGTTTACAATAAAACAATTGAAGTATTATTAAAAATTCTTAAGAATATTCAAAATAAATTGAACTCGATATTTTTACGTGAAGAAATAATGGAACATAAACAAGATCTCTTCAAAGATTGTTACAATCGAAGCTTTTGACTAAAACAAAAAACAACACTAGTAACTTATTTTAAAATTATTTCATTGTGTGGAAATATGCTGCAAAACTCAATGATATAAACGTGTTCATCTCTAAGAGTTTCAGTAATTGCTGCGACATGTGAAAATCGATAGAATATTTATATAGAAATAACGTCTTCTTAGAGTAATCTACTATGAATTCAAGATATATTCATATTTTATAAGAAGATAGTTCATATCGTGTTATAATTCAAAAGATTTTAAAATTATAATTATTTAAAAGATTTTTGAATTTTAATCAAATACCATACTTAGATATTTCCTTGAACTTTTTTTTATTTATATAGAAACTTTTTCTAATAAAGGAACATTTCTAGATGCCGGAAAGCTATTGAGTTGGGACTTCGCGCATCTTAAAAGCCGTAGTAATCTGTATCTATGGTTTTAAAAAAATCGGGTTTCTAGGGAAATATCAAGTTTTTAGGAATTTTTTTTTTCTATAGTACCCTAGCTAGACTAGTTTGCATAAAGAAATTTCAGAAGTTTTGGATGAAGTCTCTCCAAGATATGGAACTAATAAGATACCGACTCTTTTTTATTTCTTCGTATCTCAGAAAAAGTTTGTCCAAAACTTCAAAACATAGGTTGTGGGTGTGGGTGTCGGTGAAGCTGATTGTGGTTGTGAATGAACAAGAGAAAAATGCATACCCACACCGATACCCAGAATTTTCAGCTCGATATTTTGATGTTTGACAGAGATATGAACCAAAAAAGGGTCAAAAGTAGCTCATCTGACAATCCATTTTTCTCTGTCAAAGCTCATTCAATATATTTAAATATTTTTGTTTGAAAGAGCACCTCAGGATGCAGTGTAGTACAGAATCCTTTTTTTTTAAATTATTAACTTTTAAGCGGTGAAAAAGGCTGACAAGTTTAATGACTCAAAAAACTCCTTAAAAATGATGGTCTGTTTATATAAGTGCCTGTATATATAATAAAAAATAAGCTTAATTTAAAAAAAGGACTCTGTACTGCACTACATCTTGACGTACTCTTTCAAACAAACAAAAAAAATATAAATATATTGAATCAGCCTGGACAGAGAAAAATGGATTGGGCAGTCCAGAAAGCCTAAACTGAGAAAAAACGAAAAACATTTTTTGAACTGATATTTTTCAAGATTTTTGTACTCTTAAACAGTTTTTTGACATATTTGAAAATAATAATCACCAACTGTCATATATCTTTGTAAATTATATATAAATAGGCTTGTTTTCCATCAAGCTTGTTAAACGATCTCTATTTTTTATTCAAATGCTTAGACGGGGTATCTTCCCATATGTTTATCTCAATTTCGAAAATTCTGAGGAAAATTGACGTTTTTGAGCGGGGGGAGGCCTTAAAATCATTATATGATAATTTGAAGAAAAAAAAATATTAAATTAAGTAATCAAATTAAATCCTATACTTCGAATAAAAAAAAATGATTTTTACACATGGAACATTAGCAGTCAAAATATTACATATGATGATTATGATGATGAAGAAATTATTTCATTATCCAACAAGAGAGATAAAGATTTCGTTAAAGCTGATGATTTATGGGCACATATTTTAAGTATCAATTCCAATGCAACACCAAATTTTTAAAAAAACTTATCTGTGATATCTTCTCATATTTCATGTTTGAATTCTTTTGTAGAATCCATTTTCAGCAATACGAAACATTGTTGGAATGATTATCGTAATCGTATGGACATGGAACTGGTCAGTTCTGAACTTAAGATACGAATGAATAGTAATTGTTCTTGTGAACGATTTTATAGAAATATATTATCTCAAACACATTTGTTAACGCAAAGTCGACAAAATACAAAATATGACTAATAATATCGAGATGAGGCTATATAATATTTTTCTTTCGTTGGATTTCTTAATCTACACATTATATAAGATTTGTTTTAGTACATTTTTCGTGAACGAGTTTTAAATCAGTGATAAAGTTCGATACTAAGTGCCTTTTCTTAGTTTTTGTATATTAACTAAAGAATATGTGTATTATATTGTCTTTCTTTATACTGAAGCATATTGCAAATATAATATAAATCAATAAACAGAAAGTCCGTAGACCCTTGGGTGCCAGCAATTTGACATGATCTCCATTATTTTGTAAAACAATTTCTGATTGTTTTCTGAATTTAAAAGAAACAAAAGTTCTGATTTTTAAATTTTTGATCCGGTCACCCTGGGTTGGTCGAAGGTGCGTCTATGGCTGTGACTGTGGGTGCACTATTTCTAGGGCATCCACACCGATTGCCAATAAAAATTCATATAGAAGAGTAGTTGTCGATTAGTCAACTACAGCCGAAAAATGAAAATAAGTGAGATCTATATTAATTTATTTTTTAGAATTGAATAGGTGCAAAAGAATTTTAATAATCGAATTCAACTTTCAAATTTCTGAATTATGTATGAAAACTCAAATATTATTACTCATATTTCAAATGGTTGTAAATACTTAATTTCATTGGAAACTACGTAAGTTCGAACGTTCAGTAATAAAACATGTCATGAACAGTATCCGTAATCATAAATAAATACTAGTCATTAACATAAAGTACGCCCGGGTAGCTCAGTCGGTAGAGCGTGTGGCTTTTAACCACAATGTCCAGGGTTCGAGCCCCTGCTCGGGCGTTGACTCTGTTTTTTTTTCATGATCTTAAATGTTGGTTTTTTCACTTCAGGTTAAATATTCTATGAATTTATGACTAGCAAAAGTCATGGCAAGTTACTTTATTTGATTACAAAGTGTTTAACGAAAAGATTTTCTTTAGTTTTGAGACTTTTCCAAATTGAGAATGAGGATAATATCTCTATAGCTATAAGTATGAAGAAGAATTCAATTTTCTTTATTCCACTTTTATTTACAAAAATGAAAGCTACCACTTTGAACCAAGCAAATGGAGTACGATTCTGATTGTGAATGTTCATGAGGACCAGTGTAGCCAGATGTGAAGATCAAAAAGCCAGAATTCAAATCTCAAAATCTGGAAATTTTTTTAGAGTCGTTTCTTATTACTAATAGTGCGTTTTTTTTAACCAAATTATCAATAACGCTGTTCTTTATCTCTACAAAATATATTTAAATGAAATAAAAGAAAATACAGATCAAAACACTATTAAATTAATGAAAGACAAAATCGAAACTATCAATTAAATGTTGCATTTCACTATTAATTTACAAATGGTTTTGTGTAGAACATTTTTCACTAGAATAAGTTCCAATACTTCTGGTGTTGATCAGGGAAAATCATAAATTTCTGTTCACGATAAGGGAGAATTTAAACGATTTTTTAATTCAACTGTAATAAATATTGTTGGCATACGATCTCACTGATCATCAGTTGAATGTTTCATATTGAAAAAACACTTTCAATATAACCATTACGTCACATATTTGAGAATGAAAAATGAACGAATTTGAGTAGATTTAACATATAAATGCATTACCCAAACACTAAACCTCTATCCAGTTTGTAATAATTGATTTAGAGGTGTTAAATAGAAGTGAAATAAAATTAAACTAAAATGTCGGAAATCCGGAAAAGATTGGAAAAAATTTCAAAATCCGGAATTTTTCCAGAAGTTCTGGCATCTCTGATGAGGACTAAACTCACACCCATATCCATTCACACAGGCATCACTTGTCTAAATACTCACATTTTCATGTCAATCTAGTTTTATCTGGGTGCATCATGTGCAAAAACTAATCCAATTAGGAATTTTAGTTCCACAAGGTACTTGACAACCAAGGCTAATGAATCTTTTGGTCACAAATAATGTGGGGGTCGGTAATGAGAAAATATTCACACTCACAGTTTCTATTCATGCGACTCGAAAAAGTTATTGTTCATTTTAGTATGTTACACTACATATGCAAACATCAATTATTACTTGCTCAACTAATGGTATTGAGAGTCACACATGTTCACTCACGCCCTTGTCTTTTTGGGTAATATTAGCAGCATCACAAAACTGATTTAGTAATTTTATATTAGCATTCTATCCACATCCAAAAAACAAGAAAATATTAGCTAGTCATGAAAATAGACCAGTATTTTCATAATAACGAAAACACAATGAGTTTCATTCAAAAGTGATTAGCTTCTCGTATGGCATAGAATTATGAAATCCTCAGTATATTAGAACTCAATATGTTTCATCACACATAGAAATATTAAAATGATTGTTTCTTGTGACATAAAATACTATTGATCGACACTTTAATGATAGAAATACAAAAAAAGCGGATGAAACATACTGTTTTTATGCTATTTCGGAACTGCAGACAGAACTCAGAAATGTTGGATTTTTGTATATCGAAGGACAACACTTCAATAGAGAATAATGAATAAATTTGCAAATTGTTTTTAAATTGATATGATTTAATTAATTTCATGTTTCGATTGTCAACGAAATCATTCTTCATCATAATACTAACTTGTACTATAATGAAATATCACTCATAACTTAGAATAAGAAAATATAATGAGAAACAAAAGTTTATTGCCGAGCTTTGGGTGAAAATTCTATAATCACATTGTTATTCATAAACAACTGTAAAAAATTTTTTGTATTCTCTAATAAATATTGCTTATGACATATTGAATATGTTATTCATGATTAAATATTTATTGTATAAAATGATAAAGAAAAAGAAAAACAAAAAACTGAAATTGATAGAAAGATAAATGAAATTAAGTTAATATGAAAAAATATTGTTTTCAATGATATGATTTTTATAAAGAATAATTATGTTAGTCGATCAGAAGATGCTGTTTGTAATGTCATTACAAACATAGAGGCTGATTGTTTTTTTGGTGCAATAAAAAATGGTTGATTGACACCATAGCATTGTAATTGATCTATAAATTTTGCATTACCCCAACTATTCAATACATTTTGAAAAGAACCTGATCTAGTAATTGTAAATGTTTGTTTATCAGTAGCTTGATAATTAAAATTTTGTCTCGGACAAAGAAGAAGAGGACATGATACAACCCATATTCGATCACTAAACGATGCAGTTACTATACCATTTAATGAATCAGATGACCTAGCATAAGTAAGTGTTCCTGTATAGTATCCAACATATCTACCTTGTAATATATATGTGGCTTGAATATTTAAATAATGAACTTTACCAGGTGGTTCGTTAGTTAAATATTTAAAATAATAATTTAATACAGGTCTACATTGTACAGTTGATAATATTTGACTATTTATTTTATTTAATATAAATATAATCATGAATAATAATATAAAGTAACATTTATTTATTTCCATAGTTCAATTTATTATTGAGATTATAAATTTATTCGAATTATGAAGATTAATATAATCGGTAAATATTTGAAAGCTATTTATATGTATAATAATCAAGTATTTGCTAGATATTATACGTTGTTCGTATCTCTTTCAACTGTCTATGACAAAATACATAGAGAAAAATAGAAAACAAAAATCAAATAACCATTCACATAATCATCAAAACAAGATTGTAAACAATAGGGCGTAATTATACCAAGCAAAAATGAGTAATATTTTCCTTCTAAAACATGATTTACAATGATCATGTGAAAAAGAAGGAAGAAATACTCATTTTTGTCGCCTAAAATTTACATAATACAATCTAAAATTAATGTCGGATTTTTTTAAAAGTACTAACGACCATTTTTTGAATAACTTTTCAATGGTTCAAGCTATAGACGTCTGGTTTTCACCGTTAGAAAGAGGAAGACGGGGGACGTCGATCTGTATAAAATTCATTAAGTTCAAGCATCTTTTCTATAGTTGTTTGCAGTCAGATATCTTTTTCGTTGTCTATTTTCATGAGTTTTCAGCAGTGTCACATATCCAAGATTTTGGAGATGCCACCACGTCTCCCGCGGGAGATGCCGCATCTCGCGTGAGAGATGCGGGTGTGGGTGTGGGGGATGCGCATATCTAAAGTAGATCTTACATCTCCAGTGGTGAATGACCATATCTCTCGAGTGTGGGTGTCGTGTCTCCCGCTGGAGATGCGGCATCTCCCACGGGAGATGGGGTGGCATCTCCAAAATCTTGGATATGTGACACTACTCTGAGTTTTCGTGACAAGTTAATATCAAATTAGATCAAAATGTAACCCAAATCTCCCTGTATTTGTGCCAAAATTCTCATATTTTAACATTAAGGTGTAAGGAAAAAAACCCGAGAAGAAAACGCAAAGATTTGAAAATTTTAGCACAAATACATGGAGATTTGGACTACATTTTGGTCTAATTTGATATTAACTTGTCACGAGAACTCATGAAAATAGACAACAAAAATAATGTCTGACTACAAACAGCTATAGAAAAGAAACTTGAGCTTAATGAATTTTATACAGATCGACGTCCCCCACCTTGCTCTTTCTAAAGGTGAAAACCCAACGTCTGTAGCTTGAACCATTGAAAAATTATTCAAAAAATGGTCGTTAGTACTTTAAAAAAAATTCAACATTAGTTTGATATTCATACACTGAATTTTCACCAAAATGCTACCAGAAATATGTACTACATATTCATTTATCTTATATTTTATATGTATACTTTAAATGAATTAAACACCATATACTGTATTGTTCATAAAGTTGACAGTATTGTAAATGACTCAATGTATGAATAGTATATTTCAGATAGTTTATTTAAAATTTGTATACGAAATTATATTTACTATGAAGAGTTACAAAACTACGTAGATAGTAGTCTATTACATATTCATGAAAATATATCCATAACTAACGGTTGACGCATAATACATGGTCGGAATTTGCATTGAATATTTTGATTTCAGAATATGTATTTAAATAGAAAAAAAAAAATACCACGAGATGCAACGTGAAAAGCTTTACAATGTAAAATTATTTTTAATTCTTTACATTTTATTTTTAAGAAGAACAAAATTCTACGCGATCTATTTTTGATCTTGTGAAGATTGGAAACACAGAATTGCAGCTGTATTGAAAGCAATCAGAATAAGCTTTATCATTTTACGGTGCATCTTTAAATATAGTTTATTTTTGTAACTAAAACATATTAAATACAATAAAAAAAGAAAATTCGTATTTATATAGAAAAAAAAAGATTTTTTTCGCATAGACGAATACAGAATTTTGCTGTTTTCAGAAACAAAACTTACACAATTAAGATAAGTTTGATTTCATAGATTGCAGAGTTTTCACGTTGCATCTCATGGTATTTTTTGTTTTCTTAAAACACATTTTGAAATTAACATATATGCAATGCCATGTGCGGCCAAAATTTATTATTTAAGTATATCAACTATATTGTATAACTTAGCCTTAATATACATGTAAAACATAATTAGAAATATAATATTAATCTGTTTACAAAAACTCCATTCAGAATAAATAAATATCAATTAGGACATATATAGTTTCTTGTTTATTTATGTGTTTTTTTTTTAATATGAATTTACATTCTTGTTAGAAGAAATTATGTTTTCGAATATGATAGGAAAATATATTTCTGTTTGCCATAGAAGAGTACAGTCAAGTTTTAGAAAAATAATTACCATTGCAAAGTACGAAATTAAATTTTTATTACATGATCATATCTATAAACAATTGGCCATGATTTTTTCATTATTATCAATGATTAACTTAATTTTATAATTGTTGACAAATAAAAATAAGTTATACTCGAAGAAATATTTCGAATTTCAACTATAATGAATACATCTTAACTATAATATATTTTATTTTCTTGAATTACTAAAATAAAGAAAAAAAATTTATTCTATGAAACTTATTATAGAATTAAGATTCTAACATATATAGTAAAAAAAATAAATAACTACGTTGTTGTATATATGTTAATATATTATTCACATTTATTTTGTTTACATAAACACTTCCGTTTTATATTAAATGATACATATATACGTCTATTTTCCTATTCAAGATTGAAATTACTCATAAACATAATCATTGCTAATCTTTCTTTTGTATGAATCATTATTATATAGTTTATTTATTTGTAACTTTCAAACATAGAATTTCAGATCATGACGTGCAATACTATCTAGTCAAACATCAGCTTTGATAAATTAGTATATCAGTTAACTTGTTATACTAGGTTGGAAATAATATTTTGATAGAGGGGTACCACTATAATTTCAAAATAGAGTTAATAATGAATTTTATACCAAATGAAAGCCCGTCAAAAATGAAGTTTATTGATACTAAATACTGAGGGTTATGAAAATCTTTCAATATCGAACTTAAGAAATTTTCAGAAATTTTATGCTTTCTTTGGATTAGAATATTAAGATGCCAATGGTTTAAAAATAGAGTAAAATGTTTTTCTTGGATATTTTTACATAGTTCGATAGAACTCATCGAGCTCTACACAAACTGCATATAGTGGGTGTGGGTGTTGGTGTGGGGGTGTGGGTGTGGTTGTGGGTGGGTGTGGGTGTGGGTGTGGGTGTGGGTGTGGGTGTGGGTGTGGGGGTGTGGGTGGGTGTGGGTGTGGGCGTGGGTGTGGATGTCGGTGTGGGTGTAAATGTGTATGTGGGTGTCGGTGTTTTTATCTTTCTCATACCACCACCCACATCCACGCCAACATTTACACCCACCCACCCACATCCACATCCACATCCACGCCAACATTTACACCCACCCACCCACATCCACCCACCCACATCCACATCCACATCCACATCCACATCCACACCCACACCCTCATTGCCACGTGTGGAGAATGTGGTATGCAGGCCAAAAATGAAGACAGGAACTCTTTTCGAATAGAGTTAATCGAGTTCATATGATAATCGGTGGATTTAAATCGTTTCTCTAAGTGCTTTGTTTACCTGAATAATCTGGATTGTTTCAATATTGTATGAATGCGTAGCCGCACTTCCATGTATACTGATAAAGGTATAGAAAATGGAGTGTAAAAACATGGATATGCATGCAACAGCTTTGTAATGCGTTTATACTTCAGCGTATACTCATTTATAGATCATATTATCACATGAAGCCGAACTAGTCTAAATAAGCGATTTTTATGTCTGTATTAAATAACCGAAGCGCTAAAATATAGCTCAAGCCAATGTAGAACATGTTTTATATTAAAACTCCGTGTAAATTTGTTGTATAGAATGCGCGTAAAATTAGTCAATATTGATGCTATGAGTTGCTACTGCAGCTTTGTTACCATGAATAGTATTTAGTCAGTTTCAATCTAACACAAGGGGGAAACGGCGGACTTGAAGTAGAAAAGTACGTCAAAGTAGACTACTTGAAGTAGCTCAAAGTACCACCCAAGTAGCCCAAAGTAGGAACAAGTAGCTTAAAGTAACTTGAAGTAACTTCAGGTAAATTAGAAGTTGAAAAGTACTTCAAAGTAAGCTACTTCAAGTAGCTGAAAGTAACTTGAAGTAGCTAAAAGTAACTTCAAGTCCAAAAGTCCGCCGTTTCCCCCTTGATCTAACAACTATGAACATAAATTATTAAATTAATATTGTAAATTAACAAATTTCTCTTATCAACGAAATAATGCATTGTCTCATAAGAGAAGTAAAGGTCCTAGATAAGTTCATCGTTTGGGCCTTGCACTCGTTTACTCTTTCTTTTGCCTAAACGAGTTGTTAGGCATTTTATATTGCACTCGAATAGCAAGCGATTGAAAAAATAAAGATCGCTAAGGTCTTGTTTTTCCACTGAAAATATTTAAGATCATTATTTTTAAGCTTATTCATTATCGACTCTTGGTATAATTCTGGTCATTTATTTTGTCACAGCTCTCAGAAACTTTTAGTCATACTCGAATCTCATAGAAAGATGGTAAAAGAGAATTTAGCTAATTCATGGAAGAAGGTAATAGAATTGCCTTTGCTCAACTTCTCAAACTCATTTCGACGATTTACTTTTTCTTGTGTCTACATGACATAAAAAGCATCGAAGATTTTGATAAGACTTCAGAAAAATTTATTACTATATACAGTTTATATACTATGCATGTTGATAAAAGCAATCAAATGTGACGGAAGAGAATTCGCATAGCACATATTTGTTGAACTAATTAGACGAGCACAGAAGCATTTTAGCGAGAGTTTTTGACTGGTTCGTAGAAGTTCTTTCATTTCGAGTGTCTGCGCTCGATCGTTTGGTAGGCAACCTTCATAATCGACAGAATCAATGTGGGCGTTGGCATTAAGGAGAAGTTCAATGACAGGTCTTGCAACGTCAACATCGCCACACTCAGCGATCAGATGCAATGGCGTAAATTTGGTATACGATTCAGCTTCATTTACATTCACTCCAGCATCAATTAATACACGAATAACTGACAAAATTGGAACACTAAAACAAACAGAATTCTGTTTACAAAGAAAGAGTCTGTCCAAACTTAACATTAACATGTGATTTAGGTAGAAATGTTTCACGAATTTTTCTTCTAATCTTTTTAGAGTAAATCATCTACTAAGATTATTTTTCAACCGGATAAAATTTCTCGTAATATTATGATTTTTTCTCGTGTTGAAAGTACACGAGGGGCTCAATGCATGAGAGAAAAAAATACCTTTTCGAAGCGACAGTGTAAGACTCGCGTCTGTCTCGGATATCACAGATGCAATCTTTGAGACGAGAACAACCACGCCGTGCAGTGACCTTTTGATCTAAAGTTCGTCGTATAAGACCATAAAACATGCTCAGTTCATCATGATTTACTTTTCTTGAATCGATAAGCTAGAAAATAAAGAAAAAAAAAATACTTATTTTGGTTTTCATCGGTAGTCTAATTGCGTTTATACTATTTAACTGGATGGAATCTATTGATACGATAAAATGAAATATTCTACGTTGCAGAACGAGACACTCAACATCTGAATTAGAGAAATGGAAGATGTGATCTTTTTAAACGTTTAAAATATTAACTCGATGATATTTTCTCTACACATATACATTTATTTGAATTCTTTTCCTCATATCAAAACATAGTTGAAGTTAAGCTGCTATTGAACTCTTCGTAATCTAGCGTTTGAGTAATGCTCGATATTTTCGTCTCATAATTGTGTCTATTATTATATATTAGCATGCATTCAATTAAGAAAACACTTACATAAGTAACGATAATTATGAGATCGAACAATTTCTTGCCTAGTTGTATATCCGCTCTGTTGATTATCCATGTCCAAACAAGTTTTATGGACTTGATAGGTACGGTGTCCTCTTTAAGTAATATTTTGGATAAAATCTGTAAGAGGTCTAAAATATACTTTTTATGCCATTCGAGATCATTCCAATTCTTGTATTTGATTTGGCTTGCCAATTGATATGCATGTAATTGCAATTGGAGACAACGATGTAATAGACCATGATGCCTGTAAAAATAGCTTTGCTTAATAATTAGTGGAAGATGAAAATTAATGTCGCCACTTCTAAGTGAAATTCGTTCACTAAAAAGCAGTGCATGCATTCTCATTGCGTTATCATTATGACGTATGGCGATGAGTTCATTGAGTGTCTGACATTCATGGAAAAATTCATATGCTTCGCAGTCCACATCTGTGCACAACGGAGCTTCCATACTCAGAAATTTTTCAAAATAGCAATAGGCTTGATCGCGTCTGCTCGAATAACCGTCGATTATATATTTGCAGGCGAGTAGTGCCAATTCTTCCAGAGCTTGTTGACGAGGTAATACATCTAAAAGTATATCTACTATGGGCGTTTTGTTAAAGTTAGCAGCCGCCATTAGTGGCGTGAAACCAAGGTGATTTTTGTCAAAATTTTCACCTTGATGGTAAATGAGTGCTTTGGCAATCTCGATATGTCTTTTATGTATGGCATATTCAAGAGCAGTCCTTTTTTCGTAATCGAGTATAGTTGGATCAGCGCTATGTTTGAGAAGTAAATTGACTATAGCAAGATGATTACGACGAGAAGCTGCATGTAATGCTGTTTCATTATAATTTTTAGGACGTCGATTTGGATCACATCCTTTACTTAAAAGATAATCAACTATGTTTGTATGACCATTTTGACAAGCAACTATTAAAACTCCACACTTTGATATATGTGCATGGCCTTGTTCAATGAGTTGCCGCACCAGATCAAGATCTCCATTTCTACATGCATACCAAAGTGCTGTTCTGCCGGTCGAACAAACGTGATGCACAATTGTTGGGAGAATAGTACGATTAAATATATTCTCTAACACTATTTGAATACATTCGGAGTGTCCCTGGTCAATTACACAAGTAAGCATTGTATGTCGATACCGTTTTTTAGTCCATGTATGCTTATTTGATCGATGTTTTATTTGCCTATAAGGGACATATTTATGTCTTAAAATCGCGTCAAGATAATTAGCATCATTATCATTTATAGCTGCTTCTATCAAATATTTTATCTTTTTGCCAGTATTGGAGTAACGATTTCTATTCTTATCAATTGGTCCATATCCATTCATGTTCAAATGATAATGACAATCAGTCAAATCTTTTTTTTTCCATGCTCGTCCTGGCACTCGTCTTCGTTCTGTGTAGCCTTAAAAAGTTCAAACAAAAATATTTCGTCAATGAATTTTTTGCAGTTTGAATTTTGGTTCTTTTCAAAATAGTAGATGAGAAAGAAAAAAAATCTGTGTGATTCATTGAATTCAATCTAACATACGTGATGATGAATGTAGTGGTTTGCGTTTTCTAAATTCTTTTGTTTGAATAGAAGGTCTATGATGTTGTTGAAGTTGAGAACGTTTGCGTTCATCGGACGTTTCTAAAAAACTTGTGCTCTTGAACAGTAATTCGTTTTGAACACTTGTTACCATTATGAAAAGTTTGTGCTGTTGAAATTGGAATACTGAATTTTATTTCGAATTATCAACAAAAGAAAAATAATGTAATTGGCAATATTCAAAGATGATTATGGAAATTATACGTGTTATACATTAGAAATTTTCTCTGTTTCTCAATACTTCCTGATTCATTAAACCAAACTCATGCATGGGGAAAACGGGTGGATATTATTTATGTGTGTGTATAAAATTGGTTTGGTGTGATGCAATATCTGAGAAAACGAAATTCAATAGGTAAAGATGACAACCAACTAGCATTCACACAAAAATAAAGTATGTCGCAGGTGTCGTCGTTTGAAATACAATATATGACACATTAAAGTGAAACACGTGGTTCGAACCTAGACTTTAGGCCACTTCAAGCTGATTTTCTCTCGACCATCGATCAACCTTTCGAGATATTCTTAACTAATAAATAATCGGAAAATGATCGGGTGGGTGTGGGTGTGGGTGTGGGTGTGGTGAGGGTGGGGGTGGGTGTGGGTGTAGGTGTGAGTGATAATTATCTACTCACAGTCAAACCCATACCTACACCACCCACAGCCACAGCCACATCCACACCCATCCACACTCACACCCACACCCACATCCCACACCGATACCCACACCGACAGTCACACGGAATATATTGTTGTACTAGTGTCCATCTAATGAAATCATAAAATAACGCATATTCTACAGGGCTACTGCTTTTTTCCTTATATTAAATGTCTGATTATACAACATCTAATATATAAATAGATTTCTTTGAATAACCAATGCAGATTACAAAGTTCAAGTGAAGTCATATGAAAGCGATGTAACTTCGCTGGATTTTTCTTTTACTATTTGTACCATATCACTTCTTCGGTCCTTATAAACACGGTACATTTTAACTCACGTAGTGCTACTCGAAGTTCTGATACTGTTGCTGACAGTTTTACAAACCTGTTTACATTCAAAAATTTGTTATATGAATACATAGAAGAATGTTTTGTCTATAATCATATATATATAAGAAATCGTTTTGAGGTTTAATTCTGATATACTGTCAGATATAATCCAGATCCTACTAAGAAAAATTTAAAAAAAAACTGGATAATGAAAGTAAGAAAAGTTACATCATGTTAGGTATGTCATCGTCTCAATGATGAGCAATAGTAAGAACGAACTCTAATTTATCGTGAAATTTCATGAAGATATAAGCTGAATTAGTAAAGGTGAATTTATCAATGAGTATTGTTCGCTGATATAGATTTGAAAATCTTTGTCTTGCATATTTTTTCAATCATATGATCCTGTTTTTATCCATAGTATAGATAAAACTAAGACTATAGACTACAGCTATAGTATTGAAACTTGTCTCAAGCCTTTTCTCAATGAAATAAGGGAACAAAGAAAGTCATCAAGTGCAAAAGCTATAAAACTACTTCATAATAATGCTCGACTTGATATTTATTCAGATATTATTAATTATTGGCCACAAGAAGGTATTTAATATAATGTCACATCTTCCGTGTTCACTAGCTCTTATTTCATGTGACGTTTATCTAAATCACTATATCCAATGTAATTCAATTGATCAAACAAATGAAAAATCATTGGCTAGTACGGTTTCTAAGATAGTTAAAATTATTATAAACGAAAAACTTGGAAAAAAAAACGTTTAACCCATTATTAGAAAGCATAAAACTTTGTGTAAATAATCATGACGACTCTTCTAAATATTTAAGAAAATAAAATGAAAAATCTTTCTATAGTTGTTTTTATTTAAAGTTATCAAATTTTGATAATAAGCTTGAAGTATTCATTCGTGTTATATTTATTATGATGTTTAAAAAAATCATAAGTCTTGAATATGTAATTCAAAAGTTTCATACTAATTTAAAAAAGACACTATAGTGATCTATAAAATTAGAAATTTAAACTATTTATGATGATAATTTTAAATGTTCATGAATAAAAAGAACTGTATTAACAAAGCAATCACTAGCACATGATGTTTCACTAAGTGCATGATTACTATCATAAACATATAATTTTGTTGGAATTTTGTTGGCTTTCAAACATTCATAATAACGTAAACCAATACTACATGGTACACGTTTATCTTTTTTGCCTAATTGTAATAAAACTGGTGTTTTAATTTGATCAATAAGACGTATCGATGATCTTTCAATAAGATATGTAACTAGTGATGTATCTGCCAAACGATTACGTCCTGTTTCAAAATCAAATTGTCCATTGACAGATTGAGCTAGAGCCCAATCAGGTATATCCGATGTAAGATAAGTATGAAGAAGATCAGTAACTGGATTTCGTAAGATAGCAACTGTATATTCATTTGGATATTCTCCAATAAGACGACCAATAATAACACCTGCATGAGATCCACCTATAAGTATAACTGGTCGACTTGGTTCTGTATATTCGAGACAACGACGTATAGCTTCATGACAATCTTGAACATCAGTTTTTGATATATTACCCAATAACTTATCAATTGAAGCTAGAATAATAAGAATTTGATATTCAATATTCATAGAATTTTTGTCTATTTACCTTGTCCAAAACCAACTGAACCTCGATAATTAACAATAAGCATATCAAAACCTAATGAAATATATGCAACAACACCAATATAATAATTCACTAAAATAAGATTTATATATATATTAATTTTAAATTAATTTTAAAAACATAAACGAAATTATTAACAACTTACAAGTCACAGTTGAATTTGGTCCACCATGTATTAATACCATTAATGGTCGTTTTGATTGTGTATCATGTACATGAACATAAATCGATTCAACAGGAATTGATTCATTATCAGGAAAGAATCGATCAAGATTCCATTCAATTTTATTTTTTTCTTCTTTTTTAAATTCATGTTCAACAATTAAATACCAATCATTAGTATCTTTATCTTTCTTATTTAATGTTCGTAAATCGAATACATACAATCGAAATGGTGTACGACAATCAACAATATTAACTGCAACATAATGACCAAATACAGCTAGACCAATCATGGATGTATTAACACCTAATGGTGAATCAAGAGATATGATTTTTTGTTCAATAAAATCATAAATATATAGAACATTTCGTGAACCACAGAATGAAGGAAGAAGAAGATATCGTCCATCCGAAGAATAACATCGAAGTGGAATAGATCCATAAAGACCTTTAAATTGTGTATCCCATTCGGCTGTAAATGGAGCAGCAGTTGGATTCGAATAGTTAACACTAATAAAAAATATTTTCAAATATTTTTTCAAGTATAATGCAAAATTCGATTGAATTTTATTCTTTTATGTTTTATATTTAATTTCATAGAACTAGTTAGAATTCATAGTATAGATAAAAATCTTGAAAAAACTTGTACTATTAGGTCTTTCTTTCTCAAACTATGATCATTTTACTGAACTTTCACCTTGAAATTTTTTCCAACAATTATTCTTATGATATTGTGAAAATTTTAGCCCAAATAGATATTTCCCTTTTGAGATAACATGTTTGCAAAAACAAAAAATTACTTTCAAACAAGAGCTCTCAAAAATAGACTCATGATATTCTTCAATATGTAGAGAGTTCAGTAAAATAATCATAACTCAAGAAGAAAAGTCTGACAGTATGACTTCTTTCGGGATTCGTATCTACACTATAAGGCCTACCTATGAGCTCAAACATGAAGATAAAACCAAATGTCTTATCTCACTTGACTCAGTCTGTTTCGCAGTACGAAAATATCTATTTTATTTTATTGATGAAAAAATCAAACATTTTCTCTAGAGTTATCACCTCATGAAGCCTGACAAGTGGAAAGTTCGTCTAAAAAAATGCGGAAAATTATATTATGGTGTAAATGTGAGCGTAGAAGTGTGTGTAGGAGTTTTGGGATTGAGTGCGGATGTGCGGGTAAAGTGTCCATGGTGAGAAGACCTACACACTCATCTTCATTTACTACCTTGCTATCATTTGATCATAAAAAAAATTTTAGATTTTCAGATTTGATATTTTTCTGTTTAAATAAAGCACGCGAAATAAGTATATAAAAAGGAGGTTACGATCAATTGAAAGTACAATAGTGTTTTTGTTTCACAAATAGAAATTGAAAGCAAAATCTCTCTTTCATGGAAAAATTTTTAATATTGTTACACTGAGTTCATAGATCAAAGAATAAAAATGATAGAAAACTGTATAAGTCAGTGATCGGAATTTCTTCAATAAGAATAGGTTTTTTTTTGTACCGAATTCGACATATCAAGAAAAGTTTTTATATCAAAAAGCGGAAGAGTTGGCAACTCCAATTTTCTTCCTATACAGACATACTATAAACCTACATATTGATAAAATTAGCGCTATCGACACGATGAAGTACCAATATACAAAGGATAAGATACTCTTATATGTTCTCATATAATTAGAGAGATATTTGCTAACGAATAGTCAACTGAAAGAATCAATATTTTTTTTCTTTTACAAATGTCTATATTAAAAGAAGTTATTCAGAAAAATAAATCTTGTTCATTACACTTACTTATCTATTCGATCGATAAGAATTTTTTCTTGTTTTGTTTCAGTATTAAAAAGTATTAATCGTTTACATTGTACATGTGCATGATAAACATCCGATTGAAGATAAATAAATTCATTATCTTTTTTTGGTAAATGTCGTGGATATAATCGACATAATTGATCAAATTCTGTTAATTGTATCCATTCATGATTACGCCAATTACATTTAAATAAAGCAGTTGATCGATTTTCACAATAAATTAAACCTAATCTATATGGTTCAATACGAAATGCAACTAAAATAATTTCATCTGGATTTGTTGTCCATGTACATTGACCAAAATATAAATCTTTTGGTTGATTTTCAATTAATTTAACTTGTTTTGTATCAAGATCAAATATACATACAACTGATGTTTCAAATAATTCCATTTGTTCACCCCAATTTTCTCTATATATACTAGCAGGTTCACCAATATCATCAAGTTTTTCAGCTGTAAAATAAGATTTTAATGGTTTACGTTTTTCTTCAGCTGTAAATATTAATCGACGTGAATCTGGACTCCATTCAAAAAAACTTCCATAATCATTTTTAGGTAAAATTTTACCATGTGGTGATATTTTACTATCATTTATTTCATAACCAAATATTAAATGTTCATCATGCCATATTTGTACATAATATAAATCTTGTTCACCTTTAGTTTCTTTTGTTACAAGAGCAAGATATTGACCATCAGGTGAAGCAAGACGACGAACAATATTTTTATTAATTGGTGTTACATTACTTGTAAATAATAATTGATGATTTTTTAATGAATATGTAAATGAACGAGTATATGTTAAATCTTCTAATTTAACAAGATCCATTGTTGAAAAATAAGGTGTTAAATGAAGAATTTCATCATTAGAATCTTGACGACAAGATTCAATATCAGATAATGTTGGTTGACCAGCATAATGACGATATGTTTCAATAGCTGATGTTAAAATTTTATTATCTATCGTTGTCATTTTCGATCTGAAAAAATAATTTAAGTTTATCTAATCAACTGAATATAAAATATATGTATTCGATCTCATTTTCATCGTTCAGAAAGTATCTTGAAGGATTCCTATCTCTTCTTGAATGCATGAAAATGAACTATATCTATATGTATAATAAAGGAAATATATATATATATGTAATAAATGTCTCTCTAACAAGGGAATCTTCTCAGAAAGCTAAAATTTTTTCTACGAGAAGAGGATATATATGAACTAGAAGAAAAACTAAGAGGAGATAAACATAAGTTGTAGTTTCGTTGAGACACCAACACTTTATTACAATTTTTTATCGGAGTCCTACTATTGCAGTAGAATCAAAGTTTCAAATTTCTATCTGAAACTTTGCTCACATCGAGCCTTTAGATCAAAATTCACAACTATGATTCTACTACAAAATTACAATCCTGCTGTAAAATTGTAGTAAATTATCGATATCCTAGCTAAATCGCAACTTTCGTCCATATCTCTTTAGACTTTCTCTAGTGTATATATGCTCCACTTGTGGAAAAAATTTCAACTCAACAGTTTCTTAGCATATGTGAAGGTTTTCTCATATAAATATTTTCTAGATATTGTAATGATAAACAACTCAATATTCTACAAGAACACATCTCAAGTTAAGCTACAAAATTTTAAACAGAAATATTAGATCAATAAAACTCTGAGGCTCCAACATGCCCAATATGCGAAAATTATTTTTTTCAGAACAATTCAGAATTTTTTTGTCCCGTAGATTTGTATGAATATAATAATATAATAGAGCACTTCGGACGAGAAAAGTCTTTAGAAAAATTCATTTTAGAATTTCGACATGAAGATTTTCATAGAAACTAGACTCACTGCGAATAATTTATTGTGAAGATGCATATTATTTCGTTGTTCCTATCCTAAGATATAGCTATAGTAAAAGTTTGTCCTATACACTATTCATATACATCAGCAGATTTCATGTACTTATTTCAGGATAGAAACACATCAAAAGATCTGAAATTTGCACGATGAATAGTTTCAAGTCAAAATTCGAATACGAACTTTCCTAATGTTTCTGAGATAGATCAAAACCATTGACTAAAAAAAAAACAAAATTAAGCTAAGACCCTGAACTCTTCTTATCATGTTTATAGCTCATTAGGATCTACATGATAAACATAGTTCAAACTTCAAAATGATTAATCAGTTGGAGAACTTTCCTCATGAGTCAATAACACATAAAACATTACTTGTCCTACACAATATATTCTATTGAAGATCTCTATTTACAATCTAGCATTTCAGACTGATGCGCCATTCATTTCTTCTGAAGCTGAAATAAAATTGAAATACTTTGATTAACTTTTTTTGTTGTCCATTAATGCAAACTTTTCTGAAAGTTTTACCAAAATCACAGATTCAAAAAGTTTAGAAAGAATTCATTTGTATGACTGTTCATCTGATTTTGTATTTGAATAAATATGAGCATATTGAACAATTGATACACTAACCGATGATTTATTAAATTTTTATAACTAAATTGATATATAAGATATTGTTTGAAATGAAAATGTTTAGCAAATAATTGTCGAGTACAGAATATTATTTGATGCATTAAAGAAATTTCTGAAAAGAAGAAAAAGAAAAAGACAAACACATGTAGAAAACAATCATCTAAAATAAAAACGAAAGTTTAATCAACTTTCAATTTCTAGTTTTTTCTTTTTTTTGGGTTAAAAAAAACAAAAAAACTTTTTTTCTTAAAGTTTAGCTCGTAATATAATATATTCAACATTTGGTATAAGACGCCATAGTTTTTCATGTACAGGTAAATTATCTTCTTGTTTTGTTTTTGGTGGTAATAATGTTTTAACTATTTCTACAACATCTTTTGCACAACCCCATGAAAGTGTTACACCTGCACCAGAATGACCATAACAATGTACAATATTCATACCATCAATTGTTTTTTCATGTTCAAGACGTACACCATTATCTCGATAAGGTCTTAAACCAACTTGTACTTTTCCATGACGAATTTGTTTAAGAGCAGGAAAAGCTTTTGAACATATACGAAGAATTTTTTGAGTATCATTTTCATCTATTTTAGTATTCCAATCATTTAATTGAAATGTTCCACCTAATACAACTGTATCTGATTGTGGAATAACATATCCAAAACCTTCCTCAGTATCAAATTCATAAACGGATTTAATCCATGGTGCATAAACACGAATAACCTAAATAAAACAAAAAAATCTCAATTCTGAAAGGATGAATCAGTTCAACGTAAAATGTTGGTCAGTTTGTCCCAAATCTGATTGATCGAAAAATGGATCAATCAGATTTCCGGAGAATTTTTCTTTCTAATTATCAGGACAAGTGTCAGCATGTTCCGGTCAATCCTAGAATTGTCGGGGAACCTATATCGAAATTAGGGGTATATGCGTGCAGCTCGGTTTTATATATAACGAAAAGATAGAATCTCGCAATTTGATTGGTCACAAAATGAACCAATCAGATTTCAGGTGAACTTTTCTTTTCTAGGCCCCAGACAGACCGACTTAGTTCAGCTTTAGTTTTTTTCAGTGTTTACGGTCTTATTATCAGGACAACTGCTAGTCATGTTCGGACCGATTATAGAGTTATCGGGGACACTCTCTATTGAAAAAAGGGTATATATATGAAGTTCCGCCTTATTTTCAATCCTGAAAGGACAAGTCTTCGTAACGCAAAGTGTTGGTCAGTTTGCCCATGCTGTAATTGGTCAACATTATCAACCAATCAGATTTTAATAGTAGAGAAAATTGACCAATCCAATTTCATGATTCAGCTAATGTTTCAGGACAGAGATGGACAAAGTCGCACCGCCCCTCCTCGCACCGTTGCTCACGCCTACGCTACACTAGTCTGAGCTTCGATGAGCGCATGCTTAGAGCATCCCGGTATTCGGTGGAGTTTGAGAAACTGATTGGTAGAGCAAAGACAAAGAGAGATGTGCGTAGCGCCTAGGCGCGAGCAGTGGCGCGGGGAAGCGCGGTGCGATTTTGTCCATTTCTGTTTCAGGACTGAGTCAAGCGAGTCTAAAGAAAAAAAACAAAAGTCATTTAATTAAATTTACTTGTCCACGTGCAGGTCGAATTGTTTGATCACCAACTAAATGTCTTGAAGCTAAACCTGAACAATTAATAATAACATCAGCTTTATTTTTTAATTCAGTTAATGAATGAATTTTTTTTTTTAGAATTTTAACACGACAATCTTCTGAAAGATAACGTAATAATTGTGGTAAATATTTAATTACTTCAACAGTAATTGATGACATAACATAACCTGATGTTGGATTTAAATGATCAAACATATTAAGTTCATGTTGATCTAATAATCGAAAATGTCGAACTAATTCTGCAAATTTAGGTTTTTCGAAAATTTTATTATTATCTTTATTTTCACCATTAAAACCTTGTAATCTATATGATGTAACTTTCATAATACCAGCACGAGCAGCTTTTGTTGAAAAAAATTCACTAACAAATATATCATATGTATAACCAGCCCAACGAAGTATTCGTTCATCAATATTTGCAAATCCATAAGGTTCCCAATATCCAGCTGATGTATCACCAGTTGTATCAGGTGTAAATTTTTCACTTATGATTGTTAATTGAAGATTTTCATTTGTTGCATATTCTTTCAATATAGTACATGCTGTTGTTAAACCAATAATACCTGCACCAATAATTGTAATACGATATGTCGTATCATTCGAGGATGACATTATATAGTTGATAGGAAAAAAAAATGAAAACAAAACGAGCTGAGTCTTTTCGATTATCAATACACACGATGATGAAGTGAAATGACTCGCTTATCATTGAATTTCATATGGTTTTGATAAGAAAAAAAAAAGAAAAATCTGTATGTCAATAAACATTTGACATCGAAACAAAAAAGACTAGATATATATAACATAAGAACATATTCATCTTTATTCAATTATATTTGAAATAAGGAAGTAATCAATATTTTCTTTTTTTAACAGGTATAAAGTTTCAGCAATTTTATCAAACAAAAAAAAGTCAAAGAAAAATTGCGAGAAGTGTTTATGTTTTGAGGAGTTAAATCAGAATTAATTAACTATTTTTATTTAATAATATCATTTGTCGAACAAAACTAGTCACTTTTATTAACAATGCACTTTGTTTCATATCACGATTACGTTTACAATTGCAAATGCGACTGATTGTTGAATTCGATTAAGATAGATAGTTTTTTTTGTTTCTCAATTAAATTATAACACGTACATTTATATTTATACTGCTCATATTGAAATTCGAACTTTGATCAAATTTCAATTTTCTTTTTTGTAAAACAAACTAAAAATAGATGCGTTAAAGCATAGCGTGAATGTATTATACTCTATTGTTTCCTGTAGAACATGATAGACATAGTCATACAAAACTTAAGCCTATATATAATTCCCACGGAAAAATTCTTCCGAAAAAAACCGCGGTAATCTGAGGTTAACCGCGGTTTTGTTCCACATTTTGAAAAACCGCGAAAGTCAGACCTTTTATGCAGTTTTTGGAAACCGGCGAAAACCGCGATTTGCAAATACCGCGATGAGAACCGAGAAAACCGCGGTTAGATCTGCAAAAACTCAGCTCGGACCGCGATTTTCTCGGTTGTCACCGCGGTATTTGCAAACCGCGGTTTTCGCCGGTTTCAAAAACCGCATAAAAGGTCTGACTTTCGCGGTTTATGAAACCGCGGTTTTTTCTTGAAAAATTTTTCCGTGGGCAGTAAGCTCAGCTCGATTCTGTTATACATACGAATTGTACTAATAGTATTTTTTTTTCTAATATCATCATTTAAATAAAAATCAAATAATTCATAGTTTATCCAACTTGAACATATATATCCATTTGATAATATTATTCAGTATCAAATATAAGTATTCCATATTAATTGTTCACAGCAAAAATTTGTATATTTCATTTTTCCATAGAAATAATTTTCTTTTTATCAATAATAAAATCGTTCATTTATCTTTTAATCAAATCAATTATTATTATTATTATCTACAAAACACATCTCTCTTGATTTTTATTGTATGACACCAAATTATAATTAAACATTATACAAATATAAATAGACTATGAATTAATGAGAAACAAGAAGAAGAAGAAAAAAAAAACAAATATTTCATTCAATAAGACCATGATTAGCAAGTGAACGAGTTAGAAATGATGTTGTAGCGCCAAGTTTAAATCGTTTACTACTCAATGTTTGAACAGGTACAACTAGAAAAAAAGAAAAATCAATTGTTATAGACAAATCAAATAAAAATTCTAATGTTTTTTTTTTCTTCAAAGCAAAACATTTGAATTGTTCTATTATTAACCTAAAAAGTACTCTTGCTCATCAAGTAATAAAAATTTTATATATAAATATTGTTAAAGAAATAAATAATTTCAATGGATTATTGTTTAGTTTTATGAGATATTTCATTTTTTCGGTTAAAGATTTATACATATATCATTTAACTTAATAACTCTTTACATTTGTTTATTTTTAGACTATGCATTAATCTCATAACAAAAGAAAAGACGGTTTTTTTTACTCACGAAAGAGACTTGTAGAACAAATAAACTTAAATACACAGTCAATTAATCTATTTATTAATTTATATTATTACTTTGTACTTATTCAGATAGGATGAATTTCTATTATGTGAGTAAGAGTTAATTAATAGGATTTGCTTTTTCAAATCTTTATAAATGAATTATTGAAGTTAAATCATAGGAATATTTTTATTTTTTACCATGACGCTTTGGCTCTTCTTCTTCTTCTTCTTCATAAGAGAAAAGACCAGTTGGTCGTCGAATTTCATTATTAACACTTAGTACTTCTACTTTTCGACGTTCTTGTGGTTCATCATCATCATCATCATCATCTCGTGTTCGTTTAAGTGGACTAATCATTACAGTTCGTTTTGGTATTATTGTAATATCATTTTTATTTTCAACAAGAGAAACTTGTCGTTTCATATTTGTACGTAAATCAATTTGACTATCAACTGTTGATGGTTCAATTTTTTTTTTAATTATTAAAAATGGATTAACAAATTTATTAGCTAAATTTGTCATTTTTTTACTTATTAATGATGTTTGTCGTTGAAATAATGATGTTGAAGAATCTAATCGTTTAAGACGATCAGTACCAAGAACTTTTTTTTGTAATGATATTGTATCTATAGACAAAAAAAAGCGATTTAATATTTAAAAAAAAAAAATAATATAAACCAGAAAGAGATTTTATTGTTCGCATTCCATGAATTGATGTCGATGGAATTTTTTTCAATACATCTTGATATTCAAATGTTGATGATGCTAATTTAGTTTGAATTTTTCCATTATCATCAACAATAAGAATTTTTTCTTCGGATTCTATAAGATGATTAAAATTCTTTTTTCGTATATCATTTATTGTTTCAACATATGGATAAATAACTGAAGTTGGACCTATATAAAATTTTTTTTGAAAAAAAAAAATATATATATATATATATATATGTTTTTTTACGAACGATCATTAAATGAAATTCTTGAAAGCATTGCTGGTGATAAATTACATGTTGATTTTGATAAAATATTTGAATTTAAACGTGTTGTTTGTTTATTATCAATACAATTTTCAATAACACGATTACCAACTGAAATATAAAATAAAAATATTAAATGAAATCTTTTTATCTTAGATATTTTTGTAATTACTAATTGATCGTCTTTTTAATGTTAATGATTGATTTGTCTAAAGAAAATTTATTATAATGAATAATTAGATTTTTTTTTTTATGATTTACTTTATCATTTAAAAGTTGAGCTTGTTTCATTAAACGAGTACGATCAATTTGATTAGTAATACCTAATTTATTTAATTCATTATCATTACTTGCTAAAAGTTCTTCGATAGTTGCAAAACGATCAGCTAATGTCATACTATATTTCAAAAGAGTACTATTATTAACTGAGAGATTCGAGTCACGCACAAATTTAAGCCAAAAGGACATATCTATATGAAACAGAATAAAAAAAAGAAATTTATTATCTGATACAAAGAAATTAATGAATATCTACCTGATGTCAATCGATCAGTCATTTTTTTTTAAACACACTTAGCAAAAAATTAAAGACAAAGAGAATTTTAACAAAGAAAGAATAACTACTTGATGTTATGAAACAACAAAAGTCAATTAACCAATAGCCATTTTATGAGAGAGGACGCTATACAGCGATGACAGAACTGATTGTTATTACAAACACGATATCAAAAAAAGAAATATAGTCATCAATGTACCAACATACAATATAACAGACCCATTAGAAATATCTTCATTGTCATAGATTGTTTAAGACGTAGGCAAACTACCATCACAAACTCTAACAGACATAGTTACGAAAGAGGGCAAGAAAAACGGAAGATTGTGATAACACAGAGAGTGACCACGTACAGCTAATTTCATCATACTTGTCATGTTTTCATATACAAGTGACTTCATAGGCAAATTATAATAATTTTACATCGGCTTTAGATATATAGTAACCTATATTGAAGAAATTACAAACGAATGGAGATTTAATACATAATAATGAAGATTCAGCCACTTTCATCTGCTCGCATCATTCGATATAATTCATGTGCGACCAAGACTTAGATCTGTCGATCGTAATAAATGTATGTAACATGATTATCTTTTCAATGTCAATTATTTGAAAATATAAGACTTGATTACAAGAAGATATCGACAATATTATAGAAACAGGGGAAACTATATCTATTTACATCAATGAAATAAGTTTTTCTCTTTAAATTACATGAAAAAGACATATCAACATTGAAAACATTCGATAATTCATCTTGCATGACATGAAATATTGTATAAGTTCACACAATTAGCTAACTGACGATAATAAACAGGAAAATCATTTGAAGTTATTAATAATAAATGGTCGGACCTATAAGACAGTAGCGAAAGTATAGAAAACAATATAAATTATTTGATAGTTGACTTGAAAATTATTACACTCTAAACATAATTACATCAAACAATTATAATCGATATCATTAATACAATAAAAAGTTTTGGTAACCATATTGTACCAGTAATATTTTATTGTAGTAGAATGAAACAATTATTTTCAATATGTGTCACATACCAATGCTTATAATATTCTTATTTCATATTTACACAAGAATAGGTATGAGAAGATGACTATCTATATTGATTATCAAGAAGTCTAGTATTCAATAAACAATACTAGGCATAAAGCGTTAGCTTTGAACGAAGAAAAAACTAAAAATAGTTACAGAATTCGAGTACCTAGAATTTATGTGAACTAATAGATTGACTCTCAAAGCAACAATAGATAAGTGTTCAAGAATTATCCAGATATCTCCCTATGAAAATTTTGATGGCTAAAAATTCGACGAAACTTACATTCCCAAATGAGCTTCATCCTTGTTTTCTTTCTTGCTTATTGTCATTTTTTTTCTCTTACTTTTGCTGATATTCATCAACGAAAATTCTTCATGAACCTTTGAATCGTATGCCATTGTTTTTTCATCTCTACACACAACCTATAAACGTATCATTTATTTTGAAATATTCTTTAGAATTTTATGTTAAAAACTATATTCAAAAAAAGATCGAAAACTATACATGTAACTAATTTTGATTCGTCGCTTATTTTTTTTTATAATGATATTTTTGTCTGGAACATACTGTTTTTTTTTTGTTTTTACAAGCCATCATCTCAGTCAATTGTTTTCTCACAAGCGGCATACATAGTTATCATTAGATCGACATGAATCTTATCTTTTATTAAATCCTTGTGGCAGACATTGATGAGTGAAAAAAAAAAGCGAAATTTTTCAAAATAAATGAGAGATTACCTTTCGATCTCGTATCGCTTGGAACATCTATGTAAAGAAATAAAAATGAATTAGATACATTCATTATTTTGTTTCTAAGTTCCTTATTATTTTTATGATATGTATACAAATATGAATCATTATTCATTCTAAGTACTAGCATCATATCAAAACATGCTTTGCAGTTTAATCTTCTTCTCAAATGTGTAAGTACTTCGAAATATTTTATTCTAAATTGAAATAATAAAAATATTTGTCTTTTTCTCTCTTCCTACATACAGTACAAACACATAGTTTGTCATGATACAGGCAATGCATAGCAATACACAAACTCAAAAATATCTCATTTGATTTTTTCATTTACAAGAAGAGAAATTCCATCATGTTTTAAATTTTTTATCTCAAAGGAATTTTGCTACATACTTTTTTTTTCATATCTTATTAAAGGATAGTACAAGCATAGCTTCGAGAACTTATTCAGAGACAAATGTTCAATACAATAATCTTCTTCAATAAGAATTTAACGATTGAATTCGTTATTATTATGTTGTATTTTTTTTTTTTCATTTTTCATAAAAGAATTAAGTAAACACTTTTATGACTCATTAAAACTTCTTATCTATGACAAACGACCGTCATAAAAAATGATGATATTTAAGTATATATAAGATAAACCTTTTTCTTGTTCTTTATATTTATATATCAACATTCACTGATAATATCTTATACAATGAGTGAATCGTATCCACCACCACCAGCTTACGAAGAAATCGGCAAAACTTTAATACCTGAAAATTCTGATTCAAATCAGTTTGTACAAATTTTTTCTCTCTGCCTCAAAAAAAAACTATGTTTGGTTTTTTTTTGTTCTATTTTAATATAGGCAAGCATGGTATAAAAAATTAATTGCATTAAAATTCACTGAACAAGAAGCAAATGAATATACAAAATTATTTGTAACAAATGAAATTGAAATTAATATGATTCCTGAACTTAGTGATGCTATTCTTCGAACGATTGGCATTGATAAAGCTGGACAGTAAGTATAATATCTATAGTTACCTATTACAAGAAGAAAATGTTTTTTTTTTTTCTTTGTTATCTAGTCGTATTCGAATTCTACGTCTTCAAAACAAAGGTAATATTTCAACAGCAGCAGCAGCAGCACGTCCAATAAGAGTTGCTCCTCCAGTTGTTAATGTAAATGAGAGATTGATTATTTATCTTTTATTCAATTGAATATTTTTTAGAGTCCACGATGTGCTTGGCATCGAAATGTAGTAGCTAATGAAAAATGTTGTAAATGTAAACGACTTGTATGTTTAAATTGTCGTCGAGAAAAAGCAGGCGATGGTACTCGACGATATTATTGTCAAGAATGTTATGATGAATGTATAATTCTTTGAAGAATATAATCATATTATGTTTTATTTTTGAATTCATTTGAATGAAAAATAAAAAAAATAAAAACATTGCATGAATTAAAAGTTTTATTCTGTTTTTTTTTCTCTTTGTTTTGGCGTTCATTTTAATATTGTAAATCACATAGTTAAACTATACAAAAATTTTTTTCAAATAAAGTTATATTGAAAAATAAAAACAAAGTATTTTAAAGAAATTCTTAACAAGTACTATCTGAAACATCTATCTCAGTTGACTATGTCATCTGTTAGACGAGCAAAAAATGAAAGGTTATGTTTTTTTGAAACGTAACGTTGTTCGTAAGCAGTCGAGCAATGTGAATTCAGAGAAGATTTGAAAAAATTAATTTCAAATGTATCCTTTACTAGTTCCTAGGAATAGAGGTGTAAGCCGTGCGGCTGAGCCGCCGTCGCCGCCGACAGACTCGAAAAATTTTAAGCCGCCGCCGCCGCCGCCGTGACAGTAGCAATTTTGGAAATTTTTAAGCCGTCGCCGCTGAGACACTTTAATTGCAGCCGCCGCGTCGCCGATGGTATTCAAAATTTTAAAATTTTCGAGCCGCCGCCGCTGGCAACTAGCATAAATAAACGTTTTATTTATATTTTCTTTAATTTGGTACTTTGACATCTTGGAATCCCAATAAATCTCTTCTTCATTATCTTCCTCGTCTTCAACTTCACTTTCGTGCTGGTTCTTTGACCAGTCAGGTGCTTGGGGTTCTAAATTGTAAACAAACCCTTAATTCTGTGTTGGTTGAAAATTCTAAGTTATCATTTCAGTTGTTTATGTCTTTATATTAGATATATTAATGAATACAAGAAGAGACGAGCATTTTAAATTTTGATTAACAAAAACAAAATAAAAACAACAAACTTGAATACGCTAAGTGCCTTTACTTATTAACAATCGTGGTGGTGATTTTTCATTTATTATTTACCCTCGCAATTATATTTATTTTTAATTTTAGACTTTTTTTTATTATGTCTAGATGTGAATTAAAGTTTTTCCACATATGTGTTTGAAGATAAAAAGGTCGAGATATTGAAATAGGCCTTGTCTACACTAAAAATTATTGATGGTAAATTAAGAAACATGATTGGTTAAACAGTTAATAAACATTTAAAACACTTTTAAAAAGTGCATTAAATTTATTGTACTATTCAGAACCACATTAAAGTTGATGCACCAATCAAAGTTTGATTGGATTTTCCAATGAGACTGACGCAGTTTTCAATGAGCGATTCCTCTATGATTGAAGTGAACAAAAACTACGATTCATTTCAAAGTCAAGGATTCTGATTGATGCATTAACTGACAAATGTAGACACGAATTGATTTAATACGAATTGAATACTGCATTATCCTCCTCGTGTAGACAAGGTTATAGACTAATTTATTTATGATAACGTAGTACTTTTTAAACTTCAAGCCGCCGCCGCTGAGACACTTTAATTACAGCCGCCGCGCCGCCGATGGTATTCGAAATTTTACAATTTTCGAGCCGCCGCCGCTGTGCAATCTTGGAACATCAAATCTGCGCCGCCGAGCATTTTAAAAAAATTTTAAAAAACTGGCGCCGCCGCTGATCAGCCTATCGGTTTACACCTCTACCTAGGAATCATTTAGGACCATGATAGGATTAGGAAGGGCGAGGTACAAAGGGATGATAATCTGCTTTTTAAAAGATTTTTTCACACGAAATGAATTTACTCCACACTGGATAGACTCAGAAAGTGTGTTCTGCCAATAAGCGTGTCCTTCATTTTCAAAATCCTAAATTAGCTACAACTAAGAAGTATTGTAGAAAATTTTTCTCAATATCATGACAAATCGATCTTTTATACTAGAATGTTGAACAGTATATATTACTAAATTTTCTAATGTTTTATAAGATACAAATCGAAAAAATGATTCAGTAAATTTTGTCTCTTCACTTATCTTTGGTACTGTTATTCAACATAAGCATAGGCTTGCCTCATAATTACATAATACTAGTGAAAACTGTCTTTTAAAAATGAAAATATTATTCAAAGTTATATCAGCGAGTGTTGATATTGCAAAAAAAAAATAGTCTTCAATTTTGTTTTTTCTTTATTTTTGTGTGTCTTGGAAATAATTAGACAATTTTAAAATAGTTGATCGCTTTCTATATAAGTGTTATCCGGTAGTGATCAATTATTATAAACATGTAATATACCTCCTTTATTTATTAAAATTATTGAATGGTTCACATTCTATTCTTCTATATGGTCATGACACACTCGTTAATCGTAGACTCTAAAATTAAAACTAACAGCTTATTGTTTTAATAATTATTTGCTATTATTCTATTTGACGCATCCACTTATAAAACTGATCGATAACTATATGTAAATTTTAGGTTCATTAATAATAAGGAATTTAGATACATTGTTAAAATGTTGATTTGCTTTGTACTTAGTAACTATTATTAATTGCTGATATACTGCGATATGTCGATATATTTGAATTTATTTATTGGTATGAATAAAATTATAAAACTTGTTTTTATTTTTCTGGTCGCTGATGTTTTGTATTGAAATTTTTTCTAATTTCCTATAGACCGCTTATAAAATGCAAGAATTGAAATTACAACATTTTTCATTTTTTATTAGAGAAATTCATTTCTATTTTCATAGAAATATCATAGCTGAAACGAAATTAGCAGGAAGTGTGTATCGATCTCTTAATTTGACAATGTTGTATTTTACTTTTAGCTAATCATTTGAACTGATACTTGTCGCTCAATGTTATATTTAGCGTACAGGCACATCTGTGTGAGAATAGCAAAAGTCTAAAGAGTTTATCCCTATGAGCCGTTGAAGCCAAATTATGATCGTTTTCTTAAATTTTTGACTCAGTTTTAGGTACCTACTGAAAAATCAAAACACAGAATTCGAAAAGTTTCAGTCGAAAATAAGATTCTTTTATTGATATATAAAATTGTGCACAGGAAGATGAACTTTTTTTGACACTTGTTAGTTTCACTAA
Source organism: Rotaria sp. Silwood1 (assembly GCA_905250075.1). Lineage (NCBI taxonomy): Eukaryota > Metazoa > Rotifera > Eurotatoria > Philodinida > Philodinidae > Rotaria > Rotaria sp. Silwood1. The sequence continues at coordinate 243,941 of CAJNOP010000176.1, forward strand.
GGCACCATCGCAGGTTTAATATGAACTCAAACGATGAGTGTTCGTTTGTAATACTTTTCCTCTACGAAAGTTATTAGTTCTTCATGTTTGTTTTCTTAAAATCAAATTTAAATTTAAATATTATCTTTTTTTTTTTAACAAATTCACAGAGGATATTCCTCTTCTTTTCTTCTTTTTATTCTGTTCTTTCGTCGAATATTTTGATATTTATCAACATCAAAATGAAGAGAATAAAACAACAACGAATGTCTTCTAATAAATATATCATTTATGATGATGTAGTTGCAGTTGTAGTTTTTCCTGAACGTTTACCAGTAGTAGCTGGTGTTGTTGTTGTTGTTGTTGTAGTTAAAGCTAATCGTTGACCACGAAGTAAGGCAGAAGCACGACGAAGTGCAGCCTAAAACGAACAGAAAACTTCGTTTGATATAAATATGAAATTATTTAAATCAAACTAACCATTTTAAGATCTTTACGATAACGTTGTTTACGAATTGTTCGTCTAATACTAGTTAATGTACGACGTGAATCCTTAGTAAGTTTAACCTTACGAAAACGTTTCATTGGTTTTTTGACATCTGAATAATCAATTATTCAAAAAAAAAAAAAAAAAGAAAAATAACTAAATTCATACTTTTGGTACTGCCTGTTGTAAAAACAACACCTTTACCATTTTTAATAGCTTCAACACCAACTACTTTTGGATGAATAAGACCATTAAAACGAAAGTTATTACGATTTTTTAAATTATTTGGTTCCTTGAATTAATTTTGACAAAATTTAAGAAACAAAAAAAAAAATAAGAAAATTCAATTACGAACTGTTGTAAATGTGCCCAATTTTCGTTTATGTAAAAATGATGAATTATTACGAATAACCATCCATTGAACATGAGATGAAGCTTGATCAAATCCTAGAAATTTGTCATCATTTTAAAATAAATAATTTCAAATAGAAAATAAAAAAAAAACAAAACAAAACTTACGTCCACGAGGCATTATTTGGGCGACGAATTACAAAAACTATTAAATCTAAAATAAAAATAATAAAAAAAATAATTCACTAAACTTCTTATTCTATCAAAGAAAATAAATAAAAGAAAATATACATAATCAATAATCTTTCTTCTGTCTTATTTCTTTATTGGTTAACATCCTTAGCCATCCTGAGATGTATATCTCCGTACTTCGTTCTATCCTTGATGCACTAATGTGTCAGTAGGTTTTTTTTCGAAAGACGTCGCTAACATCGAGCTGAATCATGCTTAGAAATCTTTTGATCGCAATAAGCAGAAAATAAAAGCGTACTTTTGAAAAATAACATATTTCTTGTGAGTGTATTTCCGTTTTATTCACAATGATCATTAGATTTCTATTTTTTATCTATTATGATTCTCCTCCTACTGTTTGTGATTATCGTTATTTATCAAAAATTATCAATAAGACTCATAAAAATTTCTGAAATCTACAGATTGTTAACAGCTTATATCAAAATCAAATTCAATACTAGATTTTTTCGAGTTTATTTAAAACAAAGGAGATTAATAAGCGTAGAAAAATACAACCAATTTATTTAGCAACAAAAATGTTCAAAAAGAAAGGCAATGTATTTGTTTCCAGATAGTTATTTTTTTGGAAGCAAAACTTGCCTAGAATAACACAGGAGAATATTCGAAGTGAAAATTGGTTTTAAGTTATTCGTTCTAATGTAGCAATTAATAAGAAACCTATTATATCTAATAATTATTCATAATAAAATGAATAGCATCCGATTAGCATAAACTATAGGTCTTCAATACTACATTGGTATTCAGTCAATCTTTTTATCTATAGTTTTGTATATTTTCGCAGTAAACATGTAGTTTATTCTGGGTATTGCGGCTTTCATTTCTTTTATTTTCTATCATAAACATTGAAGAATTTCTTTTAAAAAGGTAATATTTATGAGAAAAAAAAAAAAATTTTTTTTTTTTTTTTTTAGATTTTATATAAAATGATTATCGGACAAGTATTATTAGGGTTAACAGGTTTAGGTCTATCCATCTATGCATATTATGTCAAACAACAACTTAAAAAAAATCCAAAATATAAAGCTCTATGTGATTTAGGACCAAATATAAGTTGTACTAAAGCATTCTCGAGCAAGTTAGAAAAAATAATCTAAATTTTTTTTTTTCTCATATGAATTAGATTTTATATTAAATAGATATGGTACTGGATTTGGACTTTCAAGTTCATTATTTGGTGAAAATAGTATTATGAATGCATCAAATGTTAATTTCGGTATTGGATTTTATATTTTTCAAATTATATCAGGTGAAAAATTAATTATATATTTCATTTTTTTTGATCATAAGAAATTATTTTTCATTATAGGTTTAATAGTAATATCATTATTTAATAAATTAGCTTTATTTTCATCAGTATTGTCTTGTATTAGTTCAATTTATTTGGCTTATATTCTAGCATTTATTCTTAAAGATTTTTGTCTTGTTTGTGTAATAAGTTATATAATTAATTTTGGTCTTCTTTGGTCAAATATTCAAACAGTTTATTCAAAATAAACAATAAATAAAATATATATTTATAATCAAGCATTTCATTTACAATAATTTATTATTAAACTAGCATGTTATTTTAGATAGATTAATTTTGAACAAATTTTTTTTTTTTTAGTGAGTTTATATTATATAAATATGTATTTTATTTTAAATAAAATCAAAAGTTGAATACAAACCTAAACTAAATTGATTTACATAATTAATATATATATATATAATAAAAAGCTGTTAGCACAATCTTTATGAGATTAAAATGTGAAACATGATATAGTTACTATTGTTCATCACAGAAAGATTATTTTATTCTATGTACTTTGAGGACATTGTTCTTTTTTTCAACAACCTTTCCTAGACATGCAATAAAGGTTCATTATAACGAAATGTAAAATCATATATGAATAAGATCAATCATGATCTATAATGTAGGAATGACAGTGCAAAGGAATGTTTGTTACATGTTCCAAATTTTTATTCTTATATATATTTCGACATTCTTTTTTTTTGAATCATATTTCTTAATTAATGTATTTCAGTAACGGAAAACCACATGGATTATAAAAGACAATCATTAGGATGGAAAATTTATTCTAGATAAGATTCAATTAAGAAAGTATTTATATGAATAATAATTAGCATATATGTAATTAGTTTTCTTAAATACAATCTAAAAAGAATGTTGAAGTATGTAGGGCGAATCTTGATGGGAAATCTTTGAAATATAGTGTCGATTATATTAATTATTTTTGCGTTTTTCTTTTTTTTCTTATAGTAAAGTATTCCGACCTAATGCATTCTTGATTATACTATTTTTCTCCTACAGATCATATTAGATGTTATTTATATATGATCACATACCGTATTGGAATAACATGCCATGAAAATCTGTGAACTACTTTTCTATTACATTACTTGTAGAATCAGATAAAAAAAAAAGGAACAGTTAGTGAAGAAATATATCTTAAAATAGATAGAATAAAGCAATCTTCTTATGACTAGCATGAATGACTACATCATATTTTACATATTAATCCTAGAGGAATTACGCTAATAACTTTTTTGTTTTGTATAGTGCACAAGATATTTGACGAAATAAGATTTATGGTACTTAACAGATTAAATGATTGGTTTTCAAACTTATCATTAGAGAAAAAAAAATTCAAGAAATATAAGCATAATGTTCCTATTCAACTCTTATTTGAATAATCTATACATGTTTATGTATGACATCCGACTTCATATGAAATTCATTAATATTACTAGATAATCAATAAACATCAGAATGAATGTTCTTTTAACCCAAAAAATTTATCATGTTCTGACAAACAGAACGTATAGCTATGCTGTTCTATCGTGATATTTATTGAACTGCTTCAATATTTCGATTGTACCCGTTTGTATATAGATATGACCCTGCACGAGGTCACAAGAAAAAAGAATAAGGTGTATTTATCATCAAGATTAATACTAAGCGCACCGTTATTTAGAGAAGTCACGTACAATATAAAATAGAAATCAAAGGTCAAAAATTCAATGATGAAATAATATTGTATGTTTCTGTTTCAATATTTAATGCTGATATTAATCATCAAGATTTACTGAGGGGATTCTTTTAAGTCTAGAACAAGCTTAAAAGAATTTGTCTCCATGAATCTTTGAAATCGATTTATAATAGTTTTATTGAATTTTTGAACAATTTTTAGTATTTACTGAAAAATCAAATAATAGGATTTCAACTTGAGTTCTAGCTCTTAGATAGATCTATAGGTACAGTTTCCGATCAAAACCTTATTATTTCGTTTTTTCGTTAAATAACTAAAAAAACAGGTTGAAAATTTAGTAACACGATCATAACTTGACTTCAAAAGTTCATAGAGCAAACTCATTTAAACCTTTTTAAAATATCCTAGTACGCCTAATATAAACTTAAACGATAGTTTTTCTAGTCAGGATAATTCTCTTGTGAAAAATTAATCTACTTTTTTCGAATTGTCAATTAATTGAAGAAAAATATAATATGAAACATTTATTCATACATTAAAAAGAGGCTTACAAAATATTTCTTTTCATATCAAACAATCAATTAGTAAGATCTTACAAGATTAAATGGATATTGTACGAATAATAAGATTTTATGTATTAGTAAGATCTTTTAAGAATTTTATTAGACAATATAGCGTAAAATTTCAGAGACAATAATTTTTCGTACAACTTTTCGTTTGTTCCGTAAGAATCGTACGTCTGATTTTTTTTTTAATTTTATTCATAAATCTCATCAATTCGACATTAACGATATGAAAAATAAAGTTAATTTATCAGATCTTTAATTGAGAAATTTATTATTACTCATATATCATAAGTCATTGATCATATAATAGGCAAACGAGAAAAAGATTCATAGAAAAAAAAAACACGAATGTACTTGGAAATTCTGAAAAAGAACATATTTACTCATGCATATGAAGAAGCTCGAGGAAAGGAGAAAAAGTGCTAATAATACCATATTATCAAACTCATAGAAAAGAAAAAAGAGAAAATGCATAAACTACACTGTCATTAAAAGACAACCTTGCACAATGAGCCGATGATTACTGACAATTGCGTTATTAATGCATATACATTGTAAAAAGTCTTGTTATCAGGTAAAAATGATTTAAACTTTATCCGTTATGTCTCATCATTCGACTACAAATAGAGCATATTGAACTCTAATCGTAAGAACTACTCAGGACTTGATCGACCTTCATTCAAAGAAGTTCGAAAGTGAAGATAGACTTTTTTTTCTTCAGACGAGAATATTTTCAATATAGACAATAAATGTCATGATGGTAGACTTCGCTTCATTCCATAGCTCAGTGGTACTTTGATCATTAATAAAAATTTTATGTCACATAGTTTTACATTGTCTGATTTATGAAATATTCTTTGAATAATCTTTACACGAGAGTTGATAGAAATCGTCGAAAAGTGACTAATATCTTCAGTTAATTTTAATGATTTACCTTGAAGGGAGAAGAAATTCATGATTAGACTATTCCAGACAGTAGAGGCATCGCAACGCTTTAAGGTTACAGCGGATTAAAGTACAATATCTGTAAATCAGAATAAACCTGCAAAATCTTTATTTATTAATAATAAAATGGACGTTAGTGTATTTAAATGGTGAAAACTCAAAAAAATGTTTAAAAAAATCTTTTTTCCGAATTCTAGAGAAAAAATTAGTGTTTTCATTGTAAATTTTTTGCAACAAGATTTACAGACTTGAGGTTGCTACTTGCCATCAACAAGGTTTATCGAGCTCTATTTTTTGATCGAAATATTAGGTTAAACGACTAAAGTTCTATGCTCTTTTTATCTGGTAACAAGACTTCCAGCGACTACTATAGAACAAGGACATATAGTTTTTGCATTTTTATAATTTAATAATAAAATCGTGTTGCATAGTTATTCATTTCAAAAGAAATATCATTTTTGATAAGAATATTTTCAAGTGAGTAATATATGTATTTTTATTATACATCTATTTTAAAGTATTGAACCAAAATAAAAAAAAAAGGATTTATGTTAAAAGATTTCCAGAAACCGAAACTAGGCACTGTAATGAATCATACAACTATATAAAAATTCGATTGGAGAGTCTTATAAGAATAAGCATAGTATTGAATGATTCATTGTATCGACTACGAACATTTACAACTAGACTAATTTTGATTAATTATTCAAAAAATCATTTCAAATTATAACCTACAAATTTTACTCTACAAAAAAGTACATGATTGATAATTGTTTCCGTCCTCTATCTATGATATGTAGTCCATATTATTTCGTCTAAAGGTCAAAAAAACGTCATAGTCACACAAGTTTCTACCGTAGGGAGGTAAATAAAGAAAAAGCAAATGGAAGTCAAAGAACAGAAAAATAACTTTTTTTTCGCCCGACATCAAGCCATAAAATAACCACCTTCGATGAAAAATTATGGTGATAACTTTTATATTTACTTATTGACCATTATCTAATAATCATTCACAAAAAAAAACACAACATTTATAGTATATACAATTGTAATATGTAAGTTAAATCTTTGTTTTTTGTTGTTCTATTCTTCTGGTAACACTGATAAATGAATTAAGCACTCTACATGACCTCTATTGGGTACTTTGAATGAATAATATTCATGTAATGATTTTTTTTTGAATATAAAAACGAATTTAGATTTCTTATTTAAGAAGTAATTTAAAAATAAATACCAACTACCATAACTTTATCGTTATCTGACTGTTTTTTTTCTTTTTATTAATAGAAACATAAAAAAGACTTATGTTACTAATAATAGATATATTAGAAATTTTTATAAAAAATATCTACCAAAAAATTCTTCTTATTATTGAATATTGTATTTTTTTTTTTTTAAATTCTAATTATTTTATTTAGAATTGGAACATTAAAATGTCGTCTACTCCACTATCATTTGATGAAACAGAACCAACAACAAAAACAAATAATACATGCCAAGTATGTGGAGACAATGCGTCAATTATTAATTATGGAGCATTAACTTGTTTATCATGTCGAACATTTTTTCGTCGAAATGGTTTTCATACTAAAGTAATATTTAAAGAAAAATAATGAATACATAAATAAATAATATATTTTTTACTTTAGGAAGTTGCATCATGTCGATTTAATGGTCATTGTGAAATTACTGTTTCAACAAGAAAACATTGTACAGCATGTCGCTTTACTAAATGTCTAGCCGTAGGCATGAGTCCTGAATTAATTAGAAAAGAAGATTTAAGTGGAAAAAAACGTAAATGTTCTAAATCATTTAGTCAAGAACTTGTTGAATATCAACGAATAATGGTGCGTACAAGTTAAAAATTATTATTAATATGTTTAATACTTAATATATAACATAAGATAGGCAGTTATATGAATGAAGAAAATAGAATTCTAGGCGAAATAAAAAAAAATGTTATATTTCGAAATTACTTTTTTGAAAAATTCAAATAAGTAGATTCTTATGAGTTATGAAAAATCTAAGAAGAGTTTGAGTCCTTGATTTATTACAGTGCACTTTTTAATGAAATGCTATAGTCTCTTTCAGGTAAACTCTGCATAGAGAAACTGATTTTAATGAAAATCGTTTATTGTGAAATTTTCATTGTGCGTTCTGAGAAGAGATATGACATTAAGTTCAAAAGTGCAATAATGTTGACTGTAGTAAATTCAGAGTTCGAATTCTTAGGATATATCATAGGTTGTTACAATCTTCATGATATACATTGTCTTGAATCAATAGTGATTAATCAGTTTGAAAACTTCTTCTACAAGTAAAACATCGTTGAACAAAGTAATATTTTGATATGAAATATCAGAAAATTTCAGTAGTGATTTAACTTTTATTAGACAGTTATTTTTGAATAATAATCATTTCTTCTAAATTTTCGCTTATTTTTATGTAATTTGACAAATTAAAACATCTAGAAATCTTCCTTATAGAAAATTGTAAGAAACAATATTTCTCAAATTTCGGTAAAAAAAACGAGGGGAGTCGATAACTGATGAAATCAGCCGCCTATCGGAATATGATTCCTGATAGTATTAGGCCTCTAACGCTTGTTTGTACTGTATCCCAACCGATTGAAATAGCCAATGACTGTCTTACATATATCACCGCGCTATTGACAATGACCACCTACTAACTCGAAGACCGATCAGACTAACCCAGGTCAAGCTCGGTACGTCGAAACCGATCGGTTCCGTTGAATTCCGACGATTTCTTTACTACAGGATTCCGGTCCAGATTTCGTCGGACCAGTTCCGATCAGTTTCCATCGGTTCCGTCGAATTCCTGGTCGAAATTTTGCGGAACTTAACGGAATTTTTCCGGCGGAAACTGGAACGGAATCCTGTAGTCAAGAAATCGTCGGAAGTCAATGGAGCCGACCGAAAACCAACGGAATCTATAGGATCCGCTGCCGGAAAACAAAGGAAACAAACGGTTCCGGCGATCGGAACAGTGGACCTGGGAATATCCATATGGTCCGATAACACTTTTCAACGGCTTCAAAATCGTATTAAAACGTCATAAAAAGACACTGTCCGATATGAAATCATATAGAGTACATTGTCGTGATATGGCTCTTGTATGAATATTGTCGATCGAAAACTTATGTCAACATCAACCAATCTTATCGCTAATCAAGCTGTTTGTCATATGGTTCGATAGTAACTTTCAAGCACTTAAAAATGGTATACAAACATGAATAGAAAAATTCTGGTCACATAATGATATCTCAAGAAGATTATTGTCGAGACACGATTTACTGGTTTTGTGAAACTGATGTATATTTTCGAAGAAAATATAGTGAGTGTAATAACTATTTTAAATTAAGAAAAACGCTATTTGAACATGGAAAAAACCGAGAGAATAGCAATTATGCAATTTTTATCCGATCGTAGGAAAACTACGAATGAGTTTTTCAATAAGAAAAAAACAGGTTGCAAAAACTTTTAAAATATATATAGGCCTACTCCATTTTGGATGATGATTCACAATAACAGATTAGTTTTTTGTCTAAATCATATTTTTACAATTAAAATCTACTAAGGTTTCAGGCATAGTAAATCATAAAATTTTGTCTTGAGAATAGTTTTCTTAGGATTTCTTTCTGCAGCCAGTGTTTTTTCCTCGATGTTTTTATACCATATTGAAGTGCTCAAACGGTAGTATCGCACCATATGAAAAATAATCTTGGTCGTTTTATGAGGTGAATAAATAACAAGTGCTGATTATTATCATCAATAGTTGGATTCAATGTATATATGATGGCCATTGATTATTTCAACATCGACCAATGAACATAACAAATAAGTGCTATATGACTAATCCAATCAGGAGTCAGTGTCGCACTTCTTATATTATAGTTTTATATATAAACTAAATCAAATTTCATGAAGGGGCCATTTTCAAAAGTTATTGACCGCCTCCTTTCATTCAAATAATCATTATTAAATAAGAATGTTCGATTAGAGTACCTTCTAACGAAATTTTCTAGTCTTCTAACCTAAAAAGGTTCTAAGTAGAAAAATCTTGGTTACAAAAACTAGGACACGAAACCTCAAAACTTGCAGTATCATACGACATCTACTGATTTCATCGAAATATTAATGAACCTAACATATTTAGTTTTAATCATTTAGTCTATCGTTTTTGTTAATAGTTAATTTAAATATCTTACATTGATAAAACAAACTTTTAGCACAAATATGTCTTAATTTAATTATAAAAAAACATAACGGAGATATTTCAACAATACTTTTTACCCTTAAATGAAAGCATTGGACAAAAAAGTCACAAACTGATCATATTACATTTTATAAAGATTACTATGTACTATTTTTTCAATACAAAGTGTGCTCCGCTATTTTGTTTTGGTGAAAAACTGTTGATTGAAACATTATAGAAATCTACCCCTAGTCCTCTCTCCCCAACGATATCACCAGGGAGTCCCCTAAAAAATGCGAAGTCTCTAGCGAATCCCTGTCGTGAGTCCCCGGTGGAGTTGCATATCCCGGGAGTCCTCAAATTTTATGAAGTCCCTCGAAAATTTTCATAAATTAGAATTTTCCAGAGCATTCCAATGGTGGATTCTAGAGAGACCTGGATAATACTCATCAACTCCCTGGGGAATCCTTAGAGAGTCCCTAGGGCGTCCCTTGGGAGTTCCTGAATCCCCTCTTAACTCCTACAGGGATTTCCCCGGGATTCTTATAGGGAGTCTTGCCTAGGGACGGTTTTCTCCATTCAAGAGAGAAAATCTGGGATCATTAAAATTCAATTGATCAATCGAAAATGTTCTTGATGGAGATTTTCAAAAACGATATTCTAAAACTATTTCTCTTTAGATCTATAAAAATGCCAACATTTCTAGTTTGTTTCAGTCGACAGTTATAAGATTTCTTATGATCACATAAAAAAAATAGCTAGACAAAATCAGTCTTCATATAACGAAAAAGTTGGCAATTCGTAGATATTGAAATAACTGAATCAGATCAGTTCGTCATCATTGAACTCAGTACGATAGTTATCTTTGTCTAGCTGTTTTTCCTTGTGATCATAGGTCAATTGGGTAAAATCGGGAATCTCAGTCTTAGACAGATCCAAAGAAAATATTTCTCAATAATGCTGAATCTTCTTCTTCCTTGAACAATGAAAATTACAGATCTCTACGATGTTTCACTATCAAAAATTATTTGAAAAAAAGTAGATCACATAATAAATCGTAGTTCTTATACGTCAATAGAATTTTAATTTATTTAAAAAAATTTTTTTTTTTTTTTAATATAGACTATACCACCACCATCTGTATTAGATCAAACATCTGGTGTTTTACATTCAAATTTAACTAGTTCAGAAAGGAATCTTATTTCTAATATTATACATGCATTTGATACATTTAGTCCAATAAGTGAAACACGACATACAATTGAAATAATCAATACATCAGCATCTAGTCTTCATTTTGATTTATCACGATCACTTCAAATGATATCATCATTCTTAAAATCTATACGATCATTTATTAGTTCAACACCTGATTTTAAAATTCTAACGACATCAGAACAATGGTCTCTTTTTCAACGTAATATGCTTGGTCTTTTATCTATTGGTGGAATGTATTTTATGCGTGAATCTGGTATATTTGATAAACCTGAAAATGAAATGGCTATTATACCATTATATGGTAATGAAGTTGTTGAACAAGTTAAAACTATTAGTGCACAATTCAATTGTGATCCAACACTTATTAAACTTGTACTTGTTGCACTTGCATTTTCTTCAAATTGTTATACAAAACAAACTCGAAGAAATATTGATAAAGATAGTTTATTATTAGGTACATTTCGTTTATTTGGTAGTCAAAATGTTTATGTTGAACTTATATGGAAATATTTAATTCATCGATATACTTATGATGAATCGGTTAGACATTTTTCTACATTTATTCAACGACTTCTTGATGCACTTAAATTATCAATTGAAATTTATGAAAATAATCCAATATTTCAAACATTTATTGATGATAATGCTGAACAAATTGAACAATCTTCAACAACAGATGACAAAACAATTGTTCCATTATGGGGAAAAAAGTGATCTATTATATGTGCTATGTATATTGATTTTTGTTCTTTCTTCTTCTCTTAAAATTCTTATGTCAGATAACGAAAATTGTATTTTAAAATAATCAAAAGAGTATATATTTGCAAAGTTAAATAAATTTGTGAAAATAAATGATTGTATTAAAAATAATTTTGAGATATATATATATAACGAATGGCGTAGATTTAATCGAACGACATAATTTTCTTTTTTTTTTGTTTTTTGAATAGTTTCGACTCTCGAAAAGAAAATGTAGAAAGTAAAGTATGAAGTGTGAGTGATGAGCTCTAGTTGCCAAAACAAAGTATAATATAGATCTTTGTCCAATTCCTAAAAACATTCAAAAAACTGAACAGATTCTATCACACATTCTAAATCTTTATGAATATCAATCCTACAAATGAAATAGATATATTGAATTCTTTATTATGAAAAAAAATAATTTATATAATTTCAGTAAAATAAGAGTATCTTTTTTCGTCAATGAAAGTCTTAATTATTTCAATATACTTTCAGAAAGTCATATAATAGAGAATATTTTGTTATAGAAAATTGTTAACATCCGCTAAATCTTCAACGTGTGATTTTTCAATTGTAGTCCTTTACTAATACTGATTAATCTAGAAAGTAACGCAGTTAGAAATAATAGATAGAGGAGTTGGTGCTATCTTAAGACTTTTGGTACTTTCGTTCATGATAAAAAAAAAAACATATTTTTCAAAAAGAGATTTAATGTATGAAATAGTTATGCTCGAGTTGTTAGATGTAGAATTTCATTCTAAACAAAACATAATGATTGATAAATTGAAGAATACAAACAATTAGGTTTTATTGAAATCAAAGTAAGAACAGTCAGATAATCTTGTAAGACAATGATTTTTTTTTCTTCAATTTTTACTTCATGATTATTATTGCAAAAGATTTCTACTTAAATTTTGTTCGAACAAAAAAAAGAATTTACTTGAATGAGTTTCTAAATGTATATCTAAATGTCCAAAAGGAAATGATATTGTTCGTTTACTCTGTATCATTCGTTAATTAAGAAAAAATTACAATAGTTGTTATTGCGTAAATGATCTTTTTTTTTTTTTTTTCATTTATTTTCTCTCATGCTATTTAATCGAACTGTATGCTATATTTGATGTTTGATTATGAATCAAATAAAAATTTTCGTACATAATGATAATTTTTCTAATAATAGAATGGTGGTATCTGCTGATAACTAATTTATCGTCTTTTTTTAGATGCTGCATAAATTCTGTCTAAAGGTTAAGATATATTCTTTATGGTAATTGAGACATATTGAAATAAAGATTTCTTCATCATTAGACAGAATAAAGTAACATAATAAATAATTGTTAAAGAGTACGGCTTATCTTCATGTAGTATATCAGTAGTGTTGTTCTCTTTATCACGTTCTTTTCTGAAGATGATTACGACTATTCGTGTTTTTAGCAATTACTCCTCTGTATAGAGCGTTGGCGATAAGATACGACACTCTAGACATTTCTGTATAAAGGTTGTACTCTCTCATTATATACGACAGTAAAATAATGTGTATAGACAGATTGCTTATGGGCATAATTATGCATGCATTATTATTCGAACAGAATTAATTTTCTTTCTTTTTTTGAGATTGATGGAAGCTGATGATAGTTTTCTAGTTTTTTGCATGAATCAGTGATGTTAGTGTTGAAAAGAACAATTGAGAATTTTGATACAATCTTCAATAAAATTAAACAAAAATTTTCGGAAACTACATTTAAACTCTCTGATCGCAATTCATGTTTGACAGTTTTCGAATCCATTGAGAAAACATCATAACCAATTATTTGTCATGTTTTATACATAAAAATGTCTTTTCATGCATAACATACGACAAAAATATAGTGTGAGGACTTTGTCGACATTTTTCAGATGTAAAAGTTGTTGTTTTTAAAGCTTTTTTTAAACGTATTCTTCTTGATCTTATGTGAATATATGTGAAAACGCTTAAATAGGAACTGCCATTAGGCTGTTTAAATACGTTTTCAAAACTTCTTTTCTACTTGGGTGATTTTCAAGTTTTACATATAATCAGTCATTTAAAAAAAGTTATAAACACGCTCAACAATCACAGTTTTTTTTTCTGAACAATAAGTGGTCTTTCAAAAATCAATCGCATTACTCCAATGATTTATTAAATGTTTTACGAGGAAACGTTATCAAACGATCAATAGGTTTTGAATTTGGATTTGCTATAATTTAAGCTGCGGCTTGATACATAACAACAAATCGAATGATGGTGTTTTGATTTGAGATTTTACCTACAGACAGGTCTACAAGTCAGTGTCATGTTCTGAAAATTTCAGATCACAAGAATATTTACTTTGGAAGATATTACAGTTCCAAATGAATGCTGAAGCTGTCAAAGCATTCTACTATTAAATAGATCTGTCTATAGATGAAATCTCAGATCGAAATAGTTCTAGTTGATTTGTTGATAAATAGCAAACTAAAGTTTAAAATTCTAATGAAATACTTAAAACTCTTCATATAAAATCTGATGGAAACTACTCAATCACTGATGTTGAAAAATTCATTTCTTTCATGAAGAGCACTTAGAGTAAGACCATGAATTACTGAATGATTGATATTTTTTTAAGTTCAATATCCTGTCAATGGCTATGACGAGTAAATGAATATAAGTTACACATGAATATATATAACGATTTCACATATTCAATACGAAGACAACTTCTATCGAATCTATTGTTTCTCTTTTGAATAAAAACAACATTTATTACATTTGGATTAATAATCGATATGCTAATCAAACTCATATCTATACAAAAAAAAAACATCGATATATCAACAAACTGTCAGATAATATATAGTACGAGATAATGCTCGACAGCTATGACTCTGATTCTAATCTCACCTTGTTTAGTTAAGATATTTAATGACTCATGATGATCTATCCATTGAATTAAATTGTATTTCAAAATCAATTTCATAGTGGAGACTATTTCCTTGACAGTACAATTCTAATTTTTATATGGATGTATGTAGCAACAATATCGTCTATGTTATAACGAAAACTCCATCTTGATATTTTTATGCGATTATGAAGTATTCGAAAATTAAAAAAAAAACTTTTGCTGATATGTAAATCAAACGATCAATGTTTGTAACAAAAAATTGAGTTCGATTGGTAAATCATTATCATATATTGAACATTTTAGCAACTGAAAAAAGAAATCCTAAATGTTGACATTAGTGGCGTATCCAGGATTTTTCGGTATGCTGAATTTCAACTTCAGAGCATGGGACTCACCTGAAACTTATAGAGATATTATATTGAGCCAAAATGATGAGTTTTTATCAAAAGATTTTTGTAATGGGAGTTTGCGAAAAAAATTAGCATTTTCCTGAGCCCCACCAAGATTTTTCTTTTTCTATTGGTAGTATGTTGATTTTTAGAATTTCATAGTAAGCTACATCGAAATTCATCGATAGATTTCAAATTTCATTTAAAAATATGCATCCGTTCATGAGTTATAATGTTTTGGAAATTTGCTGCATGTTGCTAAAATTTTTAAAAAAATTCAAAACATTGTAACTCGTGAATGGATGCATATTTTTAGATGAAATTTGAAATCTATCGATGAATTTCGATGTAGCTTACTATTAAATTCTAAAAATCAACATACTACCAATAGAAAAAGAAAAATCTTCGTGGCGCTCAGGAAAATGCTAATTTTTTTTGCAAAATCCAATTACAAAAATCTTTTGATAAAAACTCATCATTTGGACCCAATATCATATCTCTATAAGTTTCACATGGGTCCCATGCTCTGAAGGTGAAATCCAGCATACCGAAAAATCCTGGATACGTCACTAGTTGACATCAAAGATCTGAAAAAAATGTCAACTATCATCAAAGGACTATCCAATGCCGTCTCTTTCTATTTCATTTTTTTACTGTTCAACAATATAATCATATATCGTATCATTTACAAAATTGTAATAAATATGTTTTAATAAATATACGAAAATGATGTGAGAATGAAAAATTGTTCTTTTACACTCACCTATTTAATATACTGTCGTCATTTTAAAATATGATATTAGATAATGAAAGATTTTATTTAATTCTCATGATTAATTCTAATACTGTCAAGATTAATTATTTTGTGAAACATAATCTAAACGAGATTTGAAAATATAAGAACAGAAATGTATCTTCTTACAAACGTGAGATTGAAGTCTACTGTGGGATTATGAATCATAGTTATCGTTTACTTTTCTTTTATACACACTGGAGTTTATTGCAATTGACATCTTGTATGAATTATAGATAGAAATTCATCAACTGAAATATATTCGCTCTTTTACAATACTAACAATTTCATATTGTTTCATATTTTAATCACAAAAAGATTGTACTAAATTCTTTTTATTATTTATATCATTCTTTACTGAGCCTTTTTTTTCTTGTTATATAGAATGTTGTTTATATTCAAACAAAAATTCCATACGATTAATTGATTGATGATTAAATTGAAAAATTTTCACTTAAATTTTTATTCTATTCACAATCATGTTCATCTGTATGCTGTTCATTTGACAATATCGACAACACAATAAAAACCCAAAAAAAATAACATGTTTTTTTTTTTCATCTATGCTATTTAATTTATTGTTACAAGGCATAAATAAACGAGAATAAAAAAAGAAATCTGAAAAATACTACATTGATATTTTATGAATAATTCATACATGAAGTATTTAAACATATTTCTAAAAACATATGTTTATAATGTCTAACGAGGGAAGGTCACCAACGGTTCAATCGCGTTTTAGTCGGAACTATGTGCATCATGTAGGTCCTAATGAACTATGAATACCCTGAAAAGAGTTCGGGCGGCTAGCTTATTATTGTCGAGATAATGCATTTTTATGGTATTTTTAACTAAGCACAATGCCGTAGTCCCCCTCAGGAACCCGAAAAACTGAGTTTCGAGTTTTGACTTGAAAATTTGTACAGAAACAGACCTCAGTGAGAGTAGTTTATTGTGAAAGTTTCAGGCCTTTTGGTTGTTCCTATCCTAAGATACAGCTAAAAAGGGTGTTTTTACACTGCTCGTATACCCTCGACAGGTTCCGATGTACTTATTTCAGAATGGGAGCAACCAAAAGATCTGAAACTTTCAAAATAAGCCACTCTCATTGAGGTTTGTTTCTGTGCCAAACTTCGAGTCAAAATTCAAAACTCAGTTTTTTTGGTGCTCCTGAGGGGGACCACGGCGTTCTGCTTAACAATATCGTAAAAATGCAGTATCTCGACAGTAGTGGGCTAGCCGCCCGTATCTTTTCAGGGTATTCATAGCTCATTAGGACCTACATGATGCACATAGTTCTGACTCAAAAGTGATTGAACAGTTGGTGACCTTCCCTCGTAAGATTTATATTTGATTTGAAACATTTCATTACATCAAATATTCTTGTTTGAAAAGTATTCTCTATTGTTCTTTAAAATAACTTTTCAAGAAACTTCGTCTTTTGTCATTTCTTTTTTGTTCATCAACATATTAGTCAAGCTGAAGCACGAAGACAAAACTGTTATTTTATCAGCAGTCATTGTTACTATATATGAATAGATCTTCAATTGATAAGAATCAATCAATATCTAGTAAATCATATTTAATGATCAGTTATAAAAATTGAATGTCTTCTCTAAAAATTAAATCATAAGACATATGACATAACCATTAAATTAATATATTTAATAATGAACTGATTAGTTATTCTCAATTTGTTTTTCATTAAATCGATATGAATTTAGATCTTTCTTAACAGAAAAATCTCAATGAATCATATATATTTAAACAATAGTTCGCGGCAAGATTCATGAGTATCACATTTGCAGCCGTGATCGTGACTGAAATTTGATCAATTAGATTATGATTAGTTCACAAAACCTTGAAAGTGCCTTCTACTACAAATAGACCGATAATAAAAATATACAATTGTCGTTTGCGTCAACAAATTTTCAAATAGTTTGATTCGAGAGATGGGCGATTTTGATTCCGATATGGTTTCAATTCCAAAAAAAAAGTCGATTTTGCTTATACCTAATTCTTATTCACTATATCTATATAAACTTCGAATATTGAGAATTATGTTTTCAATGGAATATTTTTTTCGATGACTTTATATCTTTTAATAATAGTGATATAAACCGAAGAAATATGATAATTAGAGTGTGAAGACAAAAATAATCGCTTTGTATAATTGTCTTACGTTATATACAGTAAAATTTTAAGAGAAACCCATCAAAAAATGTGGTGATCTCTCATTTTATTTAGCGTTTTGTACTTTTAAAAGTGGTTTCGAAAAAGTCTTCTACAACCTGCAAACTACAATATTCGATTTTTTGAAAAGTCTTATCATCATAGTTTATCTATGAAAATAACTATCTGGATTCAGTCTAATTGCTGAATATCATTAAATCTGGCTTTCATCACTTTTACTTTTATATGCGATGAATAACCGTGCAGAAATCACATTTAAGATACTCATAACGTATATGTTGAACAATAACAATACTACGATAAAATCAAACTTTAGATAATATATATATATATGCTCGTTCGTATTTTGTTGTAATAGATTAATAAGAATATTCTTGTTGAAAATTAATTACACAAGATTTTCTCTTTGACCACACCTTTCGAAGTTACATTTATTCAACATATTTTCATCGGTAGTACTCATAGAATGGATATATTCGATCTTCATCAATATTACAAATAATTTACATAAAGAGATTCTAATAAATCAAAATTAATTTCTGTGACACCATGGACTGAAAAACTTCGTTACATCAAAGATTATTTGTAATACTTCATTTATTCGGTACTGCAAATATATATATAATTATCATAATATTTCACTTTATTTTACTAGACATATTAAATATGTACTTGTTCTCCTTAAAATTTCAGATGATATTCTTAAGCCATCTCCACCCTCAAAAAAATCAATTTTGGTCAAATTTATCGATTTTGTGATTTATAACTCATTAGATAGAGCAAAGTGTCTACTCTCGAATGCACTATAGTTGATTGATTTTATGATGAGCTTTAAGAATATTACATAAGTTTTTCTGAACCTTCATATTGGAAAAAATAAGGCTTTTAAAAACTTATTTTCCGCTTTTCTCAAAATCAGTTTTTTCGAGTATACCGTTTACACGGGCACGCCTTTCTTAATAACGAGTGAATAGAGAAGGGATAATTTTTTCTTATTGCATAGAGGACAAGTGGGGCTAGATCCTAATAGAGCCCGATTTTTGAATTTCACTTCTGCTAAAATAAAAAACTTGAATCTTTCGTTTTGTTTAGCGACTTTTTTTGACCATGAATTCGAGAATTTTTCGAAAAACGTTTTTTAAAAAACAAACGAAGGGAAATTCAAAAATCGGACTCTATTAGGATCTAGCCCTAAGGGTACTCTACAATTTAAGAATCACGCCGACATGCTTAGCCAGTATCCTTATATCGAAAACCTTGTCCGCGTAAAGGGTATTTTTGACCAATAAATTAACGATAACTCGTTAGTATATTGGGGTTTGTAGGAAGATATTTCACCCACAGTCTATCCTAGCCTAGACTAATATTCTTCCAAAATTTGGTTGAAATCGGACGAAACATAACAAAGTTGGTTTCTTAGGGGGGCCTTAACAAGATAGCATTATTAATCAAATATTCATTAATTATCAATGAAAATGATGTTATTCAATTATGAGATAAGACATTATCTACAAAGAGAGAAAGAGAAAAAAAATTGAATTCAACGACTAAACTTCATGTGTAAACACACAACTTCAGAATAACATACATGGAACTTGATAAAAGAATTATTTAAAAAGCAGAACATCTTTCACATAGTTTGTCAAGATGCTGCAATGTACGTCAATTTTATGATATCTTCACATTCTCATGGATATGAACACGTTAAAATAAAAATGAGTCTTGATTTGTTTGTTAAGTATTCATTCATCGTCTTGGTGTAGCGCGTACCATGAGAATATATCGAGTGATCGAAAAAGAACTACCTCGAACTTTTAACAATAGGTGTGATTGATTCGATTAGAACTGGAAAATAGTTAGTATTCCTTGTCGCGAAAAAATGACAAATACGCTGAAGCCTAGAGTCGAACTACGTGTTTAAAATATGCCGTAAACTATGTCTCAAAGGAATTAGATACATGCAACTAAAACTTAGCAATTCTAGTTCAGTTTTCAAAATATTACGTGAAATTGAAACTATTCAATCATGAGATTGATATGAAAATTTTAAATATGTTTTAAAAAAACCTTCACTGTTCATTTGTTGAGATTACAGGTACTACATATATCAATACTCGAACAAAACATAGTATACATAAATAAGTAGGCTTGGAATGTGTTTACTCTTGCAATGCAACTATAATATTATTATTAATAACGCATCAATTCATCTTTTGTACGATAAATCTTTTTATTTAGAATAATATATCGAATTTCATTCATTGTGACTAATGAAAAAAAAACAAAAGAATATTAATTTGAAATATCAGCAAAATACTCAGATTCTTTAAAATTATTTTTGTACTACTCATAATAATTAATAATTATATTGTGAGTCATTTGCTTCGGTTCATAGTAATTATTAATATTTTTTTTTAAATTTAATAAATAAAATCATTAAAAATGTACCGCTTATCACATATGTTGAGTACAAAAACTAAATCACAAATGAGATAAAAAGTATGTAAAAAAAAGCACGTCGGAATGTTGTTGATATACTATATATATATATATGTCGTGTCGAAGTTATTAAAAACTTATGCTTCTAATGAATTCTTCATTTCAATAACATGTATTTCATCTTTCAAGAATAAGTACATAAAGTTAATATCATTGAAAAGATTAAAAATCAGATATCTCTGTCAAATCTCAATATGGGCACGAATCCTTTGGAGGTTTCTCTAATGTAGTGGTTCCCTACCTAATGGGCAACATATGAGCTCAAAAGCTTTTAATCACTTGGGAACGTTCCCTCGTTAGTTAGTAGAGAAATTATCTGTTTTCGTTCCACTTATTCGGTTTAACATTTACATTTAAGTTTTCTATTGAACTTTAGTTTTTCATCATGAAATCTTTGAGAACTAGAATGGCAGAGTTTTGAATATGAGTTGCATCTATACATAGGCTTTATAGTGACTAGAAACTCCCTAAGTTTTTAGTTATGACTGAAGTATCTTTACAAAGATCTTATTTTAGTAATGTTTCTTTGGGACTACTGAGTGAAATAAATACATTTTAGTAGCAAACTGTTATCTCTCTAAGAATGTTTTTGTTTCAATTAAAACTTTAAAGAATCTTCAATCTCTATAAAGCCTTTCTGTAGATGTAACTTATATTCAAAACTCTGTTATTCAAGTTCTCATAATGAAAATCTAAAGTTCAGTAGAAAACACATAAATACAATCATGAAATCGAAAAAATGAAGTGAAAGTAGAAAATTTTTCTTCTAACTAAGAATAATCGAGTAGAAATAATTTTATTTAAAAAGTAATTTGGCATTTGAAAACATTCTCTCTTTTGTGTATATTTGCATTTTTTTTTGTATTTGAAGGCTAAAAACATTATCGAAATTTTTTGTGAAATCCTGTGAGACACTTGAGAAAGTATTGAAAACAGCCTCTGAATATTAAATTTTTTCAATGATATTAACTTTATGTACTTATTCTTGAAAAATGAAATACATGTTATTGAAATGAGAAATTCATTAGAAACACAAGTTTTTCTCAAAAATATCGTCAATGAATTAATTATTATTTGTTGATGAGACAATTTTCAATAACTTCGGCACGATATATATATTATTTTAGATATACTTACATTAAGAACCTTTCTACTTTTATAATACTTATGTAAGACCTCATTTAATGAGATATTTTGTAGCAAAAGATATGACATCTTGTCTTTTACAGATATATGTTTCTTAATGAGCTGCTTTCGTTTTTTTTTCTTAAATAGCAGGAAATTCAATTATAATTGAACAAAAAAAAAATTAAATATAAACTATGAGCATAATCTCTATGTAATTAAAAAAAAATATGAAAATACAATTCATCTCTAAATAATATAAATTAAAATGAATTCCTATAACATATTGAAATAAATTATTATCTCAGATTGTATTCAAGAAAAATTTATTTACAAATAAAAATATTGATTATGTTGAATCTTATATTTTATTATATATTTTTAATGATTTCTTTTTGAATAAAAAAATTTTATATTTAATTTATTTTTTAGTCAATCATATATTTATTCTAAAATAATAATGATTTTTATTTTTTGTTATAATAATTTTTATATAAAAATTTATTTATCATAATAAATATTTCTATTAATCTTCTTTTTTTTGGAATTGTTTTGAATACTTATCAATGTCAATTTGTAAAATTCTTCAGCATTCATTTACATAATCGTCCAGATATGTAATAAAAAAGTAGTTCATATATTATAACAAAATGTTATATACAGTGGCGTACGCAGGGGGGGCCGGGGGGGCCCGGCCCCCCCCCCCCTTGAGACGAAAAAGTCCTGGAGGGGGGTACAGGAAAAAATATTTTCACGTGAAAAAAGTTTTTTATGCCATGGCCGGCCCCCCCTTGAAAAATTTCTGTGTACGCCACTGGTTATATATATATATATGTATGATGTTTGATTAGAAATCAAGGTTTGTCGGATGTGGACTTTAATTTTTATTTGTGTACTTCAACATTTACTTTTTAGATTGTGTTTCATAAAAAAGAAAAACTCTTTAGCCCGGTGCATGTCTATCTAACATGCATAAACTCTGTTTCCTGTCGTATATGTTAATATTGTTTTTTTTTTGTGTATTCACAATTTGTTCTCTAAATTATTTTTTTTAATTTATGCATTATAGAAAATAAAATTCGAACTGATGTTTACAAAATAAAATAGGGCGTATAGAAATGCAAAATAAAAGTTACTAAGGAAAATAAGAAATTATGTCTTGAATTTTATTTATATCGACTAATTAATATTTTCATTAATGTCATATAACTAAATTATTAAAAGTGAACTGACATCTAAATAGAGATTAAGATAAAAAAATAATTTGAACAATAAGAAGATGAGTTTATGATGACCTATAAACAAGATTATTCCTATCAATTTTACTAATTATAATGTTTAATTATATTGATTATAAAATAAAATAGTAGACATATAGAATTTAATTTTATGCGAAAAGAAAATTGCTTTAGGTATAGTAAAATCGGATGTAAATTATTAGCTATTATTAATAATAAAGGAAACTTTCTTGTCATGAAATAAAGAAAACATTATTTTTTATTGTATATTAATTCTATCTTGCAATTATTTTTAATAGATCCTTTATATGCATAAAATCAAATTTAACATTATTGTCAAAATGTATATTATATAATTTTAATATTTTTATTTCTTTATAAATAAACATAATAAAATAATCACCTAAAGTCACACTACTAGCTAAAGAATATATAATTTTGAATGTTACTATCTGCTAGATTTTATTACAAACAAACTTCGGTAAAACTTTGATTTTAAACATAAACTCGAGTTCAATCAATCCTAATGCATTGAATTTAGAATAATAAAAGTAATATTTATTTCCTTATACATGATAAAAGACATTTTTTTTTAAATATCATTTTGAAAGGCTAATATTCATCTTTTTATTGATAAATAAAGCTCCATATATATTATTATGATATGACAGACAGAAGATTTCAATTTGCTGTCATCTTAAAACACGATGACACATATACATTGTTTGCACACTATCTTCGTATAGATCTCCGCTTCATTAATAACTGTAATCACTAAATTTTCAATGTAAAGAGTACATAAAGATAATTATATAAATTAGAAAAATTACAATTGTTTTAATTTGGATATTTTTATTAATCATAAAGGCAATATAGAGTTCTGTCATAAGACAATAAATACTATGACATTTCTTGCTAAAAGGTGAAATGTTCTTATTTGACTAAAAAAAAAAAAATCTGTGTTGACTTTCAAGCTCCGTTGCATGAAAATCGATTAGAGTGCATTTGCGCTGTATCTGTAAATAAAATATGAGACCAAAAGGAGTCACATGTCAACAATTTTTTATCTGATAGCGAGCCTTCTAATGACTACTAAATATATGGGTACATAATCTGACGCAGAACAACAAGTTAATCTTATGTCTTCTGTATATTCATTATTGTAATTGTTTAATAGTACAGTTTTACTACTCTTTTTTTTTGTTTTTTTATTAAAATTAATTCCTATTTCCATCAGCTACTTATGAAAATAATAGAACTCATCATGTTTTAATTAAAATAATCAGTCGAACATTCACTTACAAAAAGTAATTATGAATATGCATTCATTATATGAAAACACTTGATCGTCATTGGAAACCATATAATAATAAATTTAATAACATAAAATTTTGAATTTTGAGATACACAAAACAATTCATTCTCTCATTGTGTTTTGTTATCAAAGTTATTTTTTTTTACCTAGCGTTTTTTATTTCGACTTTACTTAAATTTTCTCACAAAAATATTCTATAATATTAATGCTTTTTTTTTTTTTTTATAAAATAAAATTCAACATATAGTAAAAATTTTTATTTACTAAAATACAGAATTATAGTCTATTCATCAAATATAAAATAAATGCAACATATAAATGAAAATTATCATTGAAAATTTAAATATTATTTACAGTTAATCAACCATACAAGATCAGATTTTATTTGTTCTATAATGACATGTTTTACATACTCATTCTTACGAGTAGGTGTTTTTCATATCATGATTTCCTTCAATTTTGACATGTTATTATATTCATTGTCACATGGTGTATTATACTCAACTACCTTTTTTTCTCTTGTTTATATATACGCAATATGATTTAATGAAAATTCATTAAATATAAATTTTACTATTAACATTGAGAATTCAACAAAATTTTTGCGAACATATCAATGAATTCTCAAGGTTCTATTAGTATACATACAATATATAAAATATCATACATACGAATAATATCTTATTATATGTCTCTAAAGATTACATAACTGTTAAATTATCTCATTTAGATCTATTTCAAATTTGAATTGTTTCTTCGAAGATTATTGAACTTTAATTCATATAAATATGTACCCGTTATATTTATTCTATATAGATGAATAATAGGGCTCTGGGTACATTTGCAGATCAGCGACACCACGATATTTGCACTCTACCAATTGGACGAATTCGTATAGAAAGTGCCGATACAATCTAGAATAATCTTAACTTTTGAGTCATTTGTGCAATAAAATGCTACTTTCTTTTTATGTTCTGATAATTTTCATTGGCAACTGTTTTTTCCAATCATACTCATTTTGGCAAGTACCTGTAGGAATAACAAAAAGAAAAAATGTGTTTTTCTTGTTGTGCCTCGTCAGGAATATTTGCAGAATGAGGAAAAAAACCAGAATATAAAAGAAAAAAAAAAAGAAACTAAAAAAAAATGCTCAGTGTCGTGCGTGTCTGGTAAGTACGAAGATCAGTAACAGTTACATGAATCTTCCGTCAATTTATATATAATGCTAAAAATAAGACATTGTTCTGTTTTTATTGAAATAAAATGTATACTATGTTCATTTATTGTTTTTGTGTCGTTTAGTATGTAATTGAATATATTCTAGATAAAATTCTCTTATAGAAAAAATATTAACTATTCTCGGTATTATATTTACGAATTGTTCTTGATGTCACTATGACCTTGATGATAAACGGATATTTTTAAATAAATGTAATTTTGTTTGTATGAATAAGTAAAAAAAAACAACAACAAAAAGAAAACTTCACCAATTTCAAAAGATTAGCAATGACTTTCAAACGACCTTTGTCTCTTTCACCAATTGATCATCGATTTAATAAAATTCACAGTGTATCCAATAGAAATACTTCTTGCTGTCAAGTATGTGGTGATGAAGCACATATTTATAATTATGGAGCTTTATCATGTGCATCTTGTAAAACATTTTTTCGTCGTCA
>CAJNOP010000176.1:269912-305318 GCA_905250075.1 Rotaria sp. Silwood1
ATAAAATCTCTGTCATGA
The DNA here is from genome assembly GCA_905250075.1 of Rotaria sp. Silwood1. Classification (NCBI taxonomy): domain Eukaryota; kingdom Metazoa; phylum Rotifera; class Eurotatoria; order Philodinida; family Philodinidae; genus Rotaria; species Rotaria sp. Silwood1. Next base: position 269,931 of record CAJNOP010000176.1, read on the forward strand.
GTTTTACTTTATAAAATTTCAGATGAAATAATCCAGCATACTTGATTTTGAATACATGGGTGATCACTTTCCAATTGAAGTGAAAAATTTGAAATTATTTTTGTATCTTTCTTAAGTTTTTTTTGATTAGTATGAGAGTCAGTCTCTTTACATTGAAAACATTACGTTTCATGTTCAAATAGTGGGTCTCCCTCTCTTTTATACAATAGCAACAGTTGATCATAATAGCTTTTGTCATTCAGCCGTTTCTTTTTTTTTTCCTTTGTTGAAAAAAAAATATGAACGTGTAAATTCATCCCACGTTATACTCAATACGCTTGTCATTAATGCTGAATATCTTCTATTTTATGTAGTCCGATGCATTTATTGACATTAAATCGATTATTAACTCAGATAATATCATTTTTTTGTAAATATTTTTTTTATTAGTAAACATTATTCTTTACAATTTACTATGGCTGATGTTCTTCCTAAAAATTTTCGGTAATATTTTTATTTAAATCATTATGAAATACTTGCTTGATCGTTCCAGCATTATTTTTGATGTCTTTAGCTATTGGACATAAACTTTTTTCGGCAAAGGATGGAGACCGAAAAAAACTCAATATCGTAAAAAGTCATATGCTACGAAGTATATTAAAAAAACAATTATCGTATACGATACCAAACGTTCAAACCAGAGATGTTCATCGCGGCTCGAAATCTGTCGCTGCCGCGCCGCGATGAATTTTCAGAAAGTGTGCCGCTGCAGCGATGGTACTCGAAAAAAAAGTTTCGAATTTCATTGCTGTGAATGTATTGAAATATAATTCTTGTCACTAATCGATGAGATTCATTGAGTCTTAGAGTGTTACGTTTGTGGACACTCAATTTTTGGCAAATTCATGAAGTTTTTGGCAATGTCTTCTAAAAGGATCCTGCCGCTACCGCAATGATATTTTCAAATTTCTCGCGCGCCGCGATGGACATCTCTGATTCAAACACGAATAACGTATGCGATGAACGTAAACGACTATCATACATATTTTAGTATATAATCATAAGTTAGCCTTAAGTCGAGTTGCATTTATCAAGCATATCGATTTTTCTTTTTTTGAATTCTACAATAAATATAATAATAAGTATTAAAAAACTAATCTTTTTGCTTTTTTGCATTTAGAATAATTCGAATAACATAATCAAAAGCAATTTTAATTGAATAATATTATTTTATTTTCTGTTTAGATTGAATCAAAACAAAAAAATAGATTTAAGAGTAAATACTTATTTTTAAAAAAGAATAAAACAAAACTTTGTACGTAAGGTGAAGAGAAAGACAAGAGTAAGTTCTTTCTCTTGAGTAAAAATTTAAGCAATTACTGAGCTACTATGATATAATCTTTATAAATGTTTTCTTTTTCTTTCATAGAAAATTCTTTTGGAAAAATTAATTGAACAGAATGTATTCATCCATTTATATTGTTGTCTTCAAATGTTGTTTCGTAATTAATTGATCAAAACAAAAAATAATTAAAACAAGATAAAATCGTATTAAACAAAATGAAATTCGATGAATCTAGAACTGAAAAGTCGAAAATATTATTAATTAAAAGTACATCAGTTTTAATTAATAGTTTTCTATGATTTTTCTGAAAAGTTATCGAAGTCTTAGTGTACTCACGATCAACTTTCAAATTAAGAATTTGTTCATATCTGAACATTGATCAAGAATGACGGAATTTGAATAAATTTCCAATCAATATATAAAACACATCAAATAAATAATAAATTAAACTAAATGAACATGTACATTTTGAAAATTATTTTTTTGATTTAATTAACACTTGTAATGATGTATCAATGGCTGAAACAAGCAGAATATTTTTTTTCTTTGTCATCTCCTCACATATTTATAAAATGTTTGCATCTTTTAATCATATCATTCATTTGACTATATACTACAAAATCTATAAGCTAGAACACAAGAGCACAGTAAAATAGGTAGAGTAGTACCAAAACAATAGAGCTTGAAATCAATCAATCTTTTACTTTGCTATTCTCTATCGAACGAATCTCTTTCGCCAGCAACTAAACTACATAACATTGAGTATACGCAACATACTAATTAATCTTGATTCGTTATAATCCCTCTCCGATATAGAGGTCTCCATTATACACAGCATTACAAAAGTTAATTCAATTGTAATCATCAGTATCATTCGAAAAAAAAAATGTTTATCTTACTTATTTAATACAAGAAAACAAATGACTTCCAAATTAAGATATATCATAAAAACTTGCAACATATGATCTGATCAAATGATTGTAACGAAAAACTTATTAATTAATTATTCTTGGAGATGTGATATTTGAGTCAAAATAGTAACACATTGAATCCACATGTAATGACATGCGTTTGAATTGTGAGTTCACTGTTTTGTGAATGATAAACAAAGGTATTATATGGAAAATAATGAAAGAATAAAAAAAAAAATGTTTGCTTTTTCTTCTTGCACTAAGAACAAATCAAGTGTTTAAGTTCAAACTGAATAAATTTGTATGAAATGTGAAGTAATTAATTTATTCTTTTCGATGCTTTTTTTTTGCTAAACTTACATATATTTTATGAAGAAAAAAAAATGTTAGTATGATTTTCAATTCAAAATTTTACGGTTTTCTTCTTTCATTCCTGTTATATACCTTATCAACCTAGACTAAAGGTCGCTGGGTACATTCTAGCTTTGACATCTTTAAATAGCTATGAAAATCTATTAAATAGTTGAGTGTTTAGTAAAAATGTGTTGTTTTTTTTGTTGTTGTTGAGAAGCGACGATCAAAGAAAGAAACAAGCGAAGAATACAATATATAATGAAGATATTAATATATGTTCTAGTAATACTAAGGTAATACCTTGTCTTTTATATTCGTGAATGCATCAGTATCTATCTGTAATTGGTTCAATTTCTGAAAAATTATCTCATCTATTTTGACTATTATCGTATATTTTTTTTTCTTTCGTATTCATAATAATTTACTCATATCGAAAATGATTTACGAAAAAAAAACATATTTTGACTAACTGTCGCACAATAGAACTAAGACTGTCATATCGAGAAGCTTGATGTGTGTGAGTACACATTATATACGATGGTTATCAAAGTTATTCGAGCAGGATCAAGAATCTTTTTTATTTTACTTATCTCTTAAAAGTTGCATGAACTAGACCAATTAGATTTCTTTTCATAACATAGACTATATAATCTTTATTCTCAGATGGATTCATCATGTATTTCAGTTATTTTTACGACATAATGATAAAATGTTTTTTTTTCTTTATTCTTTGAAAATTATGCAATCACATGTCTTTTAGTGATGTTTATGTGCACATTATTTTATAAAATTTTCTGCATGATGCATCATTGAAAAGAAGAAATTTAAGTACTTTTTTTTGTTGTATTGACCTGTGACAATAGTTTCAAAATGCGTATTTCAGATGCTGACCTAAGTCTTTGTGACTAAAATGTCGAAAAAAAAAACGGAGTTTTGTTTTTATGACAACTAGAATAAAATCAAGGAACGTGTTTTTTATCTTGAGTAAATATTATTTCTAGTGTTCAGGAGAACCGAAAGACCGTCAAAAAAAATTAATGTTTTTTTTCAATAGGTATCAATACTTTAAAGGTTGCCAAATTTTGTAGGAATAAAATTTTCAATAAAAAAAACGAAAACATTCAGTTCCACATAGTCAAACTACTCGTAAAAAAGTATTGTGTGAGAGAAAAATTTAGTTTTTTTTTTTGTTTTTCAAACATGAGTTTTAAGAAAAATGCAAAATAAACTTTCCTATATCTATCAAAATATTTTTTTTTTCTTCAATTAAACAGATTGAAAATTTATCGTGAGGTTTATCACTCACGTGTTCAACATTTTTAGAAATTATTCAGTAGAAGAATTATGTATACAAAGAATAATCGTATTGCGTGTTCAAGAGTTACGCCTAATAAAAGTATTAACAAACAGTCTTCATTGATACGACATTTTAAAGCTATGCTAATAATCGAAAAAATTTTGATTTGAAACTCTGAACCGACGTAAAGGTCGAATTAATTCTGACACGAATATAAGTTTAAATCTTTCGAGCTAAAAATTAGCACATTTGTCAAAGTCTTTATAGTGCTTTATGTGCAAATACAAACAATACACTAGGGACTATACTCATACGGTATTTATCCTATGTTGTATTGATTTAAACATTAATTTTTTATGTTCTTTCTAATGATGTATTATACATTGGAAATGGCTAAATTATCAGTAAAAAACATTTTTTTTTACAACTTTTTGTTCACAAAGACCTAGATCAATACATCAACGCAATAAAAAAAAAAACTTCTTTAACAGATGAAGTAGTTGATTAATTTTGTTAATCATTGTATTTATATATATGCCAATTCAGCAGGCGCACTACGTCAAACATTACATAACTGCTTGTGTCATATTACTGATGTCAAGACATCTATCAACGGTGTATGCTTTGATAAAAGAGCATGTTAATGAATTGTTATTCAATTTTATTTTTTTTTCTTCTTTATTCCATTTTTCTACTAACGACACATTAAAGTTACAGAACTATGATTATATTTTTCTCTTGGATTATTGTGCGACGTATAGGAAAATGATGAGAAATGTTTGTTATAGGTAATGATGAGAAAAAGAGAGGTAAGAGTAAAAAAAACATTCCTTTTTGTTTTCTTCCTTTTGTTCATTCTATAAAAAAAAAAAAAAAAAAATGCGTATAAAGTGTGACGTTAAAGTTATTACATAGCTGCGCGTGTAGTTATTCATCATATTTACGACCTTAACATAGTCTTATATAATCAAATATTTTCTAAGATATATATATATATAAATTATTGAACGCAGGTATGTCATAGGATTTGTCAAAAAGTTTATTTTCTTTCTCATGATTACTTTTACCAAGAAAAGAAAAACAAATCTATAACAAATTCGTATATATTTATAAAAACTAAGTCAATCATGGCTTCTGTGACCTTTATAAATATTATATAACTGCTATAAATATTTTATCTAGAAAATACATTAAATTTTTAGTATAATAATAAAAAAGCAATAAATTAAACGTCAGCTGTAATAATCATGATTCTAGAGAGATTAATGAAAAATTTCTACAGTTATAAATCATTTTATATATCATTTTTAATATAGAATCTTTTTGGTTGTTGTTGTTGTTGTTCAATTTTGTTCATGTTAATTATGAAATTATAATTAAATTTTTATTAGATAAATTTGAAATGACTTTCAAATATCCATGGTCAATATTACCAATTCATCGACGTATTAATAAGACTACAATAGAATTAGATATTAATAATCACTGTCAAGTGTGTGGTGATAGAGCACATATTTTTAATTATGGAGCTTTATCATGTGCATCTTGTAAAACATTTTTTCGTCGTCATGGTTTTCATCCTGAAGTTTGTTGATCATATGAAATATGGATTTTTCTTTTTTTTAATTAAAATTTTGCTTTTTCGTTTTTTATTTAGGATATTCCGGAATGTGAATTTAATGGAGATTGTGAAATTACAATGAAATCAAGACGAATGTGTACAGCATGTCGTTTTGCTAAATGTCTTGCAGTTGGAATGAGTCCCGAACGTATTCGAAAAGAAGATCTTACTGGAAAAAGTCATTCATTAATAAAATTAAAAAAGCAACAAATTCTTTTGCCAACATCAAGCACTGTATGTATAAATTATTTAAAACAAAAGGATTCTATTGAAAAAAAAAAATAATCATCCTTGATTTGAAAAGTTATCTTCGTGTTGAATCGAATAGTGTTTAAGAAATCGTATTTTCCTCAAATTTTAATGTTTTGAGAAGCTCATATACCTGTTAAGAGATATTATAGCATCTGTAGATAATATAACCAACTATTAAAATATGCGCTATGACTTCAAACTAGCCTGTATGAAATTTTTGTTGAAATTTACGTTAATAGAGTGTTATCTAGTTTTCAATCGTATATATTTAATAATAGAATTCTTTGTAGTCAAAATTTTAATATTTTTATTAGCTTCTGCAGTTTTGTTTTTCTTTTTTTTATATGGGTAATAATAATCGGCCTAATTTTTGGCCTAAGACCTACGTGAGCCTAAGAAAATAATTGGTTATTTTTTTTTCGTTCTGCAGATGATTCATACGAAAAGGAAAACATACCAATAATATTTTTAGGCTCGCTTAGGCCGTAGGCCAAAAATTAGGCCGATTATTATTACCCTTTTTATATTTGTGATGTTTTAAATTCTTTAATACTGTTCTTGAGAGAAAAATCTATCAACTATGTAACTATTAGGGAAATAAGATGTTATAAATCTTCTTCCATTTATTTTTACTAAATCAAAGAAATGTCCTCAGACACGTACATCTTTACCCGTCACACTTACACACACATGTCTAACAACTGAGCTACATAACGAACCAAAAAGAAAAGGAATAGCGCGCATATACATATATATATCTCGACTACTTAGATCAAGGGTCAAACTTAAGGACAAATAACAAAGAGTGATCAAGGTTATATAACATCAAGATAGATCTAACAACAAGGAGATGAACCCGCTAACAGTAACTATCTCACAAATCTATATAAATATACTCATGAGTTGTCCTCTGAATTGTTGTATGTTATAATCGAATTAATCTTTCACTGTTTAAACAAGGCCAATTTCATGATTCTTAACGGCAGAAAAGTATATAAGTTTTGTAATGAATACTTGTTGGAGTAAAAGAGTTTCTATCAATTCATAATAATTTCATCATGTCCTATTATTTGACATACAGACATCTTCCAAAAAAGACAAAAAAAAACTCTCGCCTCCGAACTCTTGAAGGGACGATATGAGAATAGACTATTAAAAAGATTAATTTTAAAAATTTTCTATATCCTCGTATTCTCTTTCATGAGTCCGGAAGCAAAAAAATTTTTTTTTTTTCGTATTTTGAAAAGATCGAGATATGTCAAATGATATAACATGATGAAGTTATTATAAATGACGCATAACAATTCAGAGAACAACTAATAATTATACCTATAGTGTGACTATTCTCTATATCTCTCTCGCATTTGAATTCAAAACAGTCAAGTATAACTTAATTATTACAAAATCCGTCGTCAAGATTATCTGAGAAATGTGTAAAGTGTTTTCGTAGAAGAACACAAATAATCGATACAAAAAAAAAAAGCATTTCGCATCTTCCAAGCAACTATCAGACTTACGAGAGGAACTTTTTATATTAACTCATTGTTCTTGAATTTGAGCTCTATGAATAAAGCAGAACATAATGAGATATAAACAAACATCAAAAGAATAAATCTCTTTAGATCTTCTATTCCAAATTATAATCATTTTATTGAAATTTTAATCTTTCACTGAATATATACCAACGAATCGAATGACCGTATTTCGATCTGAGAAATTAGAAATATGCTCCAAGTCGGGATCGAAAAAAAAAACTTATTCAGTCAAGCTCGGAGCTAAAATACATTGAATCGAGATCCCATGGGTTTTATCTTTATGTAATATTGTTAAATAGATAGCTGTATGTCAATATTCTATAGCTTGTAGAATACAATATTTCAATCTGACTTATTCAAAAAAAAAACAACTGTAAGTTGATTGAGTTTTATCTGTAGAGACGTGATGACAAAGAAAAAGTAAGTTATTAAATGATAGTACATAGAAATAAAAGACTAAAATTCACAAATATTTTCTATTAATATAAGCGTAATAATTTCTTACATTAAGGCTGGAAGCCTATGAGAATACAATTCGATGGTTTTTGATTTTCAAAAACACAATCTAATTGAGATATGTGTATACAGTCTTCCATTGCTTACATTTTGAATCTGAAATATTCATGTGTATTCCTTTTGTCGTTAAAATTATTGGGCTAATGAAAATTTCTTCGCACTTATTATGCTTTTTAAATACCACAAAACAAACTACTTTGTATGATATTAAAAAAAAAAAAAGTGAGCCACATAACAAAATTCTTAGTCCAATTTTGAACATTTTCAACCAATGTTTGTTGGTTTTCATACAGAATCAAGCTCATTTGATTTCAAAGAAAATCAGCACAAAATAAGTCAATCGATATACGTCTTTCTGGACTGCGATTCGACCTATATTTTTGCAAAAGTCCTATTTTTATTCTATATTTTCATAAAAATTCCTATTTTTCCTATATTTTATCGAAAAACTGTAAGTTTTACTTTTGTTCTAGTAGTGTTTAGACGTTCAACAACATATACGGTGTGTGATCACATGTTTTTGAACAAAATTCTAACATTACGATGATATATTTAAATAGTGTTGTTCAATACTGAATGCGCTAGTGATTTTTAAATTTAAAGATTGATTTTAACTGATTTTCGCGTTTTATATTTCATCAACATAAGCTTTCCGATTGACATTGTTTTTCGAAAATTGATTAAGAAAAACAAAACACAATTAAAATTTATCTTTAGAATTTGAAAAATTAGACTTATATTATATTCAATTAGTACCAGTTAAAAACAAATCAAATTAAGTTAGATCTTTTCTATTTTCTTGCATGTAGAAAAAAACAATGAAGTCTTTATTGGGCGAAGCTGAACGACAATTTCCGTGGTTTAGTATTTTTATTTAAATTTTGTGAACTGTGTTCTTTATGATGAGATGAAGACAGAGTTTTTCATCCTATTGTGTTTATGATATTGTAGTACTTATTGGCTACTATTTAAATAAAGACTAAGTAAAAAATTAAATTTTTGCTAGGTAATTTATTGAAAACAGTTCTAAGTAACACAGTTTGATTTTCTTAGTAAAATATTGTAAATCACTAAGTAAATATATAATTTTTGTTAAGTAAAATGACATGAATATCTAAGTAAAAAAAGATAATTGTACAGTTATTGTATCAATAGAACTTTTGTTGTTTTTTCGTGGTTGTTCTTGTTTTCTTGTCTTATCGAAAGAATATATTCTTTGCTGATAGAGATATTTTACAAAACTTCAACCTAATAGCTCTGTCTAAAATATTTTTACAAATACATTCTTTGAAGAAGCTCGGACAATCGCAAAGTCGGTTTTTTTTTCTCATTCCGAGCCGTGGCTATAGTTTAGTTTTTTAATTCAATGTAAACTTTCAATGACAGATCAGCAAAAGTATATAAGAAAACGAGGGGAAGAGCGTACAAAAAAGTGCCAGACAGAAGAGAAGTCTCGATAAAGCAATACAAATCTTATGTAAAAGAAATAGCATGAGAAAAACAAATAGAATTGTACTAGACCATTTTGTAAGAAAACACGCACCTATAATATGAGAACGAAAAAAATCTATAAGTGATATATATGTGTGTCAGCATCCAGTGTTGGATTTACTTCAATATTAGATCCGCCTATGTTAGTCTCGGGGTGCTCCCTTTGGGCCGGTTCAACGTCGGATTGAGGAATTTGTTTTAATTAAGACCTCGGCTACTCTCAAGAGAGATGCTAGATTGAAATTCTTGTTGATAAATGGCCTTGCAGCAATGATACTCTAGAAAATACAATAGTCGATATACAAATTTAAGTAACATTCGTGAACCTCTACAGAAGAACAATTTTTAGGAAAACTATCCATTAGAGGTCAAATTTAAATGTAGGTTCTGCATTGATGATTTTAATATATGAAGTATCATTGCTTCATCACAGTTCATCAATGAGAATTTCAATTCGGCGTATATCTTGAGAGTGATAATGGTTTTAATAAAAAATTTTTCTCAATCCAATAATGGACTAATTCAATGTGAACATCAGAGATTGCGATGGATTCGAAATTGAATGTTGACATATGTATCACGATACCAGTCAAACGATGATAGAAGGAAAGCAAGAGAAAACAATATATACATTATAGTATTATAAAAAATTTTTCTGATCTCGTATAATCGTACTTTACATTTACTGGAAATTACTCAGTAATAATTTCGATTTATTAACTTAACACAAATATTTTTGACTTAGCGATTATCTATCAAACTTAGCAAATACTTTTTTTTTACTGAGAAACTTTTAATTAACTGAGCGTTCAATATTTTTTACTGAGCACATAGAAATTTTACTTAGCAAAGACCAACTTAGCATTTTAATAGTTTTACTTAGCGAACAATTTGTAACCGTACTTATTTGTTGCTAACGTTTCTAGAAATATAACATTAGATCTGAATCAAACTCAACAGAACAAAAGGTCCAAGAGATTTCGTAGTAGAATAAATACGACCCCTGCATGAGAATGTATCTTTTTTGATCTATTATTTATGACTTTCATAAGAATACACTCTGAATTTAATTCTGTACCGAATGGTATATTAACTAACTGAGAAACTATATTAATATTCTGTTCCCTGGTTGTTCTACAAATGTCGAAATTGAGAAGTTGCTAAATCAATGGAAAGTTTAATCAATTCAGTTGAAAAACTTCAGGAATGATTATTATCATTGTGTTGAACGTTTGCTAAAAGTTCCACATGGATGTAATTTCAGCTTTTGATTGTGCCGAATTGTCAAGAAAAAGTTCGCTGTCTTTTAATCATGACAAATAATATTTGCTTTTTTTTTTTCGTTGTATCCTTTCAAATTTATGGTCTCCTTTTTTTTTTCATTATTCATTGATTAGTGAAAAAGGTTCTAAAACTTTAATTAAAGTTTTTAATGATATTTGATTTAACTATTCATATCAGAAGAAATGAATCAGATAAGAATCCTGATGGCAAGTCCAAAGTTCATGCTTGTTTCATTAGAAAGATAACAAGTGAAGAAGTTAATAAAATCAGAAAAATTGAGCAGAAACAATGTATAATAAATCCTATATTTTCGTCATTTTTTATCGAAAATTCTATATTTTAGACAAACTTGATCCTCTAAGGATTCCCGGAGACCAGATGTCTTTACAAAATGTTTTCTACGATCTCTTGTTTTACATAAAATTTTCAAATGTGAATTTCTTCAAGAACAATGAATTTAATCGTCTCGCCGCAATGAACTTTTAAGTAAATTCTTTTTCTTTCACATATCCTTGAGGAGATTTGTGGGTGAAAATTTTATTACAAAAAAAAAAAAAAAAGGTTATAAAAAGAGTATGAAGCGTACCTAACTTAAACCATTATTTTGGTGCAGATGAATCTGTACAAGAGTATCTTAGATTCAAAATATTGTTTTAAATGAACATGGTTCTATTATGAAAATTTTATCTAAACAAATAGTTATCAGAATAATTCTTTACCTTTATTTGTTTTTTGGTCAAACGAATGGCTACATTGCTGGCTAGTATCAATAAATAACTGCCTATTTAGTAAATCGTGAAGATAGATTCTGTTCATAAGGAATGGGAATGTATCTGTCTATGTGACAATATTATGCATTTCTGTTCCTAGGAACGAAACGTAAAAATGACACCTCTAGTTAAATCAAAATCATCAACAACTCATGATCTTGTATTCTATATAAGACTCACTTAAACACTGAATAATGCAAATGAATTATAAATTAATTCAAAAAAAAACAAAAGTGAATTATTTAAAAAAATTCAGTTTTTATTAATTTTCACTAATAGTTTTAGTAAAGTCTACTATAGTCTATTAGGGCTTATCAAAATCTATCAGAGTCTACTACTGTTAACAATGGTATGCGAGTGAGTATATATGTAGATATATCCACATTTTCGTTAACAGTTATAAATCCTAGTAGATTCTCTGACTAAATCTGTTCTATAACATAGTAGTTTTGAATTATTTTTTGTAATTCATTTAAATTATGAACTCTAATTAGATTGACCTTGAATAATTAAAAGAAATTGAAATGCATTCTTATGTGCTCGAATCCTTTTTATTTCATTTTAATTTTAGTCTAACACAACATTACCTACATTAAGTCTTCTTTCTGACGATATATCTTGTCTTAGTCAACCAGATTGGGTATTACTTTCAAATGTTGTTCATGCATTTGATACATTTAGTCCTGTATCTGAAGTACAATTTATTATTGAATTTCTTATTAAAAATTCAGTAGACTGTCAATTTATATTACAACAATCACAAAATATTGTTAATATAATTTTTCAATCAATTCAATCATGTATTAGTTCAACAGCTGATTTTCGAATAATGACAACAGATGAACAATGTTCACTTGTTCAACGTAATATGCATGGTATTTGGGCATTTTATTCTATGGTTATATGTCATCAATCTCATATGTTTGATGATTGGGAAAGAAAAAATATTATGACACCACTTTATGGATTTGATAATGTTGAATATGTAAAATCTATTACAATAAGACTTGATTCTGATGCAACACTTGTTAAACTTCTACTTATGGTATTAAGTTTTTCTTCAAATTGTTTTGCTGTACATGAAGATCATAATATAAAACGAGATAGTCTATTAATGGGTACTTATCGTTTATTTGGAAGTCAAAATGTATATGCTGAAATGATGTGGAAATATATGGTATATCGATATGGATATTTTGAATCAGCAAAACGTTTTTGTGAACTTATTAAAATTATGCTTGATGAAATTAAACTTGCATCAACTATAAATGATAACAATAAAATTCATCATGCATTAGTAGATAAGATTTCTGAAGAAACAGAACGATCATTGATTATTGATCATAATAAAAATATCCCATTATGGGGTAAAACTAAAACTTAACATAAAATGACATTATTTCTTTTTTTAGATGAACTAAATTTTTTTGTTAAGAAAATAAAAAATATTAATGAAAAAGAAAAATAACTATATATATATATATATATGTTCAATAAAAAAAAAAAATTTATAAGAAATATCAAGAGTTTACATATATCTAAATCATTAATCAATATGTCTAGATTAATTGTAACGAATCTAACAATAAATACAATGTAATCATCATCTTGAATCATGTTCTTTTTTTTTTCACTATAATTAAATGAACTATTCGATCAAGAATAAGACTTATGGTGTTTTTCTTATTATATTGATAAACAGATGTTGAGATTCCCTTTCTCTCTCGGTTTTTTTCTTCTTCTTACGTTATATCGTCTTCTAAACTTAATCATCTATTTGTGTACATAAGACGTTCAAGTGCAAAATAACAATGAGAATAATCAATCATATGCACTTTTTTTTTTCCTAAAGCTCAAAATGACATCATTCAATAACCGTTTGACATTTAGGTAAATTTCGAGTTCAACTCGAATAAATATAGAAACCATACGGTCTAATTATCATCCAGAAGGAAATACTTGACTATTAACATTCGATTGATGTTCTTCTTCTTCTTTTTCTTCTTCTTCAAATGAACAACTCTTTTTTATATCCGATATGACTAGCGAACTATAAGTATACTCATATACGAGTAATTTAATTATCTATTGAGTACTACCTGCTTAAGCTGACAATGATTATTGATGGAGTCGATCGACTATATACTCGCGCAATCTGTAATTGAATAGCCCATCCGTTCGTCATTTATCATATTGTTCAATAAAGAGAGACATTGATCAATTTCTTTTTCTCTTTTTTTTTTTTTTCTTGATATTCTTCATTGCTACTCCTTGTCATTTCATCAGCAAAATATGTATGGGTTACTATGGTTTATACTTGTTGTTACGGTTCACGGTTCTTTATCTCGATTAGAATCGCAATTATCTAATATTGATGATGAAGATCTTTGTAAGTATTAAAAAAATGAATGATATATTTCTTTATAAAAATTATTAAATGAATGAATAATTAATTGAGTATTAAGAAAAGATTTTATTTGTTTATTTTAATTCAACAATGATTATTATTATGAGTCATTTTTTTAATTAAATGATTAATATTAGAAATCATTTCTGAATTTTTATTTGAAATATAAAAGAATTTTTCTTCTTCATTTACTTGTAAATGTCTATGTAAATGTTTTTTACATAAAGCAATATATGATTGATGAGGCGAAGCAATATAATAATTAAGACGAAGTAGACGATGTCGTATACATAAATGAGAACAAATAGGAGCAGGTATTCGAGGTAAATCATGTTGAAGAGATATCGATTCAGGTTCCAATCGAACATTATCATTCGAATCTAATAGATAATTAAATAATTCTTTCGACATTATTTTATTCAATATTACAAAACAAAATACAAGATTGCTACAGAACTATCCCGCTTTTTAAAATATCGAAAAAAATTTAATAAGTAGATTTAAGTTACAATTGTAAGGAACTGCAAAATATTAGTAATAATGCCAAGACAAACATCAAGTTGAAGAGAAAAAAATAGAATTCTTGATTATTTCTATATCCGAGTAAGGACAATAGAAAAAAAGTTTGACAACAATGAATTTTTCTATAGTGTTAAGCAATTAGCTCAAATTCCGAAAAAAATCGAACACGATAAAACATTGTCGAAATTATTTTAAAAAGTATAAAATTCTAAAGAAAACGAGGAGTTGCCACATTTTCTACGACCTTCCCTTGAGAAGTTAAAAACATAATTTTAAGTGATAGTCCTAGAAAGCGTGGCGATCACTTATATTGTTCAAAATTTTGTTCTCTTTAAAATGACTTCGACAAAGTCTTCTGAGACCTGAAAAATGATCGTGTCCAGGAGAGACTTTTAGTACTCGCAATGAAATTTTCTACTCTACACATTACTCAGATTACTAGAACTCATCGAATTAGTTCCCGACTCGATGAACTTCATCGTTCAATTTTATAGAAACTTTGCCATCATAGTTTATCTATGAAATCTTGCTCTAGTATGCATTAGATAATATTAAAATCACTATCTGAAACAAAATCAAAGAAAAATGATAGTCTACTATGAATTATAGTTTGTCCTATAACAATCATAACAAATCGATTGAAACTTTCATTTTGTTATATTAATTATACTAATAATTCCGATAAGAAATTAATTATCTTATTAAATAAAAATAGTAGATTACGAATTTTAAATTTTTCAATAGTCTTTATCAACAATAAATTCTCAGAAAAAAATAAGCACGTCTGTTTTAGTTGCAGTATTACGAACGTGTTTTACTGTATAGTAAACGATCAAGTACTCATTTTTCAGATTGTTATTAACTTTGTACATCACAATAAAATACTTTTGTAATATTATGCCTATCAAATGTCAATGTATGACCACAAATTGCATGAAACAAAAGTATACATTACCGTTTTTAGTTGTCTCAATGATTGTAATGATTATCTTGACTTGTTTGAATTACAGACATTCTCTTATGTAATTTGAATTTTAATATACAAAAAGAAAAGAAAATGTTAAACATTTCATATTCTATATAATGAAATGATCTTTTTTTGTTTTTAGAAGCTTACGTAAAATAAAATTTCCCGATACATAAGAGTTAAAAGATTAATTCAGTAATACAGCTTTCTTTTTTCATTTTAAGTACTTTATAAATCGAATTGCCTTAAGGATGTTGTTTTTTTTTTTTGAATTATTTATAAAAAGAAAATTATAGACGAGATAAACTTTATATTCACATAACTATCATTTTTATAAATAACAATTTAAAATCAATTTTGAAAAAACAAAAAAACGTTATAATTCAATTTATTCGTTTTTATTCTGACATAAATCTTTGTCTGATGTAGCGGCAGATGTTCTTTTTTTTTTTTTTGATTATCATTTTATGTTAACATTTGGTTACATCAGATTCGAACAGCTTGAAAGAATTCGTCTGGAAAATGCCACATAGTATGTTTATTTCCGTCTTAAGTTTAACGTCGGTCAACTTCACTACCTGCTTATGATTAGAAAGGAGAGAAAGAGAGAAAAAACGATCATTACTGCTCAACCGTATATAATATGTTCACTTGGCCTTGGTCATCATTACTTGTATTTCCAAATGAATGATCAAACAAAAAAAAAATTCATTCATGCTTCTTATGTTCGTTCAAAACTGCCACACCCGATATGTCATCGTCATCATCATTCAATTAACTGACCACTGTTAGAAGATCGTAATCATCTATTTCGGCTTTTTGCGATCAGTAATCACGAAATAAGACATAATTAGCAGCGGGCGTTAGTTTTTTTTTTTTGCGTTTCTTTTTATTTGAGAGACATGCATATATATATATATGCATGTATATAAACGTTCAATGTTTTGGAATAGAAGAACGAGGGCACAAAAGGAAAAAGAGAAAGAGAAAAAAAAAGAAAAAAGAGCGAGAGTGAACAAGAGAAGAAAAAGAAAAATAATTGTCCATTTTTACTTGACACCTTGTCCAAAGAAGAACAGAAGAAAATTATGTTGTTACTATATATCCTTGTTCATTTAGCTGGTTCTCTTGTGGCTTTTGATACAACAACAGAATATTATACAGTACCTGTTAGTGGTAAATGTGTTTTAACTTGTTATGTGGCTGAAGTTCGTTCATTTAAAGTAAGTTTTTAATCATTTTATTCTATCGTTGAAATAACAACCACATTGGTTCTGTCATCACTTTCTTCCTTTACTTTTCTATGTATATGTCTATTGCAATATGATCTGTTGACCAGACGTAATTCTACTGTTTGTTGGTTCAACAAACTTTTCTATGTGTGTATGTTGATAACCAACATTTGTGCTGTATGTTATCATAGTCGCATCCATTCAAGATGAGCTAATTAGATTGATATCACTCCCACCCTCTCTTTTCCAATCAATGATAAGAATCTAACTATTCTATGTCTGGTTTGATGTGGTAATACAAAGATAAACATTGAAGATACCAGGCATAAATTAACTTATTGAATGAATTCTATATATATATATGTGTGTGTATGTCAGTTATTAAATTGTTCATAGTATGGAAATTTCTAAAATTTCATTTACTATCGTGTCCGAAAAAAGCTAATAATATTCTCGTTCTCTTCCGCTTTGATATCAAGTGTTTAGAATGAAGAAGAAAAACAAATACGACCTATTGTACACATACAAGGTCATCGATCTTTATTGAAATGACCGGCCATAGAAAAGATTTCTTTCTTTATATATATATATGTGTACAGATGTTGTCCGATATGGGCAATTTGGTATTTATATTGTTATGCGCAACATATTGCTTAGATGATGACAATCAAAATTTTAAATGTCCATATGCAGATGACGATTATATGTCTCTTGTGAATTGAGTATGTTCGATTTACAAGGCTAAAATATATTGACCAATCATAGTGAATTAATAATCAATAATTGAATTGTATATATATGTAGGTTCTATGGCAAAAAATAGATCGACCAATTGTAGGCGGAAATCAAACAAATGTACAACAACAGCAACAAGAACAACTTACATTGATTGCTTTCGATGGTATAGTCTATTCAAATAAAGATCATTATCGTCTTGAATCGGACTATGTTGGATCATATAATTTAATAATTGATCGTGTTAATGAAGATGATCAAGGTGAATATCAATGTCAAATAAATACTGAACCAAGAAAAACAAAACGAATTTTTCTAACAGTTCAAGGTAAAATTAAAAATTTATTTTTTTGTTTGATTATTGTTAAAAAATACTTTACACTATAACACATTGTCTTTAATAAGTGAAAATGATAGAAAACAGTTAAGATATTTATCAATAATGTGTCTGGACATACTGTGACACATTACAATTAACATTTTTATATTCGTCACAGATACGGATATGAACAGTATAATGTTTATTATAATATATAAATATTCTCCTAAGGAAATTTTTCTCGAATTATTTAATATATCATGATAAGAATTAAGATGTTGCTTTCAAAATTTTATACAATTGATAGATATATATCTATTCAACCATAAATATTGATAATAAAATGAATTTAATTTATTCTATTGAGTTTTTTTTTAATAGAAAAAAAGTTTCGATTAATTTCTTTTTTCTTTTTAGTTCCACCACGTATTGTTGATTTTCGTCCAAATCCACCATTACATTCAATTCGTGCTGGTTCATCTTTAACATTATCATGTCGTGCTGAAGGTACACCAACGCCAGAAATACGTTGGCGCATTCGAGATGTCGATATACATCAAGGCGATCTATGTAAGTAGACATGTTAATGAGTGAATATATATATATGTGTGTGTGATCAATCCTTGATCAATCATCTTTTGACAAATTCACATGCACGCATGCACACACACACACACACATCGACTTTTAAGCTACTTATACTGATCATATTGCGCAAAGACCACGATAGACAGACAGACAAATCGAGAACAATAGGACACCCTTCTATGTGAAATTTTTCATCGAGCACGTGTCATGATGTTCATCTATAAGGTCAAGTAGAATGTCTACTTGAACTTTTTTTTTATATTTTAATCTTATCTTTCCATTGACAATTCTTTATAATGTCTTTTTTTCTTTTTTTGTGTTTATTAGTACCGCCTGATAATAGCAATATTTGGTTTATTCCATCCATAAGTAATACATTTCCACGTACAGTTGAATGTATTGCTGATAATGGTGTTTTACCAGCTTCAAATCGAATATTTACAATAAATGTTGAATGTAAATTAATTTTTCTTTTATGAAATAAAAAAAAGAATTTTTTTTTGTTTTTTATTTATTTATTTAGATCCACCTGTTATAATTCTTAATAATGATTTAATTCAAACTGAACAATATCAAAATGTAACTATTGAATGTCATGCATTAAGTCGACCATTTGCACGAATAATTTGGGAAAAAAATGGAAAAATAATTGAAAAGAATAAAATAAGTAACACTCGAGTTAATCAAACAATGACAACAAGTCGATTGACAATTCAGGTATTCATATATAAATATATTCTATTCATAGTCAAATATATATTTGAATAGATGAACAATAATGATGATTTAGGACAATACCATTGTATAGCTGAAAATATTCATGGTCGAATGGAATCTATTGTACATGTACTACGTATGTTTTGAAGTATTCTTTTTTTTGTTCTTCAATATAAAAAAAAATTTTAATATATTATACAGAAGAATCAATGCAAGGAATAAAAAATGAAAAAAATTATCGACATTCAAAACATAATTTATCAAGAATAAGTACAAATCGATTATTCACAAGTATAAACATTTGTTTTTTTTTTAAATTAAAATTAATTTCATTTTTTGTTTTGTTTTTCAATAGTAATAAAATTACCAACAACAACAACAAGTAGTGTTTATATTGAACGTGATATTCATATTAGTTCATCATCATCATCATATCATTTATGGACAACAAATATATATCTGTTGTTTTTATTTCAATTTCTAACTATTTACAGATAAAAATTATCTAGATTTTTTTTTTTTGCACGTCCGTGTGTGTGTGTGTATGCGTATCTCTGTGTGTGTGCTACAGTGATATTTAATTATATATATATATATATATATTTATTAAAAGAAACAAAAAAAAGAAAAGAATGAAAAATCTTAAGTACAGTCATGTACATCCAGTTTCATCAGCCTCTTGGATGGCACGACGACGATTTTGAATATGAACAGTACATACAACAATAAGTACAATTAATATAATTAATGTAACAAGTGCATAGGTATAAGCGACACTTATCATTGTTAAAAGATAAACATTTTTAGTACACCAATTTTCTGGATCTTCAGTTGTTTGTTCAAAACGTGGTAAACGATAACGATATATAATATGATTACCATATATAAACCATACAATAAGAAATAATGTTGTTAGAATATCCATAAATGTCTAAATAATAATAAAATTTTTTTTATTTCTAATTAAAATAATATTTAGAATTTTATTATAATAATGTTGATAATATCATGGTTTTTTTTTTATCATGAAGGAAGTTATCGTAAAATTAGGAATTATTGATTAGTCAAATCTTTTTTTTTTTTGTAACAAGGTGATATCTAAGTCGATTTCTTTTGTCATTTAATATAATTAAAACTTGATTTGTAATAAATATAGAAAAGATATTGAAGTTTATTTATATGACATAAACACTTTTTTTTTCTTTTTTACTATCAAGAAGATGAGCTAAAAGATTATTTTTTCTAATTGTAACATTATTTTTTTTTGTTGATTTATAACCTATCAGAATTGAAAAATAGGAGATTTGATAGACATGCCTATTGATATCGAATGATTATGTGAAATGAAATAATCAGGAGGTTTTAGTGTAAAATTATCATCATTGGTATCTTCTTTTTTCATCAACGCATGGTTTTTACTGAACAATTTCCGAATTTTACCGTAAAAGCTTTGTCTTAGGGAGAAAAAACTAAAACAAACAGTTATGATGGTATCCAACATTTTTTTTTAAAAAGAACGTTATCATCAATAGAAACATCAAAAAGAAGTACTTTCAATCAGCAAAGATTGGTAATGTACTTTTTTACTTTCACATCCGAAATAGAATGACGGACATCAACACTATGTAATGCAAATATTGCCACTTTTTCAGTCAAACTTATATGTAATGATTGATGATTTTAAAGCAAAAACATAACTACAATGAAAACAACTTGACAATATGATAATATTCTCATTCGTAACTATTTCTAAAAGAATTTACTTAAATTAACACTTTCTCTTATATATATATAATAAATCTACACGTTTTAGTAGTTTTTTTTAAATATAGATTTGTAGTAATTAAATATGTAAACATAAATATCATAGTAATATTCAAAAGAATATATTTTTACGAATTATTTTATAAATTTACTTAATATTTATTCGTTTTAGAATAATATGAAAAAATTTTTTATGATTTAATAGAATAAATCATGAGAAAGAAAAACAAAAAACACAATCTCTAATTATAAATTTAAACTTGCGAACTGATTGTTATAATTGTGTTTTGTTCAAAAAATGTTATAAATAATAAATCTCGTTTGACTCCGGAGAAATAAGTATTGCATATTTTTCCCGTTCGTTGTATGTTGATTAGAAAACTATTTATAAATTAATATGACAAAAATATAATCTTATTTTTTTTTTGCTTTATTAGTTGTATTAATATCATAAGAAAAATAAAAAAATAGATTTTTTTTTTTCAAATCATTTTGAATTCATTCTCAAAGATTTCTATATTCGTAAAAATAATAAAATCATTCCTTTTTTCTTTTTCTATTTAGTCAACATTCAATTAAAACGGATGTATACAATGCAGGAAGTCTATCGAGAGAAAAAGTTCAAATCTTGAGGTGATAGAGTTTGTTATTTACTTCTATTTGCAAAAACCCTCGATTCTTCGTTTTCATGTTTGTTAAAATGGTAGCTCGATACTTTTTTTTTTGTTCTTTTTGTATGCCAAAATAAATTTAAAATGTAAGAAATTCTTTCTGTTTTCTTTTTAATGTAAGAAACCAATTCATTAATAAAAAGAAATGGAAATTCTTTTTATATTATCGAATATTTTCTATTCTTTTTTTTTTTTTGGTAATACTTGTTCAAATTATTTCATTATATTTATTGATTGTAATCTTCTAAATAAAAAAATTCTCATGAGATTTATGCCTTAGAGTTCCAAAACTATCTATTGTTTATTGTTCAATTCATGTCAAAATAATTCTATTAAATGAGTAAAAGAGTCAAAAAAAAAAAAAGTTAAGTTCTTTATTCATAATTTTTTTTTTTTTTGCTTTCTATATTGTGCAAATCGAATAATTAATCAATTTAATCTCTTGTGTCTATAAATCTCAAAAGAGAATTAATATAAGATTAGTTTTGTTTTGTTTTTTTTAATATGTTAACAAAACATAATTATAATCCAATAAGAAAAATAAAGATTAATTAGATCCTTTTTTTGTTTTTTAGTTTTGTTTAAAATTAAATCATACCGATCCATTATGAGTATCAGTTGTTTCTTCTTCAGCTGGTTCACGATGACGATTATATTGTTTCCAAAGTACTTGAAGTAATTTAAGAGAAGCTATTGCACCACCAACAAGTACAAATACAGGAATATTTCGATTTAATGGACATTCTTCTAAATTTGATATACCTGAAACAAATAAAAAAAAATAAAAATATTAATGAAATAAACTCTAATAGAAATCTTACCAACACCAATCATCATCAATGGTAAAATAAGAGATAAAGCAAATACAAGTGAAGCAATTTCTAATTTAAAAAAATCAAACGATGAAAATATTTAAGTGTACATTTATTTTTTTTTTTTTTCGAATATTTTTCATACTCGTTTGAAGTAAAATTGAAGTTGTCTTTCGAGTAAATTCAAAAAAATGTTCAGCATCAGTATATTCTTCATATATACGAGAAAATACAGAAATATTTGTTTGTCGTTCTTTAAGCTCATTAACTGACCATCGAGATTGATAAGCATTGTTCGGCTCATCACCGTACTTAAAAAAAAAAAAGAAGAAGAAGTAAAGCAATTTTAGTAAATATCTATTTTAAATATAATTTTTATATAGATATAAATAACCATATACCTTATCGTTAGCTACTGAATCCATTTCAAATATTTACTTTCTGAACAAAGTAAAGTAACTTACATTTTCCATATAACATGACAGACTTGACTTGTTCGTGTGAAATAATGAGGATATCAGAAGAAGAAGAAAAAAAAAACAGAAAGAAGATGAATTGTCTGCTTTTGTTCCTGTTTGTATTACTATTTCTATCTAAAATTTTCCTATATAATCCTAATATAATTTGTATTGAACTTGCGAAAAGTAAAATGAATGAATGAAAAAAATACAAAAAAGAGAGAAAACAATACAAGCAATTTTTTTGCTTTCATTATCATGGCCGAACAAAAAAAAAAAAAAACTAATCATAATCTATCAGTTTTTAGAGACGAATACAAGAGAAAAAAAAAAGGAAAAGTCAGAACATCGTTGATGAATTTTGACAAGAACACGTATGTGTGAGAAAGGAAAAGTTTACATGCTTTCATCTAACTCGTTTAGAAAATAATTGATCAATAATAATTTCTTTTTTTTTTTTTCTTCAGTTCTTAGTCACACTCTATTCTTTTTTTATGAGTTTTAAATATATGACAAGTGTTTCATTCTAACTCTTCATGTATATATATAAGTGCTTGTTTTTTATATGCTTGAATAGAACACATAATTAGTCAAAAATTCAAATTATAATCATTCTACTATACAACCGGACATACTTATTCTTGAAACCATGCAATGATAACAAGCAATTTCTTCTTACCTTTATCATATTTATTCTTCAACAAGTTTTACTCATACTTATTATATACTTGCGTACTTTATTTTTATCAACATAGACATGATTAGTGTAATAATTTACTCAGAAAGTCAAAACATCATCATCAACAATAAAGTTTAAAAATTTTCTTTAACATTAATTAATTATTCATTATTGTATACCTTATTGTTAATACATGGTTGTTGTTGCTCTTTCTTAACCGAATGGCTCATTGGATTAGATGTTGGTTACATTTCCATATTGTTTTTGATATATATATATATTCCCTCTACTGAAAGTATCTATATATGAACTCTTTTTATATATTAATAGAAAAAAAAGGGAGAGTAATGTAAAGTAGAGAGAAAGAGAAAAAGGCATAAACAAATACAAACAGGTTGTCAACTAAATTACAATTGCTATTTCTTCTCTCTTGCGTGTTTTTCTTGTTTCTTTTTTTTTTTCTCTTCTTCTTCTTTCTCTATATATTATTGGTAATTCTCTATTAAATCGTGACATACTAATAGAATGGATCAGTAAAATAATCTAGAACGAAATAATTAATCCTTTGTTTTCTCAATTAAGTAGTTGTTGACATCACAATTTAAAATGTACTCTATGATTGTATATTTGTTAATTGACATACATCTAATATTATTCATGAAACAGAAGTTAACATATGTGACTTTTTTTACTTTTTCCTAATAAATTTCATGTTATAAGAACAAAAACCAAAAAGAATTTTTTGAAATCGATTCAATATTGATTGTTTTTTTTGTTTTTTATTGCAAATATATATATATTGAAATTTTTTTTCGAATAGATAGATTTCTAATTGAATAAATGTGTTAAAAATTAATTACTATCCGGACGTCTACATTTTTATCGATAGGATTGTTCACTATTTTTTAATTATATACTAGTTGAAACAAATGAATAAGTATTCAATTAATTTCACAAAATATATATTTATTATTTAATTGAAAAAGATCAGACAAATAACTTCATCATTTTTTTTTAGGTAATTGATTACTTAACAAGTTTTTTTTTTTTTTTGTTGTTGACAAAACAGCTGGTTTATTATATATGAAGTTTCTAGAATCAATAATAGAAAAACATTAGTCAGTTATTAATTTTACTCAACAACCTTTCTATTTTACTTCTGTTTATCTGTAGGACATTTTCAAAAAAAAAAGAAACAATCATAATTACATACAAAAGATCGACTGTACTTCAATAATTTATCAAATTTAAATATAAAAATATTTAAAATCTCTGTTTGATCAATTATTATATATAAGTTTGAATTGAAGATGAACATATTTGCACTCAGTTAGTGATGTCAGCTGTTCAATCCAGGTCTGGTATTAAGGAAGCTCAATACACGTGCTTATCAATTTAAGCATTGTTAGGCTTTTCTGTTGATTGTAAATGTTCGTTTGAAAGTTGTCGTATAGTGGCATTACTTTTGAGCTAATTTCTTTCTCTCATAATGAGGGAAACATTTCAAGAAATAAATTGTTTTTGAGTTCGCACTCTATGCATTAGGTATCTACCAAGGACAAAATTATCGCAAATCGTATTTTTGATGGATGAGAAATCAAGACAAAGTTTTCAAAAAACCTTGTGTTATTTCTTGTTGATTACTCATGAAAATATTCATCAAAAATACGATTTGCCATAATTTTGTTCTTGGTAGTATAGTAATTTTAGGTTATGCTATCTTACGTGCAAACAAATCGAATAGCAGTATTTCGACCCGAAATTTCGTCCACGGAGAGATTTACTTGAGACTAGAATGTTTTGGAAATTTTAGCTCAAACCAATGTTTTCACAAGATATTGAATTTCCAAAATTCACTTACATTTCGTGTGTAGGAAATATTTCAGGTCAAAAAAAACCGTCATTCAATTTGTTTGTACATTCCATGTTATAGCCTAAGATCCCAGTAAAATGACTATAACTCTTGAGAAAGGATATCCATGGCGATGCAGTAGGCTTCTAGTTGTAATAGATATCTATGCTTCGTGGTGAAGCTCTAAGAACACTTGAAATAATTCCTTTGTAAGGCAGATTTTGTTCAATGAAACAGTAGTTTACCAGTTTATGTAAACAGTAAACTATACCTTTCTTTATTGTGTGAATCATGAGTTAAAAGAAATGTTGAAGTATAGGAATAAAAATTTGAGTCTACACTTTTCTGCAAGACGCATTTTTCGTATGGCAGGCAGACCTAATGACTTTCTTGCTCGGAAACAGATTTCTTTATTTAGAAATGATCGGAAATGCCGCAGAAAAGCGGTTCTTTGTTTTAGGGAAAAGAATTTTGCAACAAAAATTTCCGGAGGATGGCCTTTGCCTTTACTTTTTTCTTCAAAATTGTTTTCTGTTACATATCATTCAGTGTAATTTAATATCCTTATTTCATAGGGCTAGTCATTTGCACCGGCAGGCTACAAAAAAAATAGACCTTTTTCTTCTCATCAGCTGCTAAACATAACTCTGAAACAGAGATGGACAAAATCGTACCGCGCCTAGGCGCTACGCACATCTCTCTTTCTTTTTGCTCTACCAATCAGTTTCTCAAACTCCACTGAATACCGGGATGCTCTAAGCATGCGCTCATCAAAGCTCAGACTAGTGTAGCGTAGGCGTGAGCAACGGCGCGGTGCGACTTAGTCCATCTCTGCTCTGAGACTAAAGCCTACTGTAAGATTGATATCTTTCATTCAAAAATTGCGTAGAGATTACACAAATAACTTTTATTTTACATTTAAAACATCAAGAATATTTATATTCAAAATATTAAAACAAAAAAAAGAATTATCTAGCATCATAAACAATTAATCGTTTTGTTCGTTTTTTATACAATATTCGATAACCACATTCATTACCTAAATACAAAAAAAAACTCTATCAATATTATAAATTAATTAATCCTATTCTAATTTATCTTACATCGAATAACATCCGTTGATTTTAATTCATTTTCTTTATGACATTCACCACAAATATAAACCATTGCTTTTGGTTGTAAAACATTACTACCTGTTGTTGTCGATGGCATTGGTGTCATCGATGGATCATGTATAGGAGTTTTATCCATATTAATCTAGAAATAATAAAACAAATGTTTATTTATATATCATAATGAGATGTTTCATTCGATATTTTATTTCTTTAAAACACAAAAAAAAACGTTTATTTATGAGCTTTGCGTTGTGCAAGAATAGCAGCTTGAAGTTCATCACGTTTCTTTTTGGCTCGTTGATGACTTCCTAACTATACAAAAAAAAATAAAAAATTTAATTTTCAAAAGTTTTTTTTCTACATACACGAGCTTTAATATATTTCAATGCACGTTTATCACGACTAACTTTCATTAATTCCATAGCTCGTCGTTCATATGGCATAAAACCAACGATTTCACGAACAAGATCACGAACAAATTTAACATGTTTGCTTTTTTTCTATAGACAAAAAAAAAAGGTAATTTCAACAGAAAAATAAAAAAAATTAAATTACTTGAACACGTCGTGTTGGTCGAATACGTTTTGAAATAAATTTTTCAAGTTTATGACCTTTATGAAGACCAGCTGCTATTTCATATTTAGGTATAAATGTTGATTTAGTAGACATGATATTAAATAATTAAATTTGTTTTGTTTCGTCTAATGTTTTATACAAGTGAATATAAAAGTAAAGTAAAGAAATTTTCATTAATCCATTAAATATTCTATGGAAATATTAACATTTATATATATATTATATTTTTAGATGATAAATAAATTAATTTAAAAAAACTTAAATGAATAATTTTTATTTAATTATTATAAAAGATTTATTGTTATAAGATAAATTCTATTGGTTAAATAAATAGTTGTCATTGGTTATATATGAATCATTATTTTAGAATGAATGATGTACAAATTTGAACAAAACTCTATATTTTCTAACAATAGAAAATGATGATTTGATTTTTTTTTTGTTTAATTTGAATTTATTTATGAATTAAAACTAAAACAATTATGGTATTATAGTAGGTTTGAACTTGAAATTGTTTGATTAAAATTTTGAATAAAAATGAGTCAAATTCTGTTATTGAAAATTGTATTCGATATCGAATTTACATTATTATTATCTCAAAAAAATAGACGGCCATCCCCTGTTTAAGACCATGTCCGAGCAAAAGTTCAAACGCCCTATTAGAAGGTCATGTACTAATTAATTAATATATTCCAAAATTTTGATAAATATTAATTAATAATTAAGGAAATATAACCGATTTTCTAATGTCTTTTTTTTTGCGAAATCCTTCCTTTCCTATCATAAGTAATACAATTTTTACAAAAAATGGCAGCAAAAAATAATAATTAAAGTTATTAATTTTAATGAAAAACTGGTCAAAAATTGACCCCCCAATAGAAGGCCATCCAAAAAGTAGCGATGTACTAAGACACTGTATAAGGGCACGCCCTTTTATTCTGGCGGGGGGTTCAATTCATTTGTTTCTTTGGAAATTCAGTATCTTAACAAAGGAGCATTCGTATCGATTGAAACTTTCAGGTCAAAAATTTAGTAAAATGACTCTAAAACAATAACCATGACCACGAAACTCTTAAAGAAAAATTTCTAATTATCGATAGGTATTTTTTATATTATAATTTTAAATTGATTTCTTCGCGTAAATAATAAACTCTATACATAAAATATACCTATCGTACATAAGACGTTAACAAATTAATATCTGAGATCGCATTATCTTGAAACTTAGTTTATTTATCATAGAAAATGAATATTTCAAAAAATTCTTTTTTTGAACAAAAAAAAAAACATCAAAAGTGACAGATATTCTTGCTAAAAGCATACTACAACTTACTTTTTCTATATTATTTTAAAAGTTGTCTACTTCATTTATTAAATCATCGTACTCTACCTACACTCTATTCAAACTTTGTAATATGGCAACCATGAGAGAGAAGTACTCTTTAAAATTTCAATGACATTCGTCATTGTTATTAAATTTATTTCAAGAACTTTTCCAAATATTTTATTCATTTTTCCCCTTTTTTCTTTTGCAGATTCATAGAAAAATAAATCATTTTACTTCTTAAAATGAACAGCACTTGAACATTTTAAAAACAATGTCAATATAGTTAATCTTTACCTGTACATGATATCACTCATCAGTATACAAAAAAAATTAATTGAAGAATGTTCTTTAAATGAATATTATTTTAATTTTATAAAGCAAAAAGAAAAAAAATAAGGCTTAGAACTTTCTCTTTGTTTTTTTTTTCTTTCTAGATAATTATGCAATTAAATGATTTAGAACAAGAAGATGAAGAATTTCAAAATTTTCTTAAACAAGTAGAATATTATTTCTTTCAATTATTTTCATATATTATTAATCATTTAATAGGTAACATTACCAAAAAAATCTGATGAAAATAAACAAACAACAAACAACAATGATGAATGTCTTGCTATTAAACCTGAACCTGGTAAAAATAAAACAAAATATGATTAATTTTTAAAAAACTATCTTTAAATTTAGGTTTTTGTTTAAAAACAAAACGACTTGATGATGAAAAAAATAATGAAAAAATCTTTATTAATGTTTGTATATCATCTCAAATTAATCCTCCAAGAGAAATTACTGAAGAAGAACTTATTGAAATTGTTAAATCAGAAGATCCAGGACGATATCGTGTACCAATTAGTTTAGGTGAACCAATAGCTGATCTTGATAAAAGTTAGTTTATATCAAATTAAAAAAAAAACCAAAACTAAGAAATGGTTTTTTTTTCTTTTTATTCAGATGGACAAGCTTGTACAATTTTTACTGTTATTATTCATCCGGATTTTTTTCGTCGTGCACATTCAAGTCAAACATTTATGAATTTTTTACTTACATTAATTTATGAAGGTTTAGAAAATAAATATCCACAATTTAAACTTGATACTGGTAAGTTATATATGATTTCACTTAATGTATTTTGTTTTTTCGTTTGCACAACACATACGTACAAATAAAGAAGCATCAATACCAATGAAGTTTTAAAAAAAAATACGCATAAAGAATTCAAAAAAAAAAAAAGAAAAATGCAAAGATAGATACATATACATGTAGTGAACACCATGAGAAAAAAAAATGAATTAAGATCAATAATAGCATAGTGCATTGCATTGGAAAGAACATTAGTTTGTTTTGTTTTGCTTTGCTTTGCTTTTTTTTGTTTGCATGTCAAATGGATGCGAGTATCACAATAGATTTCTGTCTTTTTCTTTTTAGCCTCTGTTCTGTTCTGAGTATCACATGAATACGCACAAGAAGAGAAAAGAAACAATATCACACTAGCGCTGATTAATAGAACGAAAACAAAAAAAGAGATTCGGGAGTAGTAGCAAAAAAAAAAGTGGACGGAATTTGAAACAAACATTAACAGACAAAATTGTGCATAACAACTAACCTATTCGTTAATATCACTCATATCGTCAAGACTATTATGATCATCATGATCATCTTGATCAGATAGATGATTATTTATACCATTTGTTGTTATTGGTAATTCACATTGAAATTTTTGAATAGCTAATTCAGTACGACGTTTTTCAATTGTAATACGTTCATTTTCACATTCATTAGCTGCTAATTTAACATCAAGATTTTTTCTTTCAAGTAATAAACGTTCTTTATCATAAATAAGTCGTTGACTTGCTAATTCAAGTGTACGTTTACGTTTAATTAATGATTCAAAACGAAGTGAATTTTGTTGTTGTCCATAAGATTTTATTGAATTAATAAATTGATGATTTTGTGATAATTTTAAATATTTACGTTGTTTATCTAATGTTCGTTTAGATATTTGTCCATTACTTGTCATTTTTGATGTTATATGTATTTGTTGTGGTGTAAGAAATGATGAAAGTGATGTTGGTTGAAGACTTGTTGCTGGACTTGGTGAATTATCATCATTACCAAGTAGACTAGCACTTTCATCACCTGCAGAATCTAATTGTCCATTAATACCATTTGCAAGATCTGATGATGGAGAATCTGCTTTATCTGATGACTAAAAATAAAAAAGATATATATATATAAATTTAATTAAGTTTGACAAAGTATAAAAGTGTTCTTAGACATGATTAAATTTGACAGACATTCACGGATGAAAACATTACTTTTTTTTTTTTCATTTTTATAAAAAAAAATGAATAGAAAAATAACGATTTGTCTTTTATTCCGGAAAGATTGCATGATATATGCAATTATTGTGAATATATCCGGATAATGATATCTAGAATGAAGACTTGATTAGCTAAAATCAGAATCTAGATTGAAACTCTTCGCTTCATATTTCTGTAGTTCCGGAAGTAGTTTTTTTTTTCTTTTTTTACTTGACAAAATCTCTTGTTATCTTATCTCGGAACTTCTTCATGCTGTTTTTTGAAATAAGAAGAACGACTTTCTTTTTCCCACTTTTTTTTTTTTTTTTTTTTGAATCTATTTCAACTAACAAAGCAAATAAAAGTCATATATTAGAACGAAAGGAATATGAATAATAATTTCATCATCATTATGTAAGAGAATCTTAAGTCAAAAAAAAAAGAAAATTTCTCTTAACATAAACAATCTAAATTTATGATTATTATTATTTTTCTTTTTCTCATAACTAACCCGTTCATTAAATGTTGTTTCATGATGATGATGATGATGATTATTATTTCCATTGTTTATATTTGATTGTAATTGTAAAGCTTGTTGTTGATGATGTATAACTGCAGCAACAGCTGCATGATGAACAAAATGTGGTGATGATGATGATATTGGAGCACGACATATAGATAATATTCTATTATATAAACTCATTTGTTTATTTGATACAGGTGCTGTTGAACCAGCTGATTGTGCTGCACGATATGCAGCTACTTCACGTTTAGCTTCACTTTGTAATTTTTTCCATTTACGTCGTACATCTTCAACAGTTCGTTCAACTTGTGGATATGTTGCATTAAGTGTATCTGTTATTTGTTTCCATATAGCTTGTTTTTGTGCTATAACACTTTTTGATGCTTCACGTGAATGTAATAATTCTTTATATACATCATATTGATCAATAATATTAATTACTTCATGATCAGTAAAATTTGGTTTTCGACGACGTCCAACATGAAATGCATCAATCGACGAATAATCTGTTGGTTGATCGTTCATATCTTTGAAATATAAATATCTATGGAATTGAATATATATATATATATATATGTATGAATAAGAAATTCTATGTGGATAAGGGATAAGAAGAATGGTTCGATCTGTAATAGAGAAAGAGAAGTCGTCTCGAATGACAAGTCATAAAAAAAAAGAAGAAAAAGTAATCGTAAGAGAGTCTAAACCAAATACGACACAACGGTGCATCGAGTAGGTAGACACGATGTGTGTTGTTGCTAGGCACCGATCTTCTCTCCTTCGTGTTCTTTCTGTCTTTACATTGTGCAAGTGACTGAGAACGAGAGTATGAGCGAGAGCTATACTCTTAGAGTGTCCCACCGTCACTACGTAGTCATAGTTTTATTCGTATTATTATTTCTCTTCTTCCTTTCTTCTTTTTCTTCTGCTTTTTCTGCGTCCTTATTATGTGCGTGCGTCTCCCTAATCCAGATATATATATATATATATATATGTAAAAATGCATTTTCGTCCCTTTCTTCATAGGCTCCGTCGTCGTCATCGTCTTTTTTCAAAAAAAAAATTGAAAGAATAAAAGAAGAAATTTTTTTGTGATGGGTGGTGTCTAGTACCATTACTTTCACTTTCCGTACAACAATAACAAACGAGTAAAAAAAAAAAAAAAAGAAAGAGACGAAGAAGACGAGAATAACGATGAGGAAAAAAAGTGGGCACATGATGAGAACAGGAAACGATCATAGACCTGTTCATGAGAATGTTCAAGTGAACTATGTGGATTGAGCACTAACGATACTTCTTTCTTCTCTTTCTACTTCACTTACTTACAATAAATACAAGAATCTAGATTTTTTTTTTTGATGCTATACTACCGCTGAATGGCAACGAACGAGAGTCTTTTTCTTTTTTTATTTATTTTAATCATTCAGACCTTCGTTCTATGCATGGGAAATGTCATGTTTTTTTTTTTTGTTAACAAATGGATTGCTGATTCTTTTATTTTACATCGTTGCTATTGATTATATCTAATGTTTGATGTAGCATGTGGGTGTCCAAGTCTTTTGTTCTCTTTTTTTCCAGGTGTGTGTTACGATCGCTTTACGCTTGTCTCAATTCCACTCATCATAAACTCTACATATGTGAATCTTTTATATGTTGATAATAGGAAAATGACTTGCTTTTTAAATTATTGCTTGATCCGATCAGTGAAGTGTAACACTGTGCTTGCTTAATCGACCGTAGTGACTAGTCGCACTATATGAGTTATATGACCTGGGTATATACGTGTCACCTGTTTACTCTTTTTTTTCTTACGTTGAATCTTAATCGAAAGTCATCGTCGTTTTCTCTCTCTCTCTTTCCCTTTTCTTTTTTACCTAACGATAGAACAGTAAAAGGCAACTGTATTTACCATCTTACTACCTTGGTTACAAACAATTGATTTGCTTGATCTAACTTAGCATGATAAGAATTGAAATTATGAATAGAAAAAAAAAAAAAAAGAATATATTCTAAATATATAAAATATAAAAATAAAATTTAAAACAAGAAAATAATTTATTACTTCAGACTGGATCAAACTCAAAAATCGTAAATATATGGGACAATTAACTGAACAATATATTCGAGTTCGTGCTAAACCATTCATTGTCGAAGTTGATCAACAAACAACAAATAATATTGAACAAAAAATGTTTGTTAACTTAGATTTTTTTTCATTCTACTTTTCAATTAAAATTTCAATGTATTTCTTTTAGAGATACAAATTTAATTATTGAAAAAGGGTGTGTTTTATATATTATATAAAAATTTATATCAATTAACTAAAGTCTTTTTTGTTTTTATATCGAATTAATATAGATCTGTACCAGAATATAAAATTATACGTGAACCACTTGAAGGTAATCCAAATTTTTTAATTATGGATATTCAATTACCTAAAGTGGTGAGTTTAATAAGAAAAAAAAAAACTTTTAAGATTAATTTTTTTTTTTTTTTTTGTGTTTTTCATAGAAATCTGCTAAAACATTAACACTTGATATTGGTACTGATCGTATTGTATTAACTACACGTTCAAATATTTATCATTTGGATATATGGTTACCAATTGATATTGATTCTGATGAATGTGGTGCACAATTTGATAAAGCTACTCATGTAAGAAATTTTTTTGATTGATTATTATTATTATTCATTATTTTAATTTATATTATAGATTTTAACAATAACAATGCCTGTTAAATATGATACAACATAAACTATTTTTGTTAAATCTATTAAGATTTGTCGCCAGATAAGAATGAAAAATATGAATAATATTACATCATTGTTAATAACTAATAAATAAAATATATACTCAATGTTGATAATTTTTCTAAAATTTTATTTTGTCTTCAAAGAGTACTAGTTATTGTACTCAAATATTATGTACCATTTTGAATCGGATGTATACTAGTTTGTAGACTATGATCTGAATAGAAATAGTCTAGAAAGATTTATCTCCATATGTTGTACTTCTTGACTTTTGATGTTTTTATTGAATTTTTGATCATACAGTCAAATTAAAGAGATTTTCTTTGAAATTTTCCTTAGAAGTACTTAATTCACTGATTAATTTCTCTCGTATTATAGTAAAAATCCAACAAAACTCATAATTCTACAAAGAAAGTCCATATGGCCAAACTCTAAGCTGAAAAGCGATAAATCATTTCAAGTGCTTCTCTGATAAGAGATTAGTTATATACTAATATAAAATGAGTTGCGTACAGTCTATTTCGTAACATAATAAAAAAAAAGACATTAAATTGCAGTACATGTGACATATTTTGAATGCATGATTCGAATCTTTTTTTCGTCATTCTTTTGTCGAAATGAATAATTACTATTTGTTTTTTTTAAATTTATTTCTAATTAATAGTATCTATTCTTGAAGCCTAAGGCTATAAATTCTTAAGTACTAATAATCTCGAATGAGCTACGACTTATCAAACAATAATTTGAGAAAAAAAGAATACATCTAAATATATGTAAGTTTAATATGTTTAACTAAGTACGTTATATATGTAGTTGTACAAAATTCTTATTGATTCATGATTTGATACTTTACTCTTGATTGGAAAAGTATTTAGAAAACGAATAAAATTTTATTGTTTATATTAATTAGCATAGTCAAGCAATTGATTATATTAACATATGTCAATGAATGAAATACCGCATGTTACTTTTATTTTTGATAAAACTTCGATAATATAAATCTGATGTCAGTTCATAGACAAGATCTATTGAATGATAATGAATAAATTCTTATTCAAAATTCATCAGTTTTTTTTCAATAGATAATTGTTTAAGCCTCCTCCTCCTCACAAAAAGTCAGTTTTCGCTAGAATGGTCAAAATTGAGATGAATACATGGGAAGATACCCCGTCATTTGATCTTTCATAAATGGTAAAACTTCTCTTCGATATCACATTTTTTTCAAAAAATTTTCGAGATTTCTGATAACCTTTATTCGAAAAACCAAAAAATCTTTTTCGTTTTTTCTCAGCTCACAATATCTCGAACGCGCAAACCAAATTTCTCTGTCGATACTCGTCCAATATATATATTTTTTTTTTGTTTGAAAGAACGCATCAAAACGCAGTGCAGTACAGAGCGCTTTTTTTTTTAATTATATATACAGACACTTACATAACTTGACATCCATTTTTTAAGGATTTTTTGAGTCATTGAACTTTCGATCCATTTTTTTCTCTACAACAAGTAAGTATTTAAAAAAAGGGCTCTGTACTGCACTGCATTCTGACATGCTCTTTCAAACAAGAAAAAAATTTAAATGCATCACACGGACCCGAACTGAGAAATTTGATTTGCCAAATGAGCAATTTTTGACCCTTGTTTGGCTGATATCTCGCCAAAACATCATGATATCTGGCGGAAAACTTTACCATAGCCTTCCCACACTAACCCCAACATAT
>CAJNOP010000176.1:305418-358415 GCA_905250075.1 Rotaria sp. Silwood1
AAGGGTTTTCCATTGTTCATTCGAGGATTAGCTACGAATAATGAACATGGCTACATATTATTCCTAAACTAAATGTCAAATTCATAAAGCACGTTGTTTTCTTTTGATAATATATTACTTTGATGAAATCTATGGGAACATGAATTTATTTAGATATGTTCAACATATGTATTAATTATAAATATAATTATATATTATCATTTTATTTATCAATTGAATGGTTATCTATTCACAAAACATTGTTTATGATGTTTTGCCATTGTTAATGCTTGTCTCATTTTTGAGATTTAGCATTACAAAAGCAACATCAACATTATCGTTGACAAATGATGATAATAATAATAATAATGATAATCAAATGAGACGAGCTGATGAATGTAAATATAATTTTAAATAATTCTATGATAAAATAAAATAAATATTATGTACCCTTTTTTTTTCAATAGATGTCATGACTTCAGCACGAATTGATGGTATTAAACGTTCAAATGTTTGTGGAGATGGTTATCGTATTGAAGGAGCTCTTCTTAAATCTTATTCATATTCTGATCGTGAATCATATTTACCTTATGAAGATTGCTATATGACATTTAAAGTTTGAAATTATTCTATGTATTATTAATATTGAAATGTGTTAATTTCTTTTTCTAGGCTCGTCAATCTGACAATCAAATACGTATTCGTATTCTATCATTAGATCTTAATGATATTCATAATGGTATTAATTGTCTAGATTCACTTCGTTTTTATAAATCAGTTTACATAACAAAACAAGATAAACTTGTATATATTGATATATATAAATAAACATTAAACTTTTTTTTTTCTTTTTGTATTCATTTAAGGATACTGTTGAATGTGGACAATTAACTGAACAAGAAAAATTTCATGTAATTTCACCAACAGGAATTGTTACTGCACATTTTTCGTTAGTAGAATTATAAAATTTAGTTTTTGAAAATAAAAATATTTAAATAAGTTTTTCTTTTTTAAGAACCGATGGTGGAAATGTTAATGGTCAAGGTTTTAAAGTTGTACTAACTGCTTTTCGTTATCGTAAGTTTAGTAAAAAAAAAAAAAAAATCTATATAAATACAAATCTTTTATTTTTAATTTTATAGCAAATAAAACACATCCATGCGATTCAAATAATGAAGAATTTCTATGTAGAAGTAAAGAATGTATTAGTAGTTTACTTTTATGTGATGGTATATCTTATTTAATTATTTTTTCTATAATTTTTCTTTCTTTTTTTTTATTATATTAATATAAATATAGGTGTTCCTCATTGTTTGGATAATTCAGATGAATTATCAGATCGTTCATGTGCTTCAAGTAAAATTAAATATTATAAAAAAAAAAATATTAGCATATTTTTATATTATAATATTGTAGAAACTTTAAATAGTGAATTAAATAATCGTATAACAACATCTAAACGTCAACATTGGCGTGGTATTTTAATAGCTGCATTTTTACTTATTATATTATTTGTATTTATTCTCTTCATGATTTATCTTATTTGTCGTCGTTGTATTCATCCACCAATGCCCTTAACAAATCATGCAAACAAAAATTATGCAACTATGTTAAATTCTTGTATGTGTTTTTTTTCTTTTTTTTTATACAAAATTTATTTTTTTAAACATTAAAAGAAAATTTTATTTTAGCTAAAACTGGATCTAAAACAACAACAACAACAACACAAGTTGTAATACAAAATGATAAAATTGGAAAACGTCTTGATGATGATTACAATATACTCTAAGCAAAAACAAAATTTTCATTCCTTTTTTTTTTTAGTCATAATTAATATTTATATGGTATTATTACATATCGTCAAAATTGTAATCTTTGTATATCAGATTTGTAACAGTGATATTTCTTAAAAATTAGTCATAGATGTATTCCCGTATTATAAATAATCAGCTATATATATATATTATACATAAATTTTATTAACAAATATAAAAAAAAAATTATGCATAATATGATTAGAGAATTGTAATAAAATGTATTCAAATTATTTTATTATTGTAAATAGTTGGAAAACAAAATCAACAATCTAGGTCACTATTTTCCATGTCACGAAACATTTTTATCTATTATTTCATACATGAACAAACATCTATTTGAATTTATCAATGCAGCAAAATCGAAAGACTATTGTCTTACAGGAAATAGTTTTTTCATAAAACAAAAACAAACCCATGGAATCATTTCTCTATAGTTCATATGATTTGTTTTCTTTTCTTTATAGAGAAATGTGCTTATGAAAGAGAGTATTTCAAAAAAAAACAATTTTCCGTTTCATAATTTTATTTGTTCATTTCATAGAAAAATTGTATTTTCGTTGCTTGCTTATAGTCTTTCTCTCTCTCTCTCTCTCTTTTTTTTTCATTATAACGAAAAAAAAACACTGAGCACTTTTTTTTTTCAAATAACCTTCACACGAGAAAAGAAAAATAATAATAAATGATAAGTATGTATATATATATATGAATTGATCATCCAAATAAGACAACAAAAAAGAAAAAGATAAATCTTTGTGCTAATGTTCAAAAATTGCAACAAAGATAATGGAAGAAAATAATAAAAACTCACAACATATATCTATCATATATACAAAAAAAAAAAAAAAACTTGCCGCTGAACTCGAACACCTGAGCATGAAAATTTAAGAAGCACGCGATGGAATAGACACAACAAAAAAAAAAAAGAAAAAGATTTGATCATTTTGTCATTTGTAACGCATCAGAAACAATAAATGATTGAGAGAAAAACTCGAAAGTATCACACATCACCGGTTGTCGAATTCAACATGCATACACACACACACACACAAAAGAAAAAATACGAACATATTATACATAATTTTCACGACCTGTCGATAATTTATGTTGATTTGTATGTTCAAATAATCTTGCTTTTTCACGTACTGACCATGATATATCAGATGGACGAAATTCATTATTAATATCAAATGAAAATGGTTTCATTGGTTGTGGTGATGGTGGTAAACGTCTTTCAATTGATTGATAACGTGAAACATTCATTGGTGATGGATTATGACTTATTATAATTGGTGCTGATGTACGTGATTGTCGTTCATGTTCATTGGATTTATATCGAAGTGCATTTTGTCTATGGCATGGACGACGTTTTTCATTTGATAATAATAAATCATCAATTGGTTTCATTTGTATAGCTGCACCAAGTACAAATGGACGTGAATCAGCATGATGAACAAATATTCGACCACGTTCTGTTGTTGTGGATGGCGGCGGCGGTGGTGGTGGTGGTTGTTTTTGTGTATTTAAATTCGTTTGATTAAGATATTGATAACGAGAATTTAATTGAGGTTTTACATAGATATTATTTGTTGTTGGTGTTAATGGACCAGTTGTATGTCGAGAACGATTATCAGCTATAATAGGTTGTTGATATGTATTTAATTGAATAGGTTTCGATGTTTCTGTTAGAGGTAAATCAGATTTTTTTGATGTTGATTTTAATGTTAATGATGCTGAACGTGTAGATGTTAGTGATGATATAGATGAAGGAGTTAAACGTTGATTTATTGTACTTAATGGTTCACTAGTTAAATCTAAATCTTGTTGTTCGGAAGGTGTTGATCTATTTAGACAAAATATATATAACAAAAATTATAAAAATTAATTTATCAATTATTCATTATATAAAGCACTAAGTTAAAAAAAACTTTATTCGAGCAGCTATCTCTTACATACCATTATTTATACTTAAACTATTTAAAATCTGCAAAATAAAATATTTTAATTAACTAATAATATATTAGGATAAAAATTTCATCATTTTGATTAAAGATGCATGAAACAAAAAAAATTGATCTAGAGTACACAATTCTTGTTTTTTTTTTTTCTTTGATGATTATCTATTTTCAGTTAGACTATGTCAAGTAGTGGCGGAGCCAGGATTTTGAGTTGGGGGGACTCAGTCCCCTCTGAGCCCAGGTTGGCAAATAAAATACATGGTTTAAAAATTTTCCTGGAAGGAGCTCAAAGGATTCTGGAGGGGGGGGGGGCTGAGCCCCCCAGCCCACCCTTGGCTCCGCCGGGTATACGAAAGATGCGCACGGAACGAAAAATGAGGGTTTAGGAACATAACGAACTGTTTCAAACTTACCACCCTCACCCTCAATCGGACTTCACACCCTTAACCAGCGCACCCTCACAATCGCCGTGCGCATCTTTCGGGATCCCGGTTCCGCTACTAATGTCAAGGTTTTATCTTGGTAAACTTGCAAATTTGACAATTCTGAAATTTTAATGAATTGATAGTAAAATCAAATGTTTTTTTTCTTTTGTTCGATAAAATGAATACATAGAAAAACAATATATACATTTCAAGGCAAAGAAAAAAATACATCAGTAAACATTTGAAGTGTTAAAATTCTTCTAATGTTTTATCACTCAACAAGATAAACAATTCATTTTGTTTTTTTTTTTTGTGAACTAGTGATTTAGAACACTAATAATTGATCTTATCTCAATTGATATTTAAGTTTGAAAGTTTGTAAATATCAAAAAGAAAAATTTTCGATTTTGTTTGATTAATTCTTTTGATCATAGCAAATTTTCTTTTTTTTTTTCTCATAAGAAAAAAAAAAAATGTAAATTTCACTTTATCTAAATTCAAGGTAATTTATCCTATTATTGATTTCTTTTTTTCATTCTTTTATTTTTATAAAAATTTCAACAATGAAAACAAATACTGATTATTTTTTTAAGTATTATTATGCTTGAAGCTTATTTGAATATTATTCACATACTTTTAAATAGAGCTAAGACAAGACGAGATGACGAAAAAAATCAATTCTAATTCAGAAAATTTATTATCATATACACAATAAAATCTTTATCCTTTCGATTTGCAGGGTTTTTGTTTGTTTGTAAGAAATTATTTTGAAAATTATAAAATTTACATGTATATATGTATATAACAAACCTTGTTATCATGTTTTCTTCATTGATATTTTTTTTAAATTGTTTAGTTAATTTTATTCGTCGTTCATTTATTAATAAATTATTTTGTTCATCATCATCATCACCAGCTTCATCTGATGAATGATGAAATTGTTTTAATGATGATGTACGTTTAACATTATTATTTGTTATTAAACGTCGAGATTCTTTTGTTATTAATTTTTGTTGTTGATGTTGTTTATGTTCATCATTACATAATGATGAATGACGTGATAAAGATTTTGAACGTTTTAATTTTTCTATTGTTATATTATGTATTGTTGTTGATGATGAACGTATACTTGAATTATTATCCGAATCATCTGTTGTATTATTTATTAATTTTTCACGTTCTAAAAATTGTTTTGATGGTTTATAAATTATTTTTGAATTACGACGTTTTGTTATTGATGGATTAATATTATTTATAAGTATACTTGTTAATACAATACCTTTACCACATGCTATTGATGATGTCCAATTAGGTAATGAATTTGTTATAGGTATAATATTACGTCGAATATGTTCACTTATTTCCGAACTATCATCATTAAATGGTTGATCTGATGCAGCTAAACCAGAATCATGTGATCGATTAACAATAGGTAAATGTGGAGATGATTCAACTTCATCAAGACTTTCAATTGATGAAGCTGTTGGACGAACTAGAATAGATAAAAATACAATTTCGATAAATAATCAAAAAAAATCTCAGATTAATTATATTAGTTTTTTTTTTTTTGCATTTCTCATACTTAAGTTTGGTA
The DNA here is from genome assembly GCA_905250075.1 of Rotaria sp. Silwood1. Lineage (NCBI taxonomy): Eukaryota > Metazoa > Rotifera > Eurotatoria > Philodinida > Philodinidae > Rotaria > Rotaria sp. Silwood1. The sequence continues at coordinate 311,189 of CAJNOP010000176.1, forward strand.
TTTGATGAACAACAATATGTTTATCTGTAATACATGTAAGAATATCTGAACCAAATAATAATGAACAATTTTCTATTAAAAATTCCACAATTGATGACATAACATCAGCTTCTTGTTTACCAGATGTTATTGTTGTTGATTCTGTTTTAAATAAACTATTCGATACACATAAACCTAAATTGAATGGATTCATTCCATTAATATCAGCATTTTCCGATATATGATGAAGAATACATATAAAACCTTTTAATAATATATGATTGGCTTCGGATAAAGTACATAATATACTAGGAAAATATATATATATATATTAGAGTTAAATAAGAATAATAATAATTAAAAAAATTTTTACTTTTTTTTTGCAAATGTTATCTTTTCAATTGATGTTGAAAGTCGAAGACATTTTTTCCAATTATCATATTGAATAGAATTAAATAATGGTTCAGGTAGAGTACGTAGAAAATGCTAAAAAAAATAATTAAGGATAATATTAAGCAGGAGGGTTCAATAACTGAGACATGCAGGAATAAATGCAAAAATTCAATCTTTTCTTCTTCCTACCTTCTATATTTGCCTAATAGAAATATACCTTTTTATTGTTTCTTATAGTTAAGCGAATTTCTTTGAAATAAAAAAAAACAAACACTTACTTTCAATAATCCAGCAGCTAATATTGGATGTAAATCATCATCTTGTAATGGTATATTACGTTCAATTTTATCAATACAATCCTTAACAGAACGTGTATTGGCTACTTTTCGAAAAATGCCTGTTGTTTCTGGTCCTTTTAAATAAAGAACTTCAAGTAATTGCTACAAAAAAAAAAAACGAAAATCGATAATATATTTTTATTTTTTTTCATACCATAATCACAGGTGGTAATTGATGATTATATCTTTGAATAAGTTCATCGGGTGTTCGACCAAAAAAATTTAAATCATTTTTTACTTGATTAGGTGAACTAAGATATGGTGTTGATGATGAATGATATTCATCAGTTAATTGTGTTTGTATTTTAGTTTTTCGTTTATGAAAAAATCGATGTTTTCTTGTTTGATTTTCTATGAAAGAAAATGTTTTCTTTTTTTTTATTAATGTATTTTGATTATAAAATAATAAAAATTCTACCAGTTAATACATCACGTTTTCGTAATTCAAAATCATGATAATTTGTTGTTGTTACATTATTTAAACTAGTCGATGAACTTGTATGATGATTTTGATATGAATAATGATCATCACCATCAAATGATCGATTATTTGTAAGTATTGTATGAGCTGATTTTAAATGTTTCATTTTTATTGAATAAGGATATTCGTGACCTAAAAAAACAAAAAAAAAAATGATCAAAATTCGTACTGTCTTTTTTTTGAAACATGAGAAAAAAGCTTAGATATATGATTGTATGTTACTAGTTTGTTTTTTTTTTCATGGTCTAATGAGACAGATCAAACTTTTAGTAACATTGATTTTTCGTGCGTGATTAACATATTCATGTCATCATTGATACATTTTTTGTTTTACTAATTCTATAGGAAATGTCAAATGTAGGTGTTCTTGTCCTTTTTTTTTTTTCCTTTAGGTTAATATCTATTGAAGGACAATCTCGTATTTAAATACCGAATAAAACATTTTTTTATCTCATATCTTCATTGTTTTACCTTCTTTACGACGATTACCATCATATAAATTATCAAGACTTTTCGAACGCATTGTCGTAACTGCACGAAATAATGAAAAAAATGTTGTATGATAACGATCAGATTTACGTGAACGTTCATTCATGATTAATTATGTTTAGTTTTGTTTTTTAGACAATACAAATAGAAATAAAGAATAATAATAATAATAGCAACCTAACACTAACGTTGGTTTGCACACCCACACACACACAAATGAATCAAAGACTCCTGCTTACGTATAAATCTTAAGTACTCTTGTAATTCGACAAGAGAAGAAGAAAAAAAATATTAAAGAAAGAAAAAAAAAGAAAATGCGACAAGCGAAAAATTTATACACAAGTGTACCTTAGTTATATATATATATTTCGATGAAGTTTCTTATTTTACTTTCGTTTCTAAGTTTTTTTTTTAAATATTTTCAACTAACCAATTAATGGTATATTTGTTATTTGAGTAGATTGTGAAAATGAATTTGGATTTGTATGAATTGTTGAATTAGATTGATTATTTGTTACGAATAAAATATAATTATCTACTAATGGATCCTTTATAAACAAACAAACAAAAAAGAAAATAAAAATAAGTAAAAATAATATATTTTAACATACTCGAAGATGAAATGCTTCAATACATTTTTTAATAAGATCTTGAACTGTTTCTTGTGGTCGAATACCAATAACTTTACGCTAAAATATAAAATTTTATTAATTATCTTTATATATTTTTCTTTACAATAAGAAATGATGCTGTATTATTATTTTGATCTGATTCGTAATTTTGATCAATTACAATTCGAACATGTTCAATATTTGATCTATTCGATTGCCACCATGTATGAAGTGTTCTAAATAAATTTAATAGATTTCGATTAAAGATGAAAAAATTTCATCATACTAAGAAATGTTTATAAAATAAAAAAAAAAATAGATAATATGAGTTTATTCAATATGGAAGCTATACTTCATGATATTTATGATTATTATACTATGTATTTACCTGTATTTTTAAGAATAAGTATTTTATGTCTTCAAATGAGAAATTTTGGATGAATTTTCTTTAGAGAAAGAAATTTTATTTGATACAATATTATATATATGATTAAGAAATATATATATATATATTTTGTTTTACTTCTTTAATATTCAAAAAAAAATATTGATATTGTATTTAAATATCATAGAAAAGAGAAGTGTTAGATGAAAAATATATATATATATATCCGTCTACTGTAAATATATCATTCTTTTATAGTATCGAATAACCTAAATAATAAAGATCGAACGATGTTAACGATAAATCATAAAACATGAAGTTTTATCAGCAAAAAAATTTTTGATTATTTCAAGAGCAGATTTCAGCACTTGTCAAAAGGCAATATTTATTATTATATTTTATACAAAAGAAAAGAAAAGAAAAAAAGAATTCTTTAGCATTTGATAACTTACGATTCAATACGTTGTTTCCATATATCTCGAATAGATTTTGTATCAAATTCTACAATAAAATTTTCTGCTAATGGCCAACCAATAATTAATGATCGATGAATATCATAATAATTTAATGATGTTATATCAGATGATATATTATCATTTAAATATGTATATAACCATATAGAATTTAAATTAATACGATGTTTTATTTTAAATAATGATTGTCGTTGATTATATTTACCAATAATTAATTCATTTTTATTTGTTATTATAAATAAACGTCGACATGTTGTATAATCATGATATAATGTAACATTTGTCCATAAATCATATGAATCAAATATACCAACTGATATTAAACAACGATATATATTATCTTGTATTGTATCATCTATACTTGAACGTTTATTACCAAGAAAATAACGACTTATTGAACGAGATTTTCTTGATGATGGTTGAGTAGTGATAACAAGTTTTTTTAATATATCATCTGTTTGATTGTTCATCGCCAATAAAACAAATAATTAATTAATAAATAAATGAAAGATTCGAACATCTGAAGAAGAAAAAAAAAACCAAAGTTTCTTTCTTTTTTTTTTGTCGTCTTGAAAAATCACTTAATTAATTAAACAGAGTGCAAACGACTCATAGCGTAGTCTTCACTGTGACCATTGTCTCATCATATCAACCAACCATTTAAGATATCACTAGGGGTCTCACATTTACCCATTTCTTTTTCGTTTTTTCTTCTCCTATTCATTCATATACCGATATCAATCAATGACAAATTTTATAATTTAAACGAATACGATAGATGTCGATTTTTTTTTTGTAAATGTAATTTATATTTTGTATGATAAAAGTTGTTTGTCATATAACAATACGAAGAATAGATGATTTAATTTTGTTAAATATGCATCTAGATAACAAAAACATTAAATAAGAAGGGACAATATTGATTATTCACATTAGAATTAAAGACAGACGGGTAGAATCTAAAAAAAAATGACAAATAAAAATGCTGCTACCGTTTCGATGAAATATCAATTTTGATATGAATGAAAATCGCAGGTACCTATCTATTGCTATTACAAAGTTATTGAGTGTATATCCAACCTTCTTTGATTTTGGTACGCATATTAATAGTATTTTGCACTTCATTGTCGTAGGTGTTTATCAAGTACTATACTAAAAATAGATCTATGATAAAAGTACTTGAAAAAAAACTACTCTCAAGGAAAGTCCTTCAGCTTTCAAATTGAAACAATGTATATTATGTAGATGCTAATACTCTATAAAATACTATACAAAGACTTAGAATCCTTGATCTATTACTACGGGTACACAAAATTTCCATATGAAACTATACATAGAGACAAGTATTAATCAGAATAATTTAATGTGAAAGTTTTACGACTTTATATTATTTTTATTAGTACATATCAATAAACACAATATTTAAGAATGAATCATATTACTAATGGATACTTGTATAGGTAATCAATCGGAAAAATTATAAACGTTTTTTTTTTTTTTTTTTGAAAACTTTTTCTCTTTCGTAAAGTTCATTTCAAAAAAAAAAATTCATTCAAATATCCTCAAAACATCATTACTGTTCATCTTCAATTAAAATTTATTTATCGGAACAAGTTCTACAAAAATAAAACTTTGTATTTTTGTTTGTCGCTTACACAATAAACTTCAAAGCTTTAAGTCAAAAAGAAAAAGAAATCAGTTCGAAGGTCTTTATTGTTAGATATTCATTCAAATTTCTTGAATCGATATTAAAATGATTGTAAAAAAAAAAGAGTCAACTAACTAAGTACATACAAGTGTTCAATAGTCAATGATTTACAAAAGACTCCTAACCTGATTATGGCCTTGAAAAGAAAAAAAGAATAATGATTATCTTTGTATATACTCTAAAAGAAATCTACATGTTTGTTCTTCAACATATTTTATCCTACTGTTATCATTTCATCTAAATTTCTTATTTTCAAATATAAAGTTACATTACATTTTTTTTTTTCTTTTAAAAATGTTTACTTGTTGTAAAATCATTGAAAAAGAAAATACTTGAATAGATATAACCGCATTATTGTTTGTTTCTAATATAAAAGAAATATGTCAAAAATTCAATTTATTACAAATAAAAGAAAAATCGATTATTACTACCTTGACAATGATTGTTTTTGTCACCTATAGATCCATTAAAAAGAAATTATACTCAAGAATTGTTTGTTTTTTATTTTTTCTTCTTCATATACTCATAGATTGATGGGATTGATTTAATCCTTCTAAAATATATGTATAAGAGAAAACAAAAATTTTGAGAAAAAAAAAAAACAATCGTCTAAATACTAATGAAGTATCTTTCTTTTTTTTTTTCTCTGTTGGTTCTCTCTCTCTCTCCTACATACATTGAATGACAATCTAAAGACGTCGACAACGATGAGTTGGTGGAGATTGAGAAGAATGAAGGTAAATAAGAACGAGGACAAAGAGATTTGTTATTCTTTATACACGATACACTCTTATGAGCAGAAATGTGAAACGAAAGTCAGTGTCGATTATGTCAACATTTATTTGGATAAAAAGAAGAAAAAAAAAAAACGATTGTATGTGTTATGGTTGAGCATCAAACAAAATTGATCAATGATCCAGTCTGTGTACATGTTAAACAACCTGAGGCCAATTTTTTTTTTTTTGTATGTATTTCTCTATAACCTCATTCAACTGATGAATACTAAAAAAAAAGAAGAGACTATTAAAATGAACATATCAATCAATCATTAAAGCATAATTAATGGTTAGATTGCATGAGTATGTACAATTAATTATATTCGATGATGATATTCTATATAAAAAAAAAAAAACTTTGTCGTTTGATAATCATAATAATATATGTAATTGATAGATGTTGTTAAGCAATTATAAATGCAATTAAAATATTCTTTGAAATAGGTATGCATTTAAAGTATTTGAATGAAGGTTAAAAAAAAAAAAAAAACTCGTAAATGTTTGAAAGATTTAATTGTTTTCTTTTTTTTTTTGAGAAAAATTTTTCATGTTTTAACACAAATATTGAGACTAGTATTCCAAGTAAATAATAAAGAAAAGAAATGTGATAAAAGATTGATAACTAACTTATTATCTTTCATTGTAACACACGAAAAAGAAAAGTTCTTTACATCTTTTATGCTTCGTCTTCTATTTACTTACTTATTGTTAATATTAATATCTAATATTATTTGTGATGAACCACCATGTCCAACACTTGATGATTTTTTAATACGTTCACCTTATCTTGCACAATTTAATCCTTATTTATATGAAGGTATTTGGTATGAATTAGCTTTTTATGATTATACACAATTTTCGAAAGCTTGCGGGTGTACACATTTAAATTGGAAACTTTCAAAAACAAATATAAGTATCTATTCAGATGATTTTATAACGAGTTGTCCATATGAACCTATTTGGCTTCGAAAAAATTATACTGTACATATGAATGGAATTGTTAATGATAAATATTATCCTTTTTTTATACCTGAAATAGGTTTTCATATACAATTTAATAATACTGTTGGTAAGAAATTTATTTTTATTTGATAATGATTTCGTATGTTTTTTTTTGTTGTTAAAGTTTATTATAGAAACAATGAAATAAATAATAATAATTTTTATGATCGAGCTATTCAATATCAATGTAAAGTTGATCATTTAAATAAAAGAATATTTACAGGTATTAATTTTCTTTCACGAACTTACTTTAATTCTGATATTGAACGTCAACAAGTCATTAATGAAATGATTAATTCAGCTGTAAATGCTGGTGTTGAACAGAAATATTTACAAGAATTAAAAATTGTACAATGGAAAAATTGTTAAAGATAAGATCTATTTTAAAATATTGAATTATTTATCGTATATATTTCATTTGAAAATAGATTGTGAATGTTAGTGAAGTATTGTGTACGATTATTTTTTCTTTTTTCGTTTGAATAAAACTACCCAACAATAATTATTGTCAATCATTTAGTAGAAACAAAAAAGAAAAAAGAACTAGGTTATGAAAATATTCTTTAATAAACGAATAAATATAGTCGACGTCAATCATTCAAAATTTTTCAATATGAATCATTAATATAGAAAGTTTTTTTTTTTTTTATAGATCATAGTAATTTAATGCGCAATGAGAACCATAAAATGAGCAAATAAAAAAACATAATTATCGATCATAAAAGATGTAAGTTTAAATAAATCGATAGGGTATAGTATTTAATCATATATTTTCGGACATTTATTTGAAGTATATGTATTTATTGATTATGCGATCTGTCTAGTTTAAAGATAGAACTTATTCGAAATTCTTTTATGGATTTTCATATATTCTACATCCATAGATGTCATTGGTTTTGAATAATGCCAAAAATAAATGGTAGTTCTTAAGTCGTAATATACTCGTCGAATCCAACGAAATTCATATAACTCAGATATCATGATTTTACGCATAGTCATTAGGACATTGGCGGATAAGGAACATTGCTGAATTTGGTTTTTACCTTTGAAATAGGATCCTTGCCCACCATAGATCTGAGATATTCTTGCGAAGAATCTCTGAGACGTGACCTATAGATACCATGGATATCTCCTTTGGTGAACAAAAAGCCGTAGATAAATTCTGATTGCATATTTGTGCATAATCATCGCCAATAATCTATTCTTACCTTCTTTTACCTCTATCTAAATACACTTGAAGCGACCATTAAGTAAATAGAAGTGTATAAAAAAACGTATAGTAAATGCGTATGTATAACATCGTATGATCTTATTCTTGATAGCAAAGGTTGCCATTAATGTCAAACTTTGAGAAAAAAATGCTAATATAATCTACAACTTTTTTTAATGTTTTTTTGAAAAAAAAAAGATTTTCTATATACAAATAGTCACTTTAATCGAAACACTCGAAAAAAAGTCCATATGGTGCGACACATAAGATAGCGAAAAAGCTTATTTCATTAATTCTCATTTCAATTCTAGAATAAATCGAAGAATTAAAAATTTTATAGTAAAACAATTTTGGCTGTGCATAAACATACTAAATACTGTGAGTATTGAAATTAAAACTTATATCTGTCTTTGTAGAGTGTGAAATCTGTTGTATATTGGTAAATAAAAAATATTTGTCCTGTGACACCTTAAACAATGTCGCTTCGTGTACAGAGTCGTATGCCGTCAGTTACGGCCAGCACAGCTGTACTTAGTTGTCACTCATCCATTATTTAAATCAAATGTGCATAGAACAGATTTACTCTTGTTTTTCACAAAGCAGTGTGGTTGTGGCTTAAGAGATGATTCACAAGCATTATCATATCTAAACCCACACCAGAGATAGAGAAAGTCGCACCGCGCCGTTGCTCACGCCTACGCTACACTAGTCTGAGCTTCGATGAGCGCATGCTTAGAGCATCCCGGTATTCGGTGGAGGTTGAGAAACTGATTGGTAGAGCAAAGAGAAAGAGAGATGTGCGTAGCGCCTAGGCGCGAGCAGTGGCGCGGGGAGGCGCGGTGCGATTTTGTCCATCTCTGACCCACACTCTCATTGAACATTTCAATGAATTTATCTAATATATCTTATCGTGATGCTTCTCCTTCTGAAAACACAGCTCAACACCACCGTTCACAGCCTACATACACATCCTATCTTAGATAGGATTATTTCTATTGATGCATGTATAAGTTCATCTCTATGGATTATTTTAAAATATAGTTTAAAATCGATTTCTTGTTGCTGTAGTTTGATTTCTATCTGTTATTGTTTATTTTGTAATTAGAAGTGTAAGCCGATCGGTTGAGCCGTCGTAGTACTGATGATAGCCGCAAAAATTTTAAGATGTATCAACCGTCACGACACAAAAATTTCTGATGTTTCAAATCAGTTTTCAAGATACTATCGTCTAGATTCTTGTCAATGAATCGTTTTTTTTTTTCGAAATGAACAAAAATTTTTGAAAATTCAACGAACAATTTCACTTATCACCAACAATCAATGCATCGGCTTATACCTGTATTTTATAATAAATAGAAAGCTAAGATGACAACAAGTGATGTCTTTAGACATAAAATCGCATTATTATGATTTATTTTTTATCAAAGAAAAAAAAATATATATGTTTATTAATATTTGTTCAAATAAACATCTCTAATAGAATTATATTCTTTTATTGTTTTTGTTTTTGTTTTCTTTTTCAATAGAAATCAAATAATACAATTTGTACACAACAGAGAAAGAAAATAGAGAAAAGAAAAAAAAAAAAAAAGAAAACATTGATATTTTATCGTTTTTATTTTTAAACAATAAGTTGTTTAGTATAAATTTCATAAATCATTTGTAAACGAAATTGTGCCATTTGTGCTTGAGTAAAATCTAATGGCCATTCACGTGCTAAATATTTTCCAAATTGACATGCAAATACACCACAATCACTACCATTTGCTTGTTCAGGTATCATATTCATTGGTTGTACACGCCAACCATCAGGCATAGATGTTATTTGTCGTTTTGTTGCATACATATGTTCAACAAATGCATAAATACGACCTAAACACATATCATCTGTACCACCTAATGAATCATAATATCCAATACAACGAGAACGAAAATCAATTGTCTAAATAAAAAAAAAACCGAGAAATCAAATTTAATTTGAATATTATTTTTCTTTTTTTTACCGTTAATGTCCAATGATTTCCTTGATGAATAGGTATAAGAATAAGATCATAATCAAAAAAGGCTACATTTCCTCGTCTCATCCATCGATCCCAACTTGTATGTGTTGGTCCATCTTTAGATAATTTTGAATAAAAAAATGTACTAAATGCATATACATGTAAATTTCCTGATGTACCACTTTCACGTGCTACAAGTGCCAAATAAAAATTGACAACCTTTTCAAAAAACAAAACAAAAAAAAATAAATCGTTTGTTTTTACTTCCATATTGTAATATTATTCGTTTTTCTTCTTCTTACTTCATCATTAAGCCATGTAAGACCACGAAGTGTACGAATATCTTTACGAGTTATAGGTTGATCACCAATAGATCCAAATGATTCATTTTCATCACCGACTAATATTGTTTGAACAAGAGAAAGTTCATCGTCAGTTAAAGCTAAATATGATTTATAGAAGAATATTATTAAGATAATTCTTTTTCTTTTTTTGCTTTCATTTAAGGGTACTTCTCGGAGATGGACAAAATCGCACCGCGCCACTGCTCGCGCCTAGGCGCTACGCACATCTCTCTTTCTCTTTGCTCTACCAATCAGTTTCTCAAACTCCACCGAATACTAGGATGCTCTAAGCATGCGCTCATCGAAGCTCAGACTAGTGTAGCGTAGGCGTGAGCAACGGCGCGGGGAAGGCGCGGTGCGACTTTCTCCATCTCTGGTACTTCTCTATTTTCGAGGATAATAGTTTTAAAACAAAGTTTCTCATAGGACCACAACCCTCTTTTCATTTATTATCTTCCTATTAAGATTTGTAAAGTCTTGTGACAGAGAACCCAATGTAATCCTATGAACAAAACCCGAGTTTCATCGAACATATGACTTCTTATTCTAGGTGTTTGATTTGTAGTAAAAATTTCATATGAAAATGTCTTTGAGAATGATCAAAAAAAGAAGATTAAATCATATACCAAATGTTCGACGTGTACGCCAAGCTGATTTAGTCGATTGAATACGAGATATTGTTGATTGTGAAGTTATTTGTAAGGATGATAAATGGGATGTAATCGTCTATGAAAACAAAAAAAAATTTTTGTATATTTATTGAAATTACGAACATCAATCATACTTCAGTTGATGTAACTGCTGGTGTATTTGTTCGTCTAAAAATTTAATTTGCATATTAAACATACAAAAAAACAAGTAAACTAAATAAAAATATACTTTTTAAAAAGTGCTGCACGTACAGATGGAAAATTTTTAAGTAAATCATCAAGTCTATATATATATATATAGATAAAATTAATCAATTATAAAATATTTAAATTATTAAAATAATTCATACGTTTGAAATTTAATTGGTTTAGCCTTGAGATATCCAACAATTGAAACTAACAAAAAAAAAAATATTTTATTCTATTAAATTATTAATCATTCTAATTTAAACAAAAAACTAGTTATTTTAATTGAAATAATATTTATTTCCTTCGTCTCATAAAGTTTTTCTTTTTTTTGAAAGTGGATACTAACACCATACGATGCTTACCAAGGCCATTATTGCTTGATGACAATGGTAATGTTAGAGAAAGAAGCGCTTTCTTTGCCGTTCCTAACAGAGATTTTTTAAATAACGCTTTCTTCTTGGTTAAAACCGATGCAATACAACGGCGAGGAATATCAGCAAAGAGAAGCGGGTAATGTAACCATCGGGACCAAAAAGAAGTTTGCTGCTGCGACATGCCTACACATATTTCAAATAGTCGCAGATTTAACAAAGAAGAAATAAAATCTCAATTCTAAGGATTATATGAATCTTAGGAAGATTCACGTCAATATTGATAAATAGAACAGATATGAATTTAGTTCTCAACTTTAAGATTGACGAAATGTTTTGACTCAACACTTCAGTCGGAAGTTAAAAATAAAGGAAGATAAGTTTTTAAATGATATATATAGTATCTTTTATTATTTTAAAGTTCATTGGAATACAACTTTCGATTGGCAGATTCTGGATAATCTGATTCAGATTGTTCGTATAGTTTTTCTTTACTTGTATAAAATTTACACTGTATATTCAATCGATTTAATGAAAAGAGAAAAAAAATGTTCGAGCCTACATAAACTTCGTGACTTCACTGCTTATAATTCTAATATATAACAGAGATATATGAAATCTCTTAAATCTATAAAGTGTTTTAGGTTTTTTTATGTAATTAGACTATTCTGGAATACATGACAGTGATTTGAAGTTCATTCGGAACCCAATGAGATTCATTATAATCTTGTATATTCATGGCATTTTATCGAACTATATCTGCATCGGTTACATCAGTTTATTCTATGCCATTTTTTTCGTCTTATATAGAGCAGTTCTATGTAAATTTGAATACTGATGTATGATTTCAAGAGCGCAAAAATATAATAAACTAGTAACAATTTCATGTATGATAAAGTTCACATGGAAAATTCTATATCGAAAATAAGTGACAGTCGTGCTAGGACTAATTATGTTTTATGAAATAAAAAGAAGTATATTATACCTTCAGATCCATCATCATCATCATTATTTTGAGTTGACATATTATTATTATTATTTTGATTTAATGTATTATTCACTGGCTTACTAAATTAATCAAAATAAAAACATAAAAAAAATTTTTTTTTTTATATACATTCTTATTTCTTACCTCGATACTTTTTCTAATATTTGATTAACAGCTAAAAATAAATTTTTAACATCTGATTATTACAAAAACAAGAATTAAATTTACTATCAAATCTTTTTTGTTGTTTTTCAATTGTTTGTTCTTGTAATGATGTTGGTCGATATGATCGATTGATCTAATTAAAAATTTCAAATAACAAATTAAATAAAATCACTACTCTTTGTTTTTTGTTTTATTTACTTTATGATGAGGCAATGATTTACTCGTCATAACAGTTGTTGTTTCGCGAACTTGTGGATATGTTCGTCGACGAGCTGCTCTATGTTTCATAATCTACATATTAACGATAGATGAAAAACACAATTTAATATGTATCAAATAAAACAACGATATCTTTCTTTTTTTTTTGTGTGTGTTTTCTATGAAAAAAAAAAAAAAAAGTGAAATTATTCCTTGCTTATAGCAAAAACAAATGATAAACTATCGACGTTTGCGATTAAGTTCTTCAGTTGATTGATCAAATTTAGGATCAGCAATATTAATCATCAATGCTTGAGCATCAAGAAATGCACGATTAGTACCTAGTGAAAGCTACAAAAAAAAAATGAATAAATATTTTAAAAACATTAACATAATTATTTGTACATACAGTTTTAGCTATATTTTGTGCAGCACGAATTCTACGTAATTTTAAATAACCGGGATTTTTACTAATAGCATTACCAATCTAAAATAAAAATATATTTTATCTCTTTTTTTTGTTTGATCTATTAACAAATACATACAAGTTTAGCTGATTCAGCATCACCTTCAGCTAAAACAATTTTTTGTTGTCGTTCTTGTTTAGCTTGTTCAACAGTAAATACGGCACGTTGTGCTTCTTGTTGAGCAACTTGTTTAGCTTCAACAGCAGCCGAATATTGTGGACTAAAACTAAGTTCAGTTATTGATACATCATCAAGTAAAATATCAAAATCTTTAGCACGTTCAATAAGATCAAGACGTATTAAATTTGATACTTGTTGTCGTTGAGTTATTAATTGTGATGCATTAAATTTAGCAACAACACCTTTTAATACTTCATTACATATGGATGGTAATACACGTTCATCCCAATCTAAACCTATTGATTGATATAATTTTGGTAATTTTGTTTGATCAGGTCGAGCTAAAACTCGAAGAGCTAAATAAAAAAAACAAAAAAATCTTTTTTTCTAATATAAAATATGTATATTTTTAAGAGAAAAAACAAACCAATTGTAACCATTTGTAAATCTAGAAAAACAAAAAGAAAATCTAAGTAAAGAATAAAAAATAAATATAATGAAAATAATTAACCTTTGCTTCCTGTTGGTGATTTAATAATACGTGGTCGAGCACGAATATCATATAAAATTGGATATTGAAACCATGGAATTCTATATGGAAAATTTTTTTTTTAGAGGACATAAGATATAAATATATTATCGTATGCCTTCAAAGATTGAAATTGTTTTTTTTTTTAGAGAAAAGAGAATAGCATGATTTTTTTCTGTTTACACAAAGTAAGTAATGTTTATAAAATTGACAAATCAAGAACGCAAAAAGTTCTAACGGTTGTCAAGAGAAATAATTGTCCTTGATCTCTTATTTACTATTGATAATTTTACATTTCTATTAATCAAAAGTAAAATTATTTTAAATCAATTGATTAACATTTTCAATTTCTTCAACATAAACTTAAACACACTATAAAATAAATCATTTATTTATTACCTAAAATGTAATCCTTCAGTATAAATTGTATTTAGATCAATACCACCTATACGATTGAAAATAATTGCTCGATGACCACCCTCAACTGTAAATACAAAAAAAAAAACAAAATGAATTCAATTATAATTAATTTTTAATATGTTTCATTCTTTTTTTTTATTACCAGTAAACATAGATCGATAGATAGTATAAATGGCTGTCGATGCTCCAACAAGTAATGTAACACCAAAACCTAATCTTTTTGGTGCTCCTTGAGATAATCGACTAGCAAAATCATTTAACTTTTCAGCCATAATATGCCTTTCCTTTTTTGTTTCTTAAACAATCTAAAATCAAATACATTTATAATATAGGACTAGTTATTATTTGTTTTTTTTTTTTATTTTCGTATATTCACATATGTATACAAAAAAAATATATATATTAAACAATCATAACATTTTGAAATTGATGTGAAATTGTATCGAGTATTGTTTTTTGTTTTTCAATATGTTGATCAATATTTGTTTGTAATGTATTTAAACATTTTGTTTCATATTCAAAATCATTTGATTTAATAAGATGACTATTATTATTATTATTCGAATCATTTTTTTTATTATAAACAAGACGATATGGTTTATGAAGAAAATATAATTGATTAGAATTAGATTTTATTGATAATAATGAATTATTAGTAGAAAGTAATTGATTGAATAGTGATGATACTTTTGTATCAATTGAAATAACTATAGATGATATATCACGTTCAATTGATGTATCATTATTCTAGATAAGAAAAAAAAAAAATTCAAGTCTTTTTGAAAAGATAATTGAACATAAGTATTTATAAAGAGATATTATTTACTTTTTTTTTTTGTTTTCGTACTGTGTATCTTGAATAAGAAAAATGTCATAAATCATACCCCTCAGAGTAAGGTAAAATAACCCTGCACACCTACATTATGTTGTCTTAAAATAACTTTCAGACATTCTCCTAATAATAGCATACATATGTTTTTCTTTATGATGAAATTAAATATTTTAGTCAAAGTAAAAATTTGATTTTTTTTTGGTGTCCATTTTCATTTTATCATGATCATTCTTTTACTTTTCATGCATTGCAGATGATCAATATGGATTGGTTATATATTTACCATCTATAATCATGTACGAGTCCTCTATTTATAGTGTGAAATTTTTAGCACTTTATATCTGTGCACCATTGTTATATAATCTGAAGCATAGCGATTGGCATTCATAGATTAACATATCTTTTATATGTTAAAACAAACCATCAGACTGTATGCTGACGTATTTCAGAATAATTGTTTTCTTGTATTACACTATGTAGAATTTACTTGTTAGTATAGTGGTTATGAAGGGAAAGAGACCAAATGTTGACAGACTTATATTACAACAAAAGAAAATAATAAAGATTAAACGTATAACTGTTATGGTGTAATAGATTATTAATGATTATGGGAATAAAATTAATGTTTTTACAAGTGAAATAGATGATGGATATATATGTAGAACAAGACAAAAAAAAATGAAGATAAATGTAGTTTTGTGACATAATAAGATCTACTCTACTCTATAGATAAACAATCAACTTTCATTAATTATTTTTGTGTATTTCTATCATCTGTTTTTATGTAGTATGAATTCTATTCTAGCGGCATATATGCAACCTTTCTTTTTTTGTATGTTATCAGATACTTTAACGTAAGTTAATTTCTCTTACATTAAAAAGCTTAACCTTACATATAAATATTCTCTTATATTATTCTATTCTTTTTTATTATCGAAAATGGCAGTAATACTTAAAACTGGACAAAATACTCGTACTCAATATTGTAAATGTATAATCTTTCTATCGTACAGATTGAAAAAGTCGATAAGTCGAACATTACTCAAAAAAAACTATAAGCGCAATCCTTGTGAGAATTAAATGTGAAACATGATGAAGCTGATGAAAGATATATTTCAGTTTACAAATTCTTATCTAAGATATAGCAATAAGTGTAAAGAACAAATATGATACTAATCTCATGATTATGTTTGTCAAGTCAATAGGAGAACGAATATCTATCCCTATAGTTTAACGTTTCTTTTATATTATGTCTCACGAAAGGTAACAATAATACAAAAATTTACAAAGACAATATCTCTTATCTTATTTAAATGACATATGAACATCGGTTTTCATAGGTAACGTACCAGAGATGGACAAAGTCGCACCGCGTCTCCTCGCGCCGTTGCTCACGCCTGCGCTACACTAGTCTGAGCTTCGATGAGCGCATGCTTAGAGCATCCCGGTATTCGGTGGAGTTTGAGAAACTGATTGGTAGAGCAAAGAGAAAGAGAGATGTGCGTAGCGCCTAGGCGCGAGCAGTGGCGCGGTGCGATTTTGTCCATCTCTGTAACGTACAAATTCGATAATAAAAATAATACGTTTGCAAGTTTTTCATCCTTAAATACTCAAGTCAGTTCTTATAACATTTTATCATTATAAATAAAAAAAAACACAAATCTGAATATCTCACATTTGATATCCATAATTGTTCAAGTCGTACAAGTGCACTATCAAGAGTATCAATAGCTGCATTAAATTTTTGTTTTTCAGCTTCTAAACGTTGACAATCAATTTGTTGTAATGGTTCATATATATTTTCATTATTATCTTGTTCTATTGTTGTTTGATCAAGTACACTTTCCTAAATATATTCAAAAATAAAATTAAATCAAAGAATAATAATTTATTTTACCATCCATTTCCAAAAAATATTTTCATGTTGATTCCAAAAAAGAAATAAATTTAATTTACGATGTTCATTTTCAAGTTCAATCATATACTTAATAGAATAAATAGATTCAAAAATAAAAAAACAAACTAATATACATGTGATAAAAGATGAGGATGTTGACAAAGATATGCTTCAAGTGATGACATATTATGACAACTATGTATCTAAAATATATGGTAAAATTTTTATTTTTTTTTTCTTATTAAAAATATTCAAATTTACTTGATGTTGTAAATTAGCATTTTCAATAACAAGTCCATGAAGACGACGTAAACCAAAACGTAATTTAGAATTAAGACGCATTGCTTGTTTTACTTGTTTAACGAGATCTTTTTCTTGTGATGAATATTTTACTTGTTCAATATTATCTGTCTATTACAAAAAAAAAGAAAAACGAAAAGAAAAACTCTTTGAAATTTATTTTATTTACTTTATAAAGTGAATTTGTATCATCATAATCAAATATTGAATCGGTATTTAAACATTTTTCCATACATTTTTCAATTAATTTCATTTGATAAATAAGCCAACCAAGACAAATAAGTAATTGTTGACTACCTTTTTCCATTTTATTATCAAGTATTAAAAAATATTCATAAGTATAACCACATGTAAATAAATTACTTTTAATCATATTGACTAGTTCATCTAAATAAAAAAACAAGAATATATATATATAACATTATCGAGTATTAATTATGTTTTACAATTGAATTATGAAATGAATTCTTCTCAAAAACGAAATCAATCGAGATTTAAATTATTCAATAATCTATTTAAAGGCAGTTCCATATCCGAGATTTCTTGAGTAGAACAAAAATTGTCAGAGATGCAAAATTTTTGAGTACTTTTATCTGAAAGATTTTGACAGGTCAAAAATGATCTGAAGTTTTTCCCCCTGGCAAATGACTCAGAGATGTCCATCGCGGTTGAAAACTGACCGCTGCCGCGTCGCACCGCGATGGTTATTTGAACAAAACAACCGCTACCGCGACGCCACCGCCACAGCGGCAGCGGTCGCGCCGCGATGGACATCTCTGAAATGACTACACTATGTTTTTTAGGGCTGAAATTTTTTCTATGGCAATTAGAAACAAATCTGAGTGTGTCTTTTAAAAATATTGTTCCTGAAGTTCAGCAGAGGCAAAACACTGAAGGCACTATGCAAAAATCATTAAAAAACAGCTTTTTTCTTATGGATGGTGTTAATTTTCTACAACCTACAAAACTTCTTCGGTACAATATTTGCGAAAGAAAACAAAAAGACACACCCCGATTTGATTGAAGTACCCATTACAAAAAAAGTTTGAGCCCAATCGGCTTTACCGTTTAGGCAGTAGCGGATCCAGGCGGGGAGGGGTGCGGCCGCACCCCCTTGAGCTAAAAATATTCATTTTCTCCTAGCGTAAATACTCATTTTTAGCCCTCCGCACCCGCATTGAAAATGTTTGCTGCACTGTACCGCACCTCCCTAGAAAGTTTGCTGGATCCGCCCCTGCGTTTAGAGGAAAAAAAAGCGAAGAATTTTGTACTTTTTGGCGTTTTTAGCACAAAATTTAGTTTTTTTTGGGGGTTTTAAAATGTAAAAAAAAAAGTGCTTTAGTCTTCTGAAAATGTGCTCATTAGACAGAGAACATTTAGATGTATATACTAAACATTAAAAATGACAAACAAAAAAAAAACTGAAAATTTTAGATCGGGACAGAGGAAGTTCCCTTAAATGATCAATATCATCTTAATTACGATATTTATCAAACTTGAACTTTGACTCGGCGATGTTCGAGATAAACAGCTCGTAAAATATTCAATCGTAGATAAATATGAAAGGTTCATTGTGTATAGACCTAGCCTAACGTAATTTGTTTATATGCAACTGTATGCATAGAATATTATAAGAATAAATCTTTGATATTATATCCATCAAACTTAATAATTATGTACCTTTTGGTGTTTGATCAAATTTATTAATAATTTGTTGTTGATTATAATTTATTGGATCAAAATGAAGTATTTCAAATATTAAACGCCATAATGGAATAGTCTAAATAATTGATTGATTTTATTTTCTTTTTTGTTTTTTTGACTAAATCTTACTGCTTCATTACGATTAAATTTAGCAAGACGGAAGAGTTCTGGTGTAATTGGTGAAAATCCATATAAAGATAAAATCTGACAAAAACATTCAATTATTGGACGAACTTGTTGTGTAGAATTTGATGACATTCTAGAGTAAGATACATATTCAATTAAATCATTTCTTTTGACAACGTTTTTTTTTTGTTTTGTGGTTTTTGAAATAAAATAAAAATAAGAAAACAAAATTCTTAAGTCTTTGTCATTTATTAATATATATATATATATTTATGTATAGAATTTGTGTGTATGTGTGTGTGTGTATTTGGTAAATAAAGAAGACGAATAAGAAGAAGAAAAAAAAACAAAAAAGAATACAGAATAGTGTTTTTTTTATTTCATACATATATCTCACTCTATTATATTTACGTAGAAAAGAAACAAATAAACAAACATGGAATATCCGACTACCTAATCTAGGTAGTATATAGACGAAAAAGAAAAAAGAAGCATTGAAATATACAGGATAAAGTGTAGTTTTGAATTATTTGATCAGGTTGATTTTATTTTTTTCTATCTTTGATTAGTCGATGTGATAGTAATATTATTATTATTATTATTATTATTATTATTACTAGTGGTTGTAGTCCATTGCTGTTGATGTCGACTTAAAATGAGATTCACAGAAGGACTGTTCGTAGTAGTAGATTGTACATCAGTTGAAGAAGAATTTGATGAATGATTTGTATTATTCGATGGAGATAATGGTGTTGATAAAATTTTACGACTACGACGAGATGATACACGTGTAGGAAGAATTTCTAATTTAGGAGAATTTATTGATTGTTGTTGACGAGGAGATGAACGACTAGATAAAATGAAAAAATTATTATTATTTTTTTTTTGTTTTATAATAAAATAAGAAATAAAAATTTTACTTAGTACTAGATGGTCGACCACGTTTGCCTTTAGTAATTGGTGCTGGTGAAGATGATGGTGGAGGAGCTGGTGGATCACATGCTGAGCATTGCCATGATCCATCTGGAATGGCTTCAAGACCGACACAATATGAATGATAACCACGATCACATCGATCACAGAACATCATATTAGCCTGTATAAAAAAAAAGCATATCTCATTTTGTATCTATGATGAATTATTTAAGTGCAAATATATTTTTCTTATATAGGCTGACAAGAAAAAGTCGTCCTAGATTCTCAAGCTAAGTCATACATTTTTGAAAATTTGCTTGCATATAGACTAGTCGATAGAAAAAAAAAATTTAGAATTATTTAACTAGCGAGAGAGCATTCTCAACTGTCACATCGCTTTTAAGTCGAGCATATGCGCATTATGTAGATCCTAACGATCTATGAATTCTCTGAAAAAAGTTCGTGCCGCTAGCTTCTTACTGCTGAGATATAGCATTTTTACTGTATGTGTAAGGAAAAAGCCGTGGTCCTCCTCAGGAAAAGTGAGTTTTGAGTTTTCATCTGAAACTTTGTATGTAGACAGGCCTCAATGAGAATACTTTATTGTGAAAGTTTCAGCTTTTTTCGTTGCATCTATCCTAAGATACAATTATCATAAAATTGCTCATATACACCAGTGGATCCGATATTCTTATCTCAGACTAGGAGCAACCAAAAAGTCTGAAACATTCACAATAAACTGTTCTCATTGAGACCTATATACATGCAAAGTTTCAGGCTGAAACTCAAAACTCACTTTTCCTGAGGGGGACCACGGCTTTTTCCTTACACATATAGTAAAAATGCTATATCTCAGCAGTAAGAAGCAAGCGGCACGAACTTTTGTTGGGAGGATTCATAGATCATTAGGACCTACATAATCCTCATACGGCCGACTCAAAAGCGATGTGACACTTGGGAATGTTCTCTCGTAAGTCTCTGCAAGATATATTCGATACCTTAGTCATAAAGGCTCAACTATTTGATTCACTTGGCTAAAACACCTATGAATAATTTTAGTCATTTCTTACTTCATCATGTGTCGTGTTACATTTTGCACAACTTTTACAATCAATACATTGCCATGGATATGTTTTAATTATAGTTAACATTTCAGTATTAACATCAAGACAAACAGGATGATAACGATGATGACAACTTGTACATGTAACTAATTCTTCATCATTTTCATCATCACCTGTTTTACACATATGACATATATTTGAATGACTGTTCATTGAAATCGGTGTAGATGGTTTTGTTATACGAACTGTTGATAATGGACCATTACTATTACTACCACCGATTCCATTGACTATTAAAGGTGATTGTGGTGTTGAAGGATTTGAAAGTGGTAATCGAATTGTTGAAATACTTTCATCTTCTTCATCACTTGATGTTCCCTAAGAAATTAAGAAACTAAATATTTAATTGTTCTCTTAAAAAAAAAAGAAAACATTATACCTGTTGTGAAAAACGTTCCGTATGAATAAGTGAAAGTGGTTTTGGATAATAATAAAGTGCTGTATTAATAGGCATATATTTAAGTTCATCTGATTTATATTTTATATAAGAATCTTGATATTGTCCAGGTAAAAGTGCTAATGGATAAGAACCAATTTTAGTTAAATATGATGGTAAACGAAATTGTCGATTAGATGGATAATGAATTTGCTAGAACAAAAAAGCAAAAATAGAAAAATAAAATAAAACATAAAAAGACAACACAAACCATAGTTTGAAGATCAAAACATGCTTTACGATCTTGAATTCGTTCACGTTGTAATTGTGTATTATATTCAACTGTTGAACGTAATAATTCTTGTCGAATTGTATTTGATAATTTCTAATAAATGTTTAAAAAAAAAACAAACATGTAAATTAAAAAAAAATATATATCGAATATTAAACATACAGAAGAACGATTTTTATCTCCATTATCAAATGAATTCGTTGATTGAGCAATGGACATAGATGATGATGATGATAATTGATTAGAAATAGATGCAGATAAAAGTATAGGAGTTGTACTATTATTATTAGTTTTTGTATTATTTGCTGTTAAAATTGTACGACGTTTTTGTTGCCATATATGATTGAATTGCTAGAATTACATGAAATATTTTCTTTTTCTTTTTTGTTTTAATAGCAACATTTGATAAAAAAAGATATATATGATTTATTATATATTTTATCAAAAATTATAGATTTATGTCATCATGTTCTCTGTCCTATGCATTATTTCTGGAAATTCTGATTAATTTTTCTTTTTAGATAAATATTCTGTTCCTATGAACTTTTTAATATATATATAAATAATACTTTACAATATGACATAGCTTGAAGAAAGTCTTCAACTATACACGAAAGAACTCTATATTGTTTTTTTTTAATCTATGAATATTTTGAAAAAAAAAAACGTTCATGATCTTATTTTATTACTATTGTGATATTATATTTTTCTACTCAATATTATGCAAAGATACGTCCCATAGAGAACAACATATTATGAACATTTTCATAAAAGACTTATCTTTGTTCAATATTTTAATTCGAAAATGATTTCTCTTGAGAGAAGCCATAGCTTTGAACAAATTTAATATCAAGTTAGAAACCTTAGTTCTTGTCAAGATATGGAACACTCATTAAGGTCTATATTAATTTCAAATCAAAGTCTTAGCTACAATTTGCAGCAAAAATTCTAGAGACTAGGATAATCTATGAACTCAATAACCTTAAGCCATATGCTATTTCCGCCTTCATTTACATGTTGACTTTCTTTGTTATTATGTTGTAACTTGAAATTATTAGTACAAAAAAAAAATTCTCACATGACATTTTTCTGGATAATCAGTTGACATAAGTTCAAGTACTTCATCAAGTTTAAGTGCCGTTAAACCAAGATCACATTGTGCTTCACTAACAACATTTTGTGATTTTAAATATTCTCTTTCATGTAAATCAACTATTCTTCGAGAAATATCTAAATAAAGCAAAAAAAAATTAACAATCAAATATATAATGTTTAATTGAATAAACAAACCAGGATATTTTCTTTTAAATGATTTAAGTGATAAATAATCACAAATTTGTTCTTGTAATACATGTAAATCAGCATGTGGTTCATTTATAGGCCATTGATAAATATGTAATTTATCAGCTGATAAATGTCGTCTAAATAGAAGATTTTCTTTTTTTTTTTCTTAAAACTTTCAAAATTAAATTGAATACAAACCCTAAACTTTGATCAATATCTGTTGTATTTCGTTTTTTTCGACTTTTTTTTGTTGGTGTATTTGTTATTATTGGAGAATCATTCGTTTCATTATTACTATCTCGTGTTAAACTTGGTGAGCGACTTCGTTTAAGTGTTTTTGTTGTTGTTGTTGATGATGATGATGATTCTGTATGATTATGATTAACATGATTTAATGGATGAGGTAAAAGAACCACATCCGAAGAAGTAGTTGAAGGGGAATGAACTGAACTACTCATCAATCAATCTAAAGAAAACAAAAATTTAATACTTTAAATTTCCTTTTTTTTTTTTTTTTTTTTTTTTTTTTTTGTACATGTCCTTCAATAAAAACGGCAGAGACCATAATCGTATGGCCATTTATGTCTAATATTTACCTCGATAGAAAAAAAAATAGAAATTAAAATATAACATAAAGTTATTTTTCAGAATTATTATTATAATTTTTATTTTAAAATATTTCTATTCTTTGATTTATTTGATATTAAAAAAAAAGTGAATAGAGGGCGCTGTGAATAGTGGAAAGAAAGAATATATGACATTAGGATTTAATTCATTTAATGAATTTTCAGTAATTTTATTATAGAGTTCTTTTTTAATTTTGATTGCTATGCGTTGTTCTTTTGTATACTTGTTTATGGTGATCTATAGAAAGTTTTGTTTTAATTGGATAAGAGATGAATTCTTAAATGCCTGTTTTAATTGACATATTCATAGCGCGGACGTCAGAAGTTTTGGCCTAGGCATCTTAGTCCTCCTATTAGATCACCGTTGGTATTAGCTTTAAAAATTTTCCGAAAGGTTCTGCTCTTCTGTGGCGTCACCAGTACATACTTCTTTCTATAGGAAAATATAATCAAAACAAAATCATCGAAGTTGAACTCAAACGTTCACTATGGCATTGAATGTATTTGCTATTCATGGTACTGATGTTTGAGATTCAGAGAAATCTATTAATATTTGGTCATTATTGAATTAGATTGATTTTCAGGACTAAGAAATTCAAGAGCTTGATTCGGTTATTTTTTATATTGGTTTTGTAAAATATCATTATGAATATTGTTCGAATTTTTAGTTTTTCAATAGAATCATATTTCATTCAGTTGAAGAAATCATGTGATGATTATATATTGTGTTATGAGCTGGCTTCCCACTCCGCCTCTTTTTCCTCTATTTTTTCTGAACCTCCTCCTTTCCGCCTCTTTTTGGATATAAATCCTCTTTTTTTGGAAAAACCTAGGTTTTTAAGGGTAATAACAGATAATGTCGATCGATTTGCATGAATCGATATGCTTCGAACCAATAAGGTAAATAACAAGGTTGAAAATTATCCTTCAGGACGCATTATAATAATTAAATATGCATTAATTCCAATTCAAAAGATTTTTTAGTAAGATTTTTTGGCATGAACTTTGATCGAATAAGTTAAAACCAATATTTATTGAGGTTGAAATTTGGAAATATTAAAATAAGTTGCGATAGAGTTATTTACGTGCAAATATAAAACTTTGAAAGTTAGATATTTGAGCTCATTGAAATAGTTTTTTCTAACAGATGTGTGTAAAGCTTGAGCGAAGCATCAAGACAGCTTCCATTATGAACTTAAACATGAAGTTCGATAATTGAAACTCAAGATTTAGACTCCGAAACTGCTGAATATGCCGTCAAAGTGACTACATTTGCCTGGATGAGGAAATCGTTTACAAGACAGCCGGTTGTTACGAAAAACAAAACCCGATTTTAGCTAATAAATCTCTAAAACTTTCTTCAGAGACAGGGATCTTCGCAAAATGCTAGTTCACACTCACTAGCGAGTTCGGCGTCTTAGATCGCCTCGAATAATAATTAGTGATAAGTTCTCACAACTTTTGATAAAAACTCGCCGTGTCATATAACTTCAAAGACGTAAAGTTTCTCTGCCTTTAGTAATATTGCTTGAAAAATCGTCAAAACTCGAACTTAATATACTCAGGAATCAAAATTTTTTCAAGTACTTTTTTCTTGTATATCACTCAATTTCAATTGAATTTCGAATTATTTCAAATCTGTAGAATTGATCACATTTGGTATTGTTGTGCTTTCAGAGAGAACTTCTGCTGTCCAAGGTAGAAATTCTGGTCATCGTTTTGAGAAAAACATTTTGCAACTTTTGATTTAAGCCAAATTTATCCATTTTCTTGTCTTATCAATATGCACGCTCTACTGTTTCTTTTTTCGCTTTTTGTTGGGTCTTTCTACTCTCGTAATATTATAAGCTGAACAGATTTTGGATATTGAGTAATTCTTTTAAATGTCTATTTCTTTGTCTACAAGCAGTAAGATAAAGTGATATTACAGTGAAGTACCTTTGAATCACATCCATTTTTTTTTCTTTTTTTGTAGTTCTTTTTTTTCTGAGCTGGATAGAAAAAGCATGATTGCAACAAATATCAACAACTGAAAATCGCTTTCATCTTTCGGGTTTTTTTCAGTCTGTATTGAATTCAGATTAGCGATACTGCAATCTGTCAACCTTTGAGGCTCGCGAGAGTTTTTGTTCGCATTTTACAAGCTGAAAAAATTCGCCTCTTTTTTTCCTCTTTTTTTTATTAAAAATCCTCTTTTCTCTGACAACGAAATTCCTCTTTTTTCCTCTTTTTCGACGAGCTGTCGGTGGGATGCCAGATTATGAGTGATTTATGAGAAAAGATACATCATTAAGTCTAGATAAGGATGAACCGAGACTCAATTGTTGCTGAAAAATGATAAGGATTTTTTTCTATGAAAAACCCATGAGACTTTTATAGCAAAATACTTAGCTTGGTTTTATTTAGCTGTTCATAAAATGAATCACACTGGAATATATTCGAGTCTCGGTTGCAATTTCTATTTTGTTGTTTAAATTCTTTAATCAAGACTAGCAAAAGCCTTTGAAAATAACTTGAAACACAAAAAGAAGGAAGAATTTCGATGACTTGTCAAATAAGAATAATTAAACAAAGAACAAAGCAAAAGTTATCTCTCATCTCTTTTGTTCTTTTATGACAAAGAATGACGTCAAGTGATATTTCTGTTTAGATAATCGTTGGATCATACATTTGATAAAAAATGGTTGATGTTGCTGGCTATTAGAAAGTGACTGAGAGGGTTTCCAGTTAATCTAGAAAAAAAAAACATATTTCAGTCTACAAATCTAATGTGAGAATATTCGAAAAAAAATAAAGAGAGAGAAAAGTACAATAAGCAGTAAGACATTATTACTTGTTTTTATGTGTCTCAATTCCTGTGAAGTTTTCCAGTTTGGACACAATTTCTTTGCATCATGCTGTGATAATTTTCTTTAATGCTTGTTTTATTCAACAGTCAAATTACATAATCAAACAAGGCAACAAATTGGTGAGAGTGTAGGTGCGGGTGTGCTATCAATGCTGATTACATTTACATCGAGTCACATCCACATTCTATTAACCCTACTAATTACTTTAACCGATCATATTGATCGTCTGCGCATAATATGCTGTAGTATATAAACTACATTATTTAAAAAGAAAATGCCATTGGAAAAACAAAATGTATCGAAAGTAAACTATTGTCGAGAGTAGAAGCCATAAAGAACATTGTATCTAATTCTTCAGTTTTGATTAACAAGTAAATTCATGGAAAGCATATTGCTTTCTGAAAAAAAGTTACTCGTATGGATTTTGTATCATGGTTGTTTTCGAGCAAAAACTCTTTAGAATATTCATCATCCAATGACGTAGTACATATAGTCGAAAGTAGTATCTGAATGGGAGTTTGTCAAAACTACTTTTTTATTTCTTTCCTGTCATAGATTGTTTTTGACTGCGTGCTGTCATTGGATGGCTACAATGAACAATGTTCACTCAGAAATATGGTATTCTGTTGATTTATTGACTTCAATAAAAACATATGTAATAGAAGATTGATTTATATAAACAGAAGAAACTTCAAAGAATCATACAAACTACATTACGACCAATGTTTATTATTTGAGGAATACAGTTCTGTGTTTTAACGAAGACATAAGCATGAATACACTAATAGTGTTTTTTTTATTCATGTGCTTAATATTACTACTGATTTTAATTAGAAAAATACCAGCGATTCTTTTCATTATTTGTTAATTGTATGAAAGCATGTATAACTCTCTTTCATATGCATATAAGCAAAAACTAGTTATCGATTAATGCATTTTTCGTTATATATGTCCTATTGATATACGTTTATAATAAATATAGTTCTAGTGATGCATGTTAAATGTGAACAAACATAATCTGAATATTATTTCTTCATGAATCGTAGAGAAATTAGTGAAAGAAGAATAGTCATAATACCAAAAAAAAAAAAGAAAATTTTTTTAAATAATACATATACTTTGATTAAATATCGTAAAAATCAAAAATTACTTTTGTAAGATTATGAGTGATGATATATAAATTTTGAATATGGCACGACTAAAGCTCATAACTGCAATCAGGAAACACTTAAGTTATTTCAATATCTATTTGGTAGCACCTTGCATGATTTTCTACATATAATTTAGATGATAATTGATGTAAAACTTTTGCTTGTTTGCTATATCAATGAGTAAAGTGCTCATTGAAGTGTTTCATTCATTGTCCAGCTGGTGGTATTTACTTGAATTTTTCGTTATTTTCAGACTCCAATGATGTAAATCTTCATTGCTCCAATAATCATAAAGTACGATACATATAACTAAGGGTTAAACACAGTGAGAACATCTGTTTTGGACAGTCGCTCGTTAATAATCAGTAGTATAGTCGAGAAGTAGAAATCGCTTCGATTGTTACCTCAATTGAAATTGAAATTATATTTTTTTCTTGTTCCATTCATATTATCAGCATGACAACTAGATACCTAATGAGAAAAAAATCATACAGAAGATATCTGTGGTTTTTTCGTTCTTGTCAGCAAGCGAAAAAAAAAGGTGAGGGTGTGGGTGTAGATGAAGAAAAGATCCATACTCCTCATAACACCAACACCCACACCCTACTCAAAAGCACTTGAGTTCTGCGACAAAGCACATAAGATACTCGATAAAAGTCTTCCTTCGAATCATCCCGATTTGGCTGTTAGTTACTTGACTTTTGCAGTGTGCTATGCAAGAATGGGTGATTACACAGCAGCTCTTAGGATTCGTCAAAGTGCTTTACAAATACAACAAAAGACATTTGAAGAAGACAATTCAGCTTTTACTTCAACATACAGCTAGTTCGGAAAGATTTACTTCAGTATGAAAGATTACTCAAAGGCATTTGATTATTTTAAAAAGTGTCTTGCAATAGATAAAAAACATTACCTGAAGGACACCCGTATCTTGATAACACTTATAAAGCCACCGACACATTAGAAGACCCGGGGTCTTCTATTCTGTCTTATCGCTCATAAGTTACAAGGGGGGTCTTCCATTATGCCCCCTAAAAAGTTATATTTTTCACCAGCCTTTCCAACAAATTTTTGTTTCGATTCAATTTTGTTCTACATAATCGTTAGAAAAACAGTATTTTACTTATTCGACATGTGTATGATGAGATAGTAACAAATTTTATCCTGTGAAAAAAAGAGAGTCTATCATTTGTAATAAATATTCTTAGAATATTAAAGGAAACGTACCCGAACACCTTGGTAAAATGTTCACTAACAGTTTTTTTTCTAAAAAATAAGATCTGCCATTGAACAAATTTTAACTTCTCAATAACTAAATAACTCAGAAAAAGAATTAACTTGTTTTATGAAACTCAATTAAATTTATTGTTCTTGTTTATTTTTGACTAGTATTAATGGACTCTGTTTACGTTAAAATCTACTAATAGCATATTTATAAGTCTCAAGCCAACGTCAGTGAATACATTTGTATTAAAAATAAGCAATTAATAAAGAAAGAATAGTTGGATACACATTTTGTGTTTTCTTCTTGGTCTTTTTTTAAAAATTGACTTCAGGTTTTATTGAGAATAGAAATGCGTTCTGAGTCTCATGAGAAGTAGTTACAAAAAACCGATGCGTGTTAGAGACGAAAACCAAATGGAATTGTCGAATGATCTTATTCGATTGAATTTGTCTGAGGCGAACTGAATCCGATCGAAGATGTTGCCGAATTGAGATTTTCTTATTCGTTTCTGTCTTGAGCGTATATCCATGAGTTCACATGTTTTTCAATTATGAAAGAATCCTTTGTGATGAATATGTTTCAGAATTTCTAGAAATCCCAGATAATGAGGCTTTTTAATTATTAGGCAATGAAGTTTCACCTAATATGGTACTATTTTACAAAGATCTCTTCATGCATTACATCCACGGTTCTTCACTGAATCCATCATAACCCGCGGTCATGAGAAGTTTTTTTGTATAGAGAACCATAAAAATTCCTTCGGAATATGCTGCAAAAGACCCCTAAAAAAATTTCATGATAAGTGTTCTATAAAGAAATACATTCTCTACTAAATAGTTGTTTCCTGTTTGTCGTTTCGCAAGACTTTTTTCACTCCGAACTGATGCATCATTTTCATGAATGAAGCAAAATATTGTTCATACTGATCTAAGATACAATTATGGACTTAAATACTAAAAAAGTTAATAAACTCCAGAAATTATTTGAAAAAAAAACGATTTTGTCAGGGGGGTCTTCTAATATGTCTTTTGCTTCATTTATCCAAGGGGGGTCTTCTAATCTGTCAATGGCTTTAGTAATATGGGTGATATTCATCGATTAATGAGAGCGTACGAAGAAGCACTTTCATTTCACCGAAAAACGTTAAATATATAAGAAAATGTTCAATGTGATTCTACAGATTGTGCAACGACATATATAAATTTAGGTGAAACATATCGAGAAATGAAAGATTATTCAACTGCTTTGACATATTTTCAAAAAGGATTAGAAATACATGACAAGAAACTACCGAAAAATCATCGTGATTTAGCCGTAGTATATCACAATTTGACAAAATTATATTTGGCTACTCAACAATATAGTATGGCAATGAAAAATATTCAACATGCGATAGAAATCGCTCAAAAGAAATTCCCTTCAAATCATTCTTATCTGTTGAACTACCATAACACACTTGAAGAAGTTCGCAAGAAATTGTAATTTTTTTTTTCGTTCTAGGTTAATAAACTAGTTTCGGCTTCACTCACTTTGCTTTCCGACTTTCCTCTGCTCATTACCGCTTACACACGTGCGACCAGGATGAGTTCCTGCAAGCCCGAAATGGGTACACGCAAAAAGAGTCATACCAGAATGGTAAAACATGAACGTAGGTATGACGTACACAACGATGACAGAGGTTTAGGAACATAATGGCCTTCCAGAGTATTACACTACTTTCGCTATATCAGGGATAGAGAATCCACTTGAATCAGGTTATGAAGTCATCTACCTGAGGGGCTGCGATAGAAAAAAGATAAGCCTACTCACAAAAAAAATAATGTTATCTTATAGTAATTATTACACTGAATGTATATAATTAGAAAAGTATTTTATGCAGAATAGATTACGTCTACCTGATCGAAAACTTTCTTGAAAAGTTCTATTGGCCACTAGGTCATCTGAATTAGAAATAAAAAATAAATTTACTTAGTAACTACTTTACTATTTTGCTATTCTTCTTCTTAGTAGAAAAAGAAATTAACGTACCTTATTTTCGATTGGAATATATGAATTCATTTGATAGTGTTATGATTCGACCGAAACGATAATATCGAAGTCGATAATTCAACTTCGGAACATTATATATAATTTTGTTGTAATATAATATAATATTCACAATAATTCAATGGTATACATTGTCATTGTAGAAAACTTTAATCCTAATTTTAAATTGTTAGTAACATATATACAATCTAGGTCATGATATTGTACCACACCAATGTATAACTTTCATTATGATATATGTATATAATGCACCTCCTAAACTAGAAAAGCTTATTAGAGTACTTACTCTAATCTAATGGTGATGCAATAATCATTTTCGTCAACGATCAATTTATCGCCACTCTACCATATTTTTCATTGATATTCATGTTTATTTTTTTTCTATTTTTCGTGAAAAGTTTCGGATGGGTCTGAATCCATATGCACTTATTCTCTTCGCATCACATCCACAGCCATAACTTTTGTGGAATGGTGAACACCGCACGTCTCTCTATCTGGTTCTTATGGAGAATGATTCAGAAAACAAGACCTTTTGTCATATATGTACTACACATTTATTTTAACTAAACTATAACATAATTCAATGTCACCATCAATTCAAAACAGTATTTTATTTGTTTAAAATATTTTACGACAAATAAAAATTAATCTACAACACTCAAACAATTAGTTCATATTTAACCAAAAAGAGAGAAAAAAAAAGACTTGGTAGTAAACTAGAGGACTCTGGTCTTTAATATATAAACAAGAGCAAAAGAATAAGTTAACTTGAAATAAGAGAAAAAAAAGAAACAAACATATAAATCTGTTAAAATCAAAACAATACATTTAATATTTGGCCATATAACTTGATCAACATTTATTTGAATATGTTCAACTTGTAAATTACTTGATAATGAAACATATAAAAAAAAATCCTATTAGCAAAGAAAAAAGACTTGATTAATTCTTTGATTTAGGGTAAATGTGAAGAATTGATTAATTCTTCACATTTACCTGTTAAATTCTACTGATCAAATGATTAATTAAAGAAATATATATTGGAATAATAATATTGAATTTTCATGATTTACGCATTAAAATAACAAAAAGTCATGTAGATGATTATTTACTCTCTTCAAAATATTTAACACAATATCTTAATATCCTCAATCATTCATTCCAAATGGCAGAGAACAAAATCTTATTTTATTTTTATTTGTTCAATAATAACTAAGATCGATTCGTATATTTTCATCACAACAAAAAAAAATAAAAATCAACCTTTCTTTTCCTAACAACATATTTCAATTTCCTTGATTTTGCTATTTTTTTGTTGTTTCACCTTTTTCTTCTAGAAATAAATAAATAAATGAATGTCATATCGATTATCAATCTGTAGAACTCACTTGATATTAAATCATCATATAAAACACTATTTTCTAAATGTTTTATTGCCCATGGTTGCAATTCACTTGAACCAATCAGTAAAAATATTACGAGTCCAATAATATAAATAACAGTACATATAACAAATATAATTGGCCAATTATTTGGATCCTAGTTTATAAAAAAGACTGTTCTTTTTTTTTAAATATTTCAACAGAAATAAACATACTTTTTCTGTAAGAGCGCCAACAATATATGGACTAATAATACCCGGTATAGTTGCAAATGTATTGGAAATCCCAAAAACGATACCTGCATAAGCAGGAGCTATATCGTTTGCTATTAATGGAAAACCTCCACCAACATAGCATCCACTAAAGAAAAAAAAATTATGTTCTTATTGAAATCAAGATTAAAATTGATTTACGTAAATGTAACACCGATTGTTAAAAGAATAACAGCAGTATATTTGTTTTGACATGTCATAAAAGTTAAACCAAAAACAAATATTGCCGGTAAAAAGCTTCCTAATGTATTGAATAATTTTCTTGTTTGTGTTATTGTCAATATTTTTCTATGTATAAGTATATCAGCTATTATACCTGATACATTTATATTTAACCACAGAAATGCATAAAGTAATGCAGAAAGAATTCCATTCTAAATTTAAAGACTAAATATAATGTATTTTGAATTTCTTTTAATTCTTACCGATTTAATATCGAATCCTAAAACTTCATCCATATATTTTGGAATTGACGTTAAAAATGTATATGTACCCCAATTACAACATGTATGAATAATGAATAATGCCCAACACGCTGATGATTTTAGAATAGCTCGCCATGGAGCATGAAATTGATTATCATTGTTATTTTTATTATTTAACAATTGTTGAGTATGTTCAAGAATAAATTTTTTTTCTATTGCACTTATATATGTATGATCATGAGGTGAATCTACGTAGATTAAAATCCATAATAAAGCCCAAACAAAACCAATTGTACCTTTAAAAAATTATTATCAAAGAACTGTTTATATTTAAATAATTAAATGAATTTTAACACTAACCTGTAGAATAGAAAATTAATGGCCAACCACCTATAAAATGCCATGAACACATTAGTCCACCAAATGATAAAATGAGAATATTTCCTATTTGAGCACCTATAATTATATAATAAGAAAAATAAATTCTTAATTACAATTCAAACAAAATCATCTTACCTGCACTTACAAAACCCATTAATTTTCCTCGTTCCTTTGATGGTATCCAATGAGCCATAATAACAGCTATACATGGCCAAATAATACCATGTGCAAGTCCAACAAGTATTTGAAGAATACTAAATACAATCCAATGTGCAGCAGTAGCTAATGGCATAAACATAGTAGCTAAACTTGAAATAAATATGGCACCACTATAAAGAAATCGAGCGCCATATCGACCAGCTAAATATCCACCGGGTATTTGTGTTATCATATAACCTCCAAAATAGGAACATAATATAATACCTTGAATATTTTTATTCCAAACGTAAGGTCCTTCCTGAAATGAAGAGTAATTAAAAGACTTTATTTTGTGTTTTTTTTTTATTAACTTACGATATGATTTGTCTTATTTGTTTGAAGACAATAATGATTCATGTCAGTAAGATGTGTTTTTGTAGTATTTTTTTCATGATGTTCAATAGCTGAATGATTAACCATACAGACAAGAGCAATGCTAACGTTGGTTTTTTGTGAAAAATGTATTATCATACCAAGAAAACTCATAAAGGTAATGATGACACGCATTGAACACCAAAATGGTACTAAGAACAAAGAAATAACATAATTATCGGGAAATTAATCAGTAAGATTTAAGAAAAAAAATATTTACCAGATGTTTTAGACTTTGTTTCATTTTTTTCAATCATTTTTTTTTATTGCTTCTTTATTTAATAAATTATTTTGCTTAAAATATTTTATTTTGATATTTCAAAATTGATCATGCGTAGATCGTTTTATGCTCCTGTGCAAAACAATAATATAATATGTCCTTAGGCAATGTAAAACAACATAAAATGTATGGTTTCTTTTTTTTTCTTTCAACTTTACTGGTGGTGACATGGTAGCATAATAGAAGAAAGATAATGTACTTGTCTTTAGTAGTAAAGAATTCTAAATTAATTTAGTCATTTTTCCCTATTTAATTTTTTTTCTTTTGATAATATATCCTAGTGAGCATATTTGAAATATATAGAAGAAAATATCGACATATTAAAATTGGAGTACTTTAATAATATTTTTTAAAATTAATTCTTTGTGTTACCTTAACTAAAGTAGGCAAAAAAAATTTAAAAAAAAATATGTATGTCTTTTCTTTTTTTGAAATGTGTTACAAAAAAAAACCAAGTGTTACAAAACCAATTTATATATCATAAGAAATGCAATCATTATATGATGATGTGTATCACAGAAAACATTTTTCATGATGATACTCTCGATTTCATTTTATTTTCTATTTGCTTCACTGATATTTTGTTTCTCTATTTCCGGCAGTTATTCTACTTCTTGAAGTCTATTGAATGTCTACTTAAGAAAAGTGTATTTTCTTTTCTCTCGAAAGAGCATTACAAATATTTTATTCGTACAAACTTTGATATTATTTATGAAAACAAAATATCCAATAGTAAGAGAAAACAAGTTGTTTCTAGAACGAGAAGCTTTTATGTACTTAATTAAGATATCGAAGAGTGATTGATCTAAATGCAAAAGAGAGTCTAAACGAGTCTCTATGAATGTTTTCTGATAATGTGTATACTCAATCTGAAGTTAATATCGTCATTGTTGCTCTTTTTTTTTGCACTAATGTAGAAGACTATTAATTAACTTTTAGAAGAACTTGAAACAGGAGAAGAGTAAAAATGCTTTTAAAGTTTTCTATATACAGAAAAGAAATATTCTTCTGACGAAGTTAAGAAATCCCTTGTTGTTTTCATTATAGCTACATTATGGTTTCCAAAGATAAAATCTTTGTTGAACAATGATATTCCAATTTCGTCTGAGGCGATTCATCGTTCACTTGTTTCTGTTTTGCCTAAACACATATTAAAATTTTTATAAACAAAAAATTACAATCTTCCTTTCATATGAAACATGCATATTTTTCATGAAAGATTTTAATTCTTTTTCAAAGTAAAAATATATTATAAAGAGGACGAATATTAATCTTTGTCTGGCAGAAATAATAAGACAAAGAAGTTTGTGAGTTATATGAAAATGAATTTGACATGTTTTGTTTTCTAAATTGTCACACCATTCTTGTTTTCCATGATAGTTAGTGACAATACCAGAGAACATAATTATGGTCTGATAACGAACAGGTATATGTGAGCGCTTATCTTCGATCATTTAAGTTTTCAAACAAAGTTGAAGAATAAAACAGTTTTGATTGTCATCAAGTGATATTTTGGAATGAGTTGATTTTCGTTTCCTTCAATACTAGACTATTAATCATCTAAATATTTTTTTTTTAATAGTTTATACGGACATCGAAATTCTGTATTTGTATAATTAAAAGAATGTAAATGCAAGCACTGTTTTTTTCTTTTACTTTAATCACCTAAAAGCATATCTATCAAGTAATGAAAACAGAACAATCAAGACTATGAAAAAATAAGAAAGAGTTCATGCTAAAGGAGTGCTTGTTCTATTACAGCATTCATCATTTATAAAATCAAATGATCAAGCAGTTGAAAAGAGATAATCAAGAAGATCGGCTTTCTCTTGCTTAACTTCCAAATATCACAAAAGATTTTATTCTATGAGCATATCAACTGAGATTGAACAATCTCACTGTATATAATTCATTTTTGAGTCAACTGCTGTTAATTATGATCGATTTATTATTATTTATTGTAGTTTTGGTACGGCTAAAGTTGTAATAATACTCAAACTGTTACGTTTACTGACTCATAATTCATTGCACTTAGAAAGTGAATACAATTATTAAAATAACTTTCTATCAGTTCTTTTGGTAATCATCTAGAAATATTAAATTATAAGTACTCATTGGGAATAATGAAAATTTACGATGAAAAATAGTTTGTAAATCTCAATTGATTAGTGAAAAAATAATATACACTTTTGCATCATATTGTTTCCAACAATTATGTTGATCATCTCATAGTTTCAAACAAATACTTTCCTATGAATAAGTTTAAAACAAATAGAACGTTGTAAGAATCATAAATACATTCAATAACATGACTTAACGAGTATATGAAAACAAATATAATAAAAATGTGCACAGTACCATTATAAAAGGTACTCTTAAAAAATTAAAAGATGTTAAAGAGAGAAAAGAAAAGGTTGAGAAAAAAATAGAACTGAATATAAAATACAACATCTTATAAATGCGTATAATTCATTTATTCTTAACAAATGAAACTTATACAATCGTTTATTCAATTAAATACATCTAGTGTTTTTCGAAAAGTAAAAATTGTGATATTTGTACTAATTAAATAATATTTCACTTAGCTGAAGCAAGTATTAATATTTGTTTATGAAATGATCATAACTTAAAAAGACGCAAACAATCAGTTTTTTGTTATAGTTTGTAGATTTAAAAAAAAATTAAATTGTTATATTTTCGTTGAAACCAAGTGCATATCATGCATATTGACACTATCTTTGTAATTAGCACCACTGCTAATAGAGCACGACGACAAACTGGTCGACGTCGATCGATTATTCGAGAATACGCTTTGAATACATCCATTCATGGTATTCCAGGTATTGCTCGCAGTCGAAGTATACATAATACAATTTTCTGGTCAATTTCTTTTATCATCTTTACTGGAATTACACTATACTTTGTTATTCAAGAAATTCGTAGTTATTTTGAATATTCGACTCAAACCTCAGTGAATATTATCAGTGAATGGCCACAACATTTTCCAGCATTTACTATTTGTAATCTTGCGCCTGTTCGTTACGATCGTTTCATTGAATCATTTGCAAACTATACAGCTACGCTTAACATTACGAATACAAATGATACGACTTCAATTTCATTGCTTCAAGCTAAACATATGGGTGATTTTTTTCAAATGAAAATAAATCAAAATGAATCTCTAAAGGAATTCTTTTTTCCACTCGATGCAATGCTCATGAAATGCGTCTTTAATGGACACCCTTGTTCAGCAGTAAACTTTACTTCGTTTTCATCATCTTCCTATGGTGTTTGTTATACATTTAATGCTAAATTGAAAAATATTAATCACATACACTATAGTAATGAATATGGTGGATCTGGCCGCCTGAATCTACGTTTCTATGTTCATAGTCATCAGTATGTGCCGTATATTAGAGAAGGTTAGTACAATAATTTATAGAAACATAATCTAAAAGGAATATTGAAGTATAGAGGTAAAATTCAGATCCTTATACAGACCATAACAGATGTTGATATATCGTGTTCAGCGTTTTAATTCCATAGAGATAGCACTAACAGCTTTTTGAATAATTTTATATTGTTATTATTGTTTTATGAAAGGTGTCGGTATGATAGCGATGGTACATGATAATGCACAATTACCATTGATTGATTCTGCTGGTATGGCATTAGCAACTGGATTTAAACATCGAATTACGTATACCAAAAAGATAATCTCATATTTACGTTCTCCTTATTCTACATGTAATGATGAAATACCTCCTATGATGCAAGCTATGTTTGATAATTATCAAGGTGCAGAATATGGATATTCAGAAGATATCTGTTATGAATTATGCACGGAAGTATTTACGTAAATATCTTTCTTTGATAAATACTATTTGATTGAAGAAACTAGAATTATTCAATTGTAGATATCAGCAATGTGGCTGCATCAATCCCATACAATGGAATAGTCGCTTGATTTTTCTACCTGAAACTAAAGAAATGATTATGGCTCCTTTATGTAATACATCTGATAAGTGTTACTCCGATGCAGCCCATGTTTTTTTGACGTCATCATCCTTGCTTGACAAATATTGTTCATATTGTCCACAGCAATGTTTGGTTACGGACTTCAATATCAAATCTTCACTATGGAAAGCACCACCAACATGGTTAATGGATGATATTAAAACATTTGTTGAAAATTCCGAAATTCCATTACCTATTGATTGGTCAACAAATTGGCGTTCTTATATTGATTCGAGTTATCTCTCGATCGATTTAGTACATGAATCAACTCTAATTGAAAATTATACTCAAACAGCAACAATGTCTGCAGTTGATGTTTTGTCCAATGTTGGTGGTCAAACAGGTCTTTGGATCGGTGTCAGTTTTCTGTCTATAATGGAATTAGCAGAAATGCTCTATCGACTTGCACGATACCAATATCATACTATTCGAAGACCTCATAATAGAACTAAAGATGATAGTAAAGTTTGAAATCTATTTTGATTATTTTTCTTTTATTTCATATTGATTTTAATAAGTATCATATTGAAAGAAGAAAAAGGGGTTTCAAAGCCAAAGCCAACAAAGTATCAGTTACAAACGTCTAACACTATAAACAATAATGAAATAATTGTCGGCAATAGGAACGTACACTATGCCGTTTCACTTGAGTCACATATGAAGCACTACTCAAAAAGAAAGCGTTTCATTTGTTTTCATTGCTTCACTTATTAATCTAGCGCCATTTCATTATTAATTAGCACACTAAATCGTGAATCAGAAGGTATATTATCCGTTACAGACGAAATACATGAATGGGTGTACATGTGACTAAGTATGAAGAGAAGATTCACACCCACCCTTTTCATACATATAATCAAGTGAAATCAAACCTAGAGTTACATTTCCATTTTACTAATATTTTCAAGCTGTTCATCAATTGCTTTTCAGAATTTTCTTGGATCATTCGAATTTCTTATCACAGTTTAGTTAATCTTTAGCTGTGTCTTTTTCTGTATAATTTACAGCAGAGGTTTTCCTGGAATCATAATATATTTCAAGTAAACTGTATCTTTGGGTACTCCAATCGTAATATGCTGGTTTACATTGTTATCATTCAATTTTAAAACGATATATCAAGTCCTACGTATTCATTTATCTTGGAACTGGCATAGGGAAATCATGCTACTGTGAAAGATAACTGAATTACTGTCTGAAAAATTAATCAGACTTCATACGTCACATTCAAATTGTTCGATTGCTTATATATAATCTACCGACTAATCCCATTATTCAAACGGATCATCCGACGCTAAGACTCGCTGCTTATTAATTTAATTTAAAAAACAAAGCCTTATAAACCCTATGTTCATTGCATTGTCTGATTCATTTCAAATTATCATTACAATTCAGAAAAGCTTCTTCCTTTTCTTTCACATTGACAATACATCAAAGTGCTGTTTGAATTTATTTCCTTATTTTCAAATCGATGATGATCATTAAATTCTTCATTAATATTCAAATTCAAAATAAGCATCTCATCTATAGTTCAGAAAAACTTTTTCTTTTCCTATTTTTCAAAACTAACATGAAAGTGTCGTTTTGATTTTCTCATTTATTTTTGTATTGATGCTTGGTAGTTAATTCTTCATTTAAATCTGAACTCAAATTAGGGTGGGTGTGGGTATGAAGGGAAGATTAACATCCACACCCTAATTCATCGCTAGGTTTTTTTTTCAGTTGATGACATATTTTTGCTATGCACCCTTTTTCGAACATGTCTGAAGCAATCTCCTAGCCTAGTTACATACAGTTTTTTTTTACAGAAGATCAAGCAAATGAACTGAAACACACTCTGATAGACGCGAACAAAATAACGGATATGCCAGAACAGAAAGACGAACCCAGTGATCTATCTTCTCTTTTCTGAAAGACCAATGAATTCAAAAACATTATTCAGCAACACTTTTGTGCAGAACCAAACATGTTAGTCAGTAATTGCGAACATTTGAAATTCAACGACAAAGCACTTACTTCAAGAATTAAGAAAAGTTAAAGAATCTACAATGAATCTCACCCACTCATCATTTTCAAAATACAATTTGAAGTGCTTTATGACTTATGACGGTGTGGGTGTGTGGGTGTGAGAGAGAGAATATGGAGTGAGAGTGTGGGGTGTGGAGTGTGGGAGTGAGGGTGGCGTGCGGTTGAGAATGTGGAGTGAGGGTGTGGGTGTGAATGTGGACATATCATCCATCTATACCGGTGCCCACTTACACCCACACTGCTATAAAAATAATAGCTATATGTATAGTAAAATCCTCATTACTAGGACTGACAGTAATTAGTTCGATTTTATGTAGAAACAAAGTGTTCAATAAATTCTTTTCTTATGACAAAAGATATCGTTTGTATTGTCTTGTCGAAATAGGAAAACGACATTTTTAATAGAGAATATTTATTATTGAGACAAGAGAAACAATCGAAATTTATTTTGTGTCAAAATCAAGTTGAAATTCTTGTTAAAACTTCAACATTAAATTCGACTTTTCGTCTCTTTCTACCGAGTTTGAAATTAGAAATGAAAAAGAAACAAAAGTAAATATTTGTTGATCATTTTCAACCCGTGTCGATTTGATCTTAGATGAAAGGATTTAATTTCTGAACGAGAAATTTTAACAATTCCTTATCGTAACTGTTGCCAAGGAATGTGATTTTCCACTTTCATTCGAAAATTAATGAGAGTTTTTTATGATTTGTTTTCAAAAATATAAAATAAAACTATAGAAAATGATTACGTTGTTCTATTGTTGATGTTTGTTATTTCTTTGTTGAATAGATCATTGATAATGTCGAGATTTGCTTCGGATCTTTTTTTTTTTGCAAAATAAAAATTCCTTTATTGTGTTTGTCTCATATTGACAAGAATTTTTATCAAAAAAGATCAAATGTGTATCGACTCTGATAAGAGATGTTCGATTATTCATTAATTCTTATCCTATAGGCAAGAAAAAACAATCCTATGATGAAGAGATAAAATTCAAATAACCAATTGTTTTCTCTATTCACTATTGTTAGCGTCAGTAGATGGTGCTTACTGACGCTAAACGTTTATCTTATGTTATCTATTTTGTGAATCTCTAATTTGATTTGTTACGTAATCTCTCAACTATGAGTCATCTCGTGATTATCTTTTTGTTTTTGTTATTTACGCAGTTGTTGATGTTCTATCGTATCGATCACTCGATACTCAATATATTCTATATATG
Source organism: Rotaria sp. Silwood1 (assembly GCA_905250075.1). Classification (NCBI taxonomy): domain Eukaryota; kingdom Metazoa; phylum Rotifera; class Eurotatoria; order Philodinida; family Philodinidae; genus Rotaria; species Rotaria sp. Silwood1. The sequence goes on from CAJNOP010000176.1 coordinate 352,797, forward strand.
AAACGACGGCAAAGTCGATTATTAAAACATGTTTAGCTCTCCATTTTTGGCAGACTAAATATTAGTTCTACCATTGCTACATAATCCCCAAAACGAGAGCTAACATTTGGTGGAGAAGTTGGGCAATTTGTCTGCCCTATTCTTTTCATATATTATTATTATTTCTTCTAATCCATTATTCGTTTCTTCTGATCTTTTCTGCAAAATTAATTTGCATTAGCTTATTACAATTATTAAAATTATATCTGTTAAACCACACTACACCACAACAACACGTAACATTTTATTAAAATGGACACTAAAGATAATTTTGACATTTTCATATCGAAAAACTTTGTTCGTTTTTCTGGCAAAGAAAATGTTTCTGAATGGTTAGACGAAACTGAAAGTAAATTCCACGAGTTCCGTATGGTACGAAGTCTTCGTTTTAGAGCAATTCCTATGTTGATTGAAGGCGACATAGAATTAAAATACTTTCGAGTTCGAGAGTATATTCGAACTTTTGACGATTTCTATGTATTTCTGTTGTCATTATACGACCTAGAATTTTCTACTTCATCTGAAGCACAATTTTTTCTAAAGTTACTCGACAATCAGTCCGACAGTCCATCTAATGGAAAAGCTGAGTGCTCTGATGAACATGACTATTGCCAAATAAAATCTATTGACTACTTTTGTGGGGTGGCCGGAATTTCGGCCCACGAATTTTTTGTCCCGGACTTTCGGCCCGGGCCGAAATTCCGGTGATTTTTCGGTCCGGGCCGAAAGGAATTTCGGACCAAAACTTAATTTATCTAATTAATTTTGTAAATATTTAGTAAACTTCATGGTGCTCAGCACTATGCACCTCCAATAAACCGTTGTGCTCAGCAGTATGACATGGTGCTCTGCAGTACGACATGATGCTCAGCAGTATGACATGGTGCTCTGCAGTATGATATGGTGCTTGGCAGTACGACATAGGACTCAGCAAGACGATATGGTGCTTAGCAGTACAAAATGATGTTTAGCAGTTTTCATTCAACTTTGTTAGAGATGAAGCAGCCGTTTTCGATAATTATTACTTGTCTTGAATAAACGCCAGCCTAAAACACATAGTGCTCGGTAGCACTAGAACACGATACCCTACCGATATAATTCTATTCGACTGATGTTTCTTCACCGCCATCACCATTTTCAGATTTTTTCGAATGTTCAGTTCCGTTTAAACTGACTATTTTATTTCAATTTTCTTTAGTTCCTTTCAGTAAAAAAACAAAACGTAAGGAGTAAAATAGATTTTGACAATTACAATCAAACATAAACAACAAGAAAAATGTTTGTCGAAATAATACCAATATATATCAACTTTATTTTGTTTCTTTAAATGTTAATGGTCCTCTTTGTCTTGTTGCATATGGTGTTGCTCTTGGAGCATACACACGACGTTGTCTTTTTTTCTTGATAGCAGCAGGCGTTGGAATTTGTGCTGATGATTGGGTTTCATAATCAGCTGTTGAAGAAGATGGTTGAGAAGTCGTTAATGAATTTGGAGGTGTCTGTTGTGCTTGACCAACGACTCTTGATAAAAAAAAACAGTAGATATCCAAGAAGAGCAGCTTTCTTTAAGGCATTATTTATCAGCACTTACAACGCTTGATGACCAACATCATTTTCTTTATCTGAGTCATCTGAACCAATAGAATTGTTTGTGTCCGATTGTTCGTATTGTGGTGGTGAAAGTATATCAACTGGTGTCATTGCTGGTATAGCAGCCATCACCATCGTTGTATGCTGTGGTAATGTACGATTTGTAAGAGTTATATTATCCGCTTCTTTCGCTTGATTTGTTGTTAAGCTAACGATAATTGACGATGGAAATTGACGAAGACCTGGTGGTGATTTAATTCCTGTTTGATCACTTGAAAAAGAGAAAAAAAACAGATGAGAAAAGATGGATGAATTTTATGCTAAATCATAAAGTGTTCAAGAAAGCCCGGTGTGATAGGTAAAATCGCCTATTATTGTCTCTAGTAGAAGAGAATGCTTCTTACCGATGCACTTGATTAGAAAGTGATGGTTGTTGAACACTACAGCTGTCGTCAGTTTGACTACTTTGTAAAATACTTCCATTATCTTGATTATGAATATCAGAATGACTTTCAATTGGTAATCGATCACTTATTGATCTTCAAAGAGAAAAGAAATTCGAAAATTATAGTTTTTGATAAATTAATAATAGGGTTCTTCTTGAATACTCACTCATTATCAGAACCTTCGATATTATCGCCAGAAACTGGTTCTCGAGTAACACAGTCTTGAATAATTTTATGGATAACTTTTATTCGTCTCTCACTAACATCGTAATTTGCAACATCAAATATTGACCACATTGCTTTCCATCCTGGTAAAGAACCATTTTTATCCCAACGAACTAAAAATTGTCGGACAATCTTTTGACATTCATTTATTGATGTTAATATTCTTAAGTCACGATCTGTCAATGAGAAAATGTGTATGAAAATCAAATTTATTGTTGGAGGTATTGTTTATCGAAAGATTAGCACACAGGTGCCTACCAGCTTTTCCGAACACACCACCACCGACTTTAACACGTACTTCCTCATCGCCATTTGGTTTTCTTATCCAATAATATCGCTTTTGTCCGTGAGTTTTTTTATGCCATAAGATATTTTGATTTGGCGGAAATCCTCTTGCGATCATTTGTTCAAGTGATTGAGATGCATCAGCTCTGGGTGCTGGATACGCTTGACGATATTGTGGAACACTATCCAAACATTTAGATACCAAGCCATCTTAGAAAATGAAAGCGAATAATTGTAAAACCAGCTAAAGCTTGCAAAAAAGTAATATAGTCATAGATATTTCTTACCGAAATCATTCAAAAGACCAAAATTAAAATGCCATTGCATCATAATTTTAAATATTGATAAAGGTAGGATTAAAGTTTTTTAAATGAACTGACGCGATGTAAGAAAATTGATACAAAAAAGCAGTTAAATCTGAAAGATAAATATACAAACAATATTGTCATATTTGATAAGTAAGAAAAGAACATGTAAACAATAACAATTCTTTTAAATACTACTGATTTGTCTAACAAATTGCTTGTTTTTGTTTTACTTTTTCCAACTGGTTCACCGACTAGAAATGATAATCCAAGAATCAGTTGTTCTAATGTTTTCTTATTTTCAATAAATAAACGATGTAGTTTTATAATTTGATATGTTTTTTTTACTGCTTGTTTAGCTCGCTTTGCTCGTGTGGCTGTAGAACCACATTTATTTCCTATCAATTGATGAATATTCTTTTGAATCATGTGTTGTTCTTCATTTTTCAGTATATGAATAAACCTCCAAATATTTGGATGCGTATGTAGCATTCTACTGGCGAATCGGCGATTATATGCTGAAAAAGAGGAAAATGTTATCTATACTGCTCTGCGTTTTAAAGCGAATTCTTATTTACCCTCAGAACTGTTATTTGTTCTGATTGGTGAATCAGCCACACACCAAAGATGTGGTCTCATATCAATCATCCATTGTTGTTTAAAATATTCAATGAAGGATTGTAAACGAGGATCAATATTTTTACATAGTTGTTTAAAACAAGTTTTAATTTGATCTTGAGAAAGTAAGGCCAATGCTAGAAACTTTCTAAGCATCAGTCGTATATCTGAATCGTCATCATATAAACTGGAGAGACCGAGCTTTTGAATGTTGCGATAACATGCTTGGGTGAAATGAAACCAACACCCAAGTCGGGATACAGTTGGCAACTAAATAAATGAATAAAAACTTCAATCATATCATTTAATATTACGTAAAACTAAATAACTACCATTTTTTCGACAGCAAGTAGCCAAGCCTCTTCATAATCCGAGATGATTCTTTGCACAGACAAAACTTTCTGTCGATTAGCTGCTAAATTCAAAATAAAATCAATCATTTCTTCATATGTTTTACGTTTACGATTGGATGTCAAAGCATATACTGCTGGTAAAACTGAAAAAGGAAACAGATAATAACTACATTCTTAATCACAGAAAAGACAGTAATCAATTTAATATACCTTGTTCTCCAACAAGACATTGTATTATATAAACTTGTTCAAATAATAGCGGTCGAGTTTTAAATGTACCATCACAAAACTAAGTTGTACTATTCAATAATAAATCAATTTGTTCGTTGGAACTAAACATAATCAAGCGACCACCAACCCTTTTTCTCTGTACATCAGCTAAAACAAATTGTTCCCCAGACCAAGTACGTTGATAAAGCAAAGGAATTTGAAAATCAAGTGACAATGGTAGCGGTGGTACGTTTTTTCTTCGATGTTTTTGTAGAGCCGATTCTAAGAAAATCAAAAATAGATACAAAAAGTACTTAGAGAAGGCTTAGGCAGCACATACCGATGTGAGAAGGAAGAGGCATAGCTGCTAGTTGTGTTTTATTCATTTTTGCATTTCGAATTTCTTCTTCTGCAATAGTAAGAACTGGATATGGTTCAACTAATACCCTTCCCATGTAATCATGAAACGCAAGATCGATGCGTTGAAACGCGGTTTCACAACAAAACGCGTCTAGACACAGTTAAAAACGGTTTCACAACGCATTCAAATGCATTTTTAATATGAAACGCGTTGAGACGCAGTTAGAAAACTTTTGAAACGCGTCTGAACGCAGTTTTTGTATGCAACGTGTTGAAACACAATTGTAAAAAAACTATGAACCGCGTCTCAACGCGTTTCATATTGAAATTGCGTTTGTACGTGTTTAATAAGAGTTTGACGTAACGCGTTCAAACGTGGTGTAATATGAGAAGCGTTGAGACGCACTTAGAAAAAATTTTGAAACGCGGCTGGACGCAGGTTTTCTATACAAGGCGTTTAAATGCAATCAGAAAAAAATAAACCGCGTTTCGACACGTTTCTGAAAAAAATTTAATGCGTTTAAAAAAATTTTGTTTACGAACTGCGTTCAAACGTGTCTTAAATATGTTTTTCGCTCGCGTTAGGACGCAATCATATTTTCAAGTGCCTTTGAAAGTGTTTATTTTTTGTGTATCGGATGCGATTTTACCCAAAAATTGCTGCTCTAGAAGAGTTAGCTGCATAATCAAAATCATGAGCTTACATGTATTTTATTCATCTAAACTTCATTAGACTTCTAATAAAGAATGTCGAGATGACGTTAAAATAGACAAAATTCAATTAAACATACGGTGAACAGTCTATATTTCTCTAAAGTTTGTAAGAAAAATAGTTAGATAATATTGTAATAGTTTCCAGCTATGCAATGCCCTTTCAGAATATTGTTAAATACTACTATTTAAATAATATTATTAGTAACTTTTCATCATATATTTCTACTAAATTGGTTGTCAATAATTATCTATTCATTAAATTTTTCGATAAAATTATTTATCATATTACTAGTGCAATAAAAAAGATCGTAATATTTTTTATGTGTAGTAGATGATAAAAAAAAGATGTTATTTTATTAAAAAAATAAAAAACTTATTCAAAAAAATAACTGAAAAGTCATCTTACGCGTTAAGACTCTTGAATTCGAAAAAATACATCTTGTTAAAATAAAGTATTTAACCGATGAAATTCGT